>CM035155.1:1871114-2458614 GCA_020205615.1 Panax quinquefolius | reverse complement strand
ATGCCCTGCTTCATTTTCTTTATATATCTACATTTAATACTCTGAAGTACTATACCCATGCCCAAAATACTCCTAACCCCAACAATTTTGCCTGATCCGAGATACGGAAAAATAATTGTTTTCATGTTAACAGATTCTTTATAGAGCATAAAGAAAAATGCACCACAAATTCAAACAACTGTTCTCACACCTATCACTATCTAAAATCTTAGCGAACCAAATGATATATTATTGCAATACTGCACAAGGTGAAATGAAGTTCATTCAATATGTCTTAGCTAATCTACAGTTAGCTAAGATTCTTTATTCTCCTTTCCTTTCCTTTATTGGCTGATGGACCCAACCACGCCCAGGATTGGACTCATTTCAAAAATCAGATTGAGTAGACCCATGAGAATTATTGATGCCAGTGAGACCAAAGAATATACTTTACAATGAAACTATTGCCCACTGAGCTAATCCATAAGGTATGGTTTTCTTCTTAATAAAACTATAATGTTTGAAAGAAAAGAAAAATACTCCCTTTGTTCCACAAAACAGACCCATTTCTTATGATGGTAGTACAAAACAACATAATGGCCTCGAGTTTGATATCACAATTTCATTATCATGTCCTCACTACTAGTCTACTAGACTAACCAATCAATCAATTTAGAGGTAAACATGGAACAAAATACTCCCTCGGTCCACAAAATAGTCCTATTTGAAAAAAATAAAAAAAATTCACAAAATGAGTGCTTTTTTTTGGGTGATGATAGTGTATATAAAATGAAACAGTTTCCTCAAGTTTTTCACCATAATTTCTTTAGCATGCCAGCAAATTTTACAAACGGGAGAATATATCCGAAAATTTGTAAATGGGACCCATTTTTGGGATTTTAAAATAGAGGCTCAACCCATTAACAATTTATATTATCTTGGCCTAGATATCCTTGCTAAAATTGCTCATATATGGCATTTGTGATAAAAAGATGAAGACTTTAACAAGCATATTAAAATGATGGTTCGAACAAGTAACGGGTAATGGACCTTAAGAGCAGACTCCCAACGCAAGGCTGTGATTCTCTCATGAAGGGCTTCAAGAACAGTTCTTGGCAAAAGCTTCTTCGAATTGTTGAGGCCTCTTTTCTTCTCAATCACAGCTTTTGTGGCCTCTCTTCTCAATATTATTGATATTGCCTTCTGTGACGCTATCTTGTTGTTGACTTCCTCTTTTCTCTCTCTATTTTCTCTCTCCTTCAGCTTAACGTTGTCGATTCTTGTTCTAGTAGTAATTGTAGTACCTTTCTCTGTTACAGTGAGTGAATTTGTTTGCTCAAAAAATGGTTCTGGTACTGTTTCTGATTCTGGTTTAAGTTTGTTCGGGATAGTTACCGGTTTAGTGCCAGGTCTCCGATAAAACGACGGAGGGAATGGGTTTGTGGGTCCGGATAGGGACGCCATGGAATTTGTTCACAAAGAGAAACAAGAAAGAAGACACAGAGACCTGATACCACCGTACTCTTTCTTATCTTGGTTGGTTGAAGAGGCTAAGGTAATAAAGGAGAGTGGAAATGGGCCTGGGTGACCCATTGAAGGAGAGTTCCGTGCTTTGCTGGATTATTGGGCCTGTCTAAACTAGAGTAACCTACATATCTTGTTGGGTAATTCAATGTAGTTGTTAAATTTAATTTGGAAGAGAAAAGATTGTAGTAAATTAGTACTATCATGCACATGTTGGTTGAATATATGAACGTGTTTGGACAATAAATTTAAGAAATTGATATTTTCACAACACTTTAATATTTTCACATAAAAAATATCGTTATAGATGCATAACGATAATAAAAATCGTTGCTAACGATTTTTATATAAAAATATTATTTTTTATTGTAAAAATAACAATTTACTAAATTTAATAGGATAATTAGAGTTATTAAGTATCTATAACAGAATTTTACCAAAAGTTTACATCAAAATTAAACGTAAAAAAGTCTCTTGCTTTATAAAATGGACAAAGTCTCAGAAAATGACATTTTGACAATGCTCCCTACCTGGCTGGCTACCTGCCTGGCTGCCTTGATCAAAAATTTAATATTCCTTTTATTATAAATTATAAAATTATTATTAATATTTGAAAGTTAATAATAAGATATTTTAAAATTTAAATAATTTATTAAAAATTATAAAACATTAAATTTAACGATAAATAATATTTTTAAATAGTTTATAATATTATTATATTAACTAAAATGACAAAAAATAAATAAAAATTTTAAATTGACTCTAAAAAAATTAATAATGGTCTTAATTTTGAAACAGACAAAGGAATCAAATACTTAGAGCATTAACTGTTTCCTAATTAACTCTCTATCCCCAATTTTAAAGAATGCATCAATAAATCATTATCCGACAGCTTCCTTATCTTTATTTGACTCTATTTTAATCCTTATATAGGATTTTATTCCCCAAAGTGAGGGAGTCAAAATACCATTCTCTATATATATAAAATGACATTTCACACCCCCATTTAAGTGGACAACTCATCAATCATACACATCTTGATATTTTTTTACTACTTTATTTTCAAATTATAAACTTAATATTGACTTATATTTTAAAAAATAAATTCAAACGTATTCAAATTTAAAACTGATATAAATTTATTTAATCTATGTCAATATAATTATAAAAATAATAATAATTATAAATTTTATTATTTTCAAATTTTAAATTAATCATATTAAATTTAAATTTAAAAATATCACAAATTAACTTTTTAAAAGTTAATATTAATCTTATGTACATTTCTTATTCTACAATCAATTCAATACTCACTTCATAAATTATTTAAAATTTAAAATAAAATAAAAATTATTTTACAATAAAATATACTCCCTCCGTCCCAAATTAATTGTTAGGTTTGACTTTTTTAAAATCAAATTACTATTTTAAATTAATAATTAAGCATATATAAATATATTTCTAAAATTATAAAAATTGGGGTTAGTAATAAATTGTATATACTTTTTTTTGTTATAATTTCTTCACCTATATTTTAGAAAAAATAGTAAAAAGATTAGTTTTAAAAATGATCAATTTGACTTTCAAAAGTCAAAACTAAGCAATTAATTTGGGACGGAGGGAGTAATTGATAAATTATATTCTCTCTTTTATAAATTATAAGATTATTATTAATTTGATATTTTGACTATTGGAAATTTTAACTTTTAACTTTTAAATTTCATTATTTAAGGAATCAATATAAGGAACCTGTTGGGTACATAGTGAAAAAATTGAATTTTTATTTTGCAAATGACACAATAATACTGCAGAGTATTGTAAATGCTCTCTTACGTAAGGGCTCACGTCACGCAAAGCTCCCTCTTCTTACGTAAGGGCTCACGTCACGCAAAGCTCCCTCTTCCTCTTTCTATATAGAGAGAAATTATATATTGTACTCGGCTTATGCTTATCTATTACATTCAGCTGAGCTCAAACTCCGATAATGAATCCGGTCGCCGCCGGTAGAGCAGTAAATCACGTTGTGGCGATGCCTTATCCCGGCAGAGGTCACATTAACCCCATGATGAACCTCTGCCACTCCTTAGCTTTACGAAGCAAAGACACTCTCTTCACCGTGGTCATCACCGAGGAATGGTTCGGCTTCATCGGCTCCCAAAGCAAGCCGGACAACATTAAGTTTGCCACCATTCCCAACGTCATTCCGTACGAGCACGTACGTGCCGCCGACATGGTAACTTTCATTAAGGCTGTTCAGACCAAAATGGAAGAGCCGTTTGAGCAGCTTCTTAACGGACTTGAGCCGCCGGTGAAGTTAATTATTTCTGATACTTCATTACAGTGGACGGTTTTATTGGGCAACAGAAGGAATATTCCGGTGGCTTCGTTTTGGATAATGTCCGCTTCGGTATTTTCGATAGTTTACCATTTTGAACTCCTCGTTCAAAACAATCACTTCCTGTCAATTTATCAGGTGACACCACCTTTTCTATTTATAGTATTTTACTTGTTACTAATCCCATTGATACATAATTGGAACTGAAAAACACACACACACACACTAATTTCATTGATAAAAGCAGCCTATAAATAGACACAATACAATTACTACTACTATAAAACAGGACAATGAAGTCTATTTTCTACATTTTTTGTACTCACAAAAGTATGATCTTTTCAACTAAATAAATCCTTAAAGACTAGGACAAACTAGAACTACCAAACTTAAATAATACTTCTTCCTTTACTTAATATAAGTCGTTTTAGATAAATATTTTTGTTCTTAAATATAAATTAATTTTGGTTGCCTAATAAATAACATTCTCTTTTTTTCAATATAGACAATCGATAGTATATTTAATATTTTACAATCATTTTCTTAATACTCGTACACAACTCACCTATATTAAGTAACGGAGGGAGTAATTCTTAACACCCTCTCTTAAACTGATACATATGCAGAAATCAATTTAGGAATAAACAGTCTTCATCAATTTTGTTATGCCCTCCCTTGAACAACATCCTTTGAAGAGCTTACCCCAAACATTCTTCTTCGAAGCTTCACAAATGCAGCTTGCTTAAGTAGTTTAGTCATAATATTAGCCACTTGATTTTCACTTTTACAGTACACCAAATCAATTATACCATCATTGCAAAGATCACACAAGAAATGGTATCTAACATCAATATGCTTACTCCTTCCATACAAAACTGGATTTTTTGAAATCTTGATTGCCGAAATATTATCACAATGGATTGTTGTTGAACCTTGTTGCTGACTTTAAAGTGTTTCAAGCACTCTCCTCAACAAAACAGCTTAACATGAAGATGAGTCAGCTGCAACAAATTCAACTTCTGTAATTGACAGTCACAATTTGTTATTTCTTTGATGCTCATGATATAACTTCTGAACTCATCATAAAAACAAAAACGGAAGTACTTTTCCGATCCTCAATATCTCCAGCATAGTCGTTATTTAAAAAGCCAATCAAACTTGATTCTCCACCATTTTCTTAAAAAAATTCCAAAATCTGCAATACATTTCAAATAGCGAAAAATTCTCTTTGCTAATAAGAGATGAACTTCAGTTGCATTCTCCATGTATCGGCTAATTAAACTAACAACATGCATAATATTTGGTCTTGTTGACGTCAAATACATAAGACTCCCAACAATTTGCTTGTAAAGAGTGGCATTCACCTTTTTCTGTGTTCCATATCTTGTAAGTGAGTTTCAGACCGGGTTCAGATGGAGTCAAAACTGGATTGCAATCCTTCATTTGAAACTTGTCTAAAATTTCCAAGACATCTTTCTTTTGTGTACTAAAGATACCAGCAAGAGATTACACCACTTTAATGCCAAGAAAATAGTGCATCAACCCCAAATCTGACTTATCAAATTCATTCATCATATATTTCTTAAAATCAACAAGCATGACTCCATCATTACAAACATAAATAAGGTCATCAACATATAAACACACGATAACCATCTTCCTATATGCTCCAACTTTAATATAGAGAGTATGTTCATAAGGACATTTAAGAAAATTAAATCTTCTTTAGCAAAGTAGGCATCTATACGACTATACCAAGATCTAGGTGCTTGTTTTAGTCCGTATAATACCTTTTTTAACTTGTATACCTGGTTTTCGTGACCTTGCTTCATATATCCCGGAGGTTGTTCTATGTACACCTCTTCTTCCAATTCTCAATGCAAAAATGCTAACTTTACATCAAACTGATAGACAGGTCATGAGTTTTGGGCAGCAGTGGATAACACCAACCAAATAGTGTTAAGCCTTGCTACTGGAGCGAACTCTTTGTAGTCGACGCCAAATTCTTTGTACCCCTTTGCAACGAGTCGAGCCTTGTACTTATCAACTTTTCCATTCTCCTTCAATTTTGTCTTGTAAACTCACTTGATACCAATGGTCTTGTGGCCTTTTGGAATATCAGTCAACTCCCAAGTGTTGTTCTTTTCAATGGCGACAATTTCATCATCCATCGCCTTCCGCCATTTTGAGTTCTTGACAACATCTTAAAAAACTGTAGGATCACAATCTAAAAACAATGCAAAGTAATTAATTTGATCCTTAGATTGGTCAATTCTGGGTACCTCAAAATCTGTCATCCATTCGGGCCTCTTTCGAACACGTGTGAGAGGTGATTCAATTGTTGTATCAGCAGATTCTATTGTTGTTGATGAAGTTTCAACAACTGTTGGAGTTGGTGAGTTTTGAGGAACATTAGTTGCTCAAATTTGTTGTTGTAGAGGCTGTTGCATTTCATTTTTGTTTTCTTCATCAAAAAAGGTTGGAATTGGCTGCTGCTTGGAACAATTTTTGCTCCAATTCCAAGTGTTATTCTCAACAAAAATGACATCTCTGTTGGTCACGATCTTGTTTGCGAGTGGATTGAACAATTTATAAGCCTTGGAAGCTTCTCTTCACTTATGCCAAGAAAGACACACTTTTCACCCTTATCATCAAGCTTATTTCTTTTCTCATCTGAGACATGCGCATAAGCAATGCAACCAAAAATTCTGAAATGATCTGCGGCTGGTTTCCATTCACCCCAAGCCTCCTCGGGTGTCATGTCTTGAACAAAAAAAGTAGGACTTATGTTCAACACACGAATGCTCCAATTCACGGCCTCTGGCTAAAAATTCTTTGGAGTTTCCTCTTGCTAGCAAGCTTCTCGCCGTGTTGAGGATGATTCTATTTTTCCTCTCTGATACACCATTGCTGTGGTGTATAGGCAGTTATGAGTTCCCTTCGAATACCTTGACCATCACAAAAACCTTCAAATTCTTTTAAACTATATTCTCCACCACGATCAGTGCAGAGAGTTTTAGTGGCTTTTCGTGCTTAGTTTTCCACTCGAGCCTTAAGCTTTTAAATGCACCAAAAGCTTCTCATTTTTCTTACAAAAAATAAACCCATGTTTTTCTAGTATAATCATCAATGAAAGTAATTAAATATTTTTTACCTCCATTAGAAGATGGATTTATCAGTCCATAAATATCAGAATATACCAGCTCCAGGGCAAGTTTTGCTCTCCATGACTTTCCTTGAGGGAATTGAGAACGACGTTGTTTGCTAACAACGTATTCTTCACAAACTTTAGAATGGATGTGAATTTAAGGGAGACCTGTCACCATATCTTTCTGTTAGGGAGTCCTTAATCCACCAAAATTTAAGTGGCCATAGCAAAAATGACAAAGTCATGAAGGGTCTTTTATTTCAGCCAATAAGCAAGGTTGAGATGTTCTTATCTTCAAAGGAAACAACCTATTTGAACTCATCCTAACAATAAAAATTACTCTTCTTTCATATATCTTACAAGCACCTTTCTGGATAGTTATCACATAACCTTTTTCTTGTAATTGCCTAGCACTTAACAAATTGCTTTTCAAATCAGGAACATAAAGAACATTAGAAATTGTTTCTACAAGACCATTATTGGTTCTTATCTCAATATCACCCTTTACCATCACATTCACAGTGGAGCAATCACCAAAACTTACTGTAGAATTAAAATCTTCATTTGAATAAGAGACAGAAGACTTGCTTCCACACATATGGTACTGCAGCCCGTATCTACATACCAAAAATCAAACTAAGGTTCCTGATTAGCTTGAACAACCATGCATCAACAAAGTTTCCACTTCCTTCTTTTCTGCAAAATTCGATTACTCTTCCTTTTCTTTGTCATAAGGCAACCTTAGTGTAACATTCAGAACGATAATGTACAGATTTATAACATTTAAAGCATTCTACCTTGGATTTGTCAAAATGTTTAATCTCGTCATCTGCCTTTGCCCAGAAATTGATCAGTATTGGCTTTCAAATACATGTTATCATCTCTATTGCCCCAAGATCCCCTTCCTCTACCTTTACCCCTTCCTTCTAGTATTTGAGAAATGAGTAAAGGTAGAAAGAAGCCTACAAAGCTCGCTCCTCTAAAGTTGAACTTCGGTTCATCTTCTGCTCATTGACTAGCAAGGAGCTCTGCAATTCATCAAAAGAAAGTGCATCTATGGCTTTCGATTATTCAATTGAGCACACAACATAATCGAACTTCAGTGTCAGCAGGGAGCGCAATATCTTCTTCACAATGGTGACATCTTCCATCTTCTCACCATGAAATCGCATTTGTTGCTTATTTCCATAGTCCTAGACTCCTAGCTAGCACAGTAGTTGGTCATAGATTCCCCATCTGTTAATTGTAGGATCTCAAAATCTCTTCTCAAGGCTTGAAGTTGTGCACGTTTCACTCTAGCATAGCCTTGATATTTTTTCTTCATGGAATCCTAAATATCCTTTGAAGTTTCTTTGCTAAGAATTGTTTCCAAGATGGGACACGATCAATGACCTTTAAGAGGTAATTTTTTGCCTTCAAATCTTTTAGCTTTCTTCTTTCCAACTCTATTTTTAGGGCATCTGTCAAGACTATATCTTTTGCTTTTGTTAGTTCTCCAATTCCAGATTCAACGATGGGCCAATATTCTTTTGACCACATAAAATTCTCCATTAGCATACTCCAATGGTCATAGTGACCATCAAAACGTGGGATCGCCGCATGCACAAAATAAGAGTCTGAAGTCATCGCTTCACTGCTTTGTTATTGTGGACTGGTTTGGGACTTTCACACTGTTGCAGAATTCTCACACTTTTATCTCTTATGTGTGGCTTTGATACCACCCATACAGAATTGGTACTGGAAAACACACACTAATTCCATTGATAAAAGCAGCCTATAAATAGGCATTACATAGGAAAGGAAATAACATAACACAATTACCACAACCTTAACATCCTATAAAACGGGACAATGAAGCACACTTTCTACACTCTCTGTAGCCACAAAAGCACGATATTTTCAACTAAATAAATCCTTAAAGACTAAGACAAACTAAAACTACCAAACTTAAATAATACTTAATTCTTAACACCCATCTCTTTCTACGTTTACTTATAAGTTGATGAAATCAATTTATAAGTAATCTTTTACTTTTTAGTGTTTATGTACAACTTATTTTATAAATTGACATATAAATAGTTAAATGATTTATAAATTATTTTAAAACAAATAAGTTTAACTAAATATAAATTGTATTTTACCCTCATAAGTGAGTAGGCCCGTTGGGCATTGACTTCTCATAAAAGATATTCCTTACATATTCAAAGAAAATTCCTTCTTTTTCTCCCTGTTGAACATTTACAGAAAATGATTTTGACCATTGGAATGTTCTAATTTTGCATGATATAGTTTCAAAATGGCATTCCATTGATGAGCTTCAACATGGGAAATCCCCAGATTTGTTTTTCAAATATTGTGCCACAGCTTTTGTCGATCAGTTTCTTTTGTTATCATATTTTAGAATATTATGGGAAACCGATCATAAAGCTATCAAAACTTTAAAAAAAAATTATGGCATGGTAATAGAACAAAGCACTTTACAAGAAGTTTAGTTGTGCTCATAATTAATGGTGGTGAAATTGGTTATGGATTCATTGCATATTATTCTAGTCAGTGTTGATGAAAATTAATTTATTGGACAGAAAGAGGAAACGAGCTTGTGGACTACATTCCAGGACTATCGGCATTACGTATAAGAGATCTTCCACACGTATTCACAAAGAAAGATGAAAATACCAATAGACTACTAGATGCTTTTTCTCTGGTTCGCAGGGCACAATATCTTCTATTTGCATCCGTCTATGATCTTGAATCAGAGGTTATCGATGCTTTGAGACCAAAAGTAGGAATACCCATCTTTAGTGTTGGCCCCAATATACCTTTCTTCCAACTCCAATCCAACTCTTTGGGTGCTACTAATATTGACTCTAATAATTCCTACTGCTCCAAATGGTTAGACACGAAATCTCCAGGTTCTGTCTTATACATTTCAAATGGAAGTTTCCTGTCAGTTTCAAGCGCCCAAATGGATGAGATTGCAGCTGGTTTGAAGGAAAGTGGCGTGCCATTTTTGTGGGTGGCTCGAGGAGAAGCTTCACATTTAAATAAGCTTTGTGCTGGAGTTGGGGTTGTAGTGCCCTGGTGTGACCAATTGGGAGTTTTGTGCCATTCTTCTATAGGGGGATTTTGGACCCATTGCGGGTGGAACTCCATTATGGAAAGTGCTTACGCGGGTGTGCCACTAATTACTTCCCCTATTATGTTTGATCAAATTCCCAACAGGAAAGTAGTTGTTGAAGATTGGAAGATTGGATGCAAGGTGAAGGATGAGTTGGCAAATGAAAGCTGGGTGACAAGGGAAGAGATTGTGGAGCTTGTGAGAAGGTTTATGGACCCAAAAACCATTGAGAGGAAAGATATGCTAGCAAGGGCAAAAGAACTACGGCATAAAACCAGACAGGCAATTGAAATTGGCGGATCATCTGATATGAATCTTGATGCATTTATAAGGAATATTTTACAATGCTGAGATTAATGTATTATTGTTGTTGGTGCTAATAATGGTATATTATTAGCCTTATAATATATGAGGCTGTTTGGATTTCTTTCAACCCACCCTTGGAGAGTTGGAGTATGGTGTCTTTTTTTATAAAAAAATAAGGCTTGTTCTAGCCTTTTCAGTGCTCTATATATGCTAGGCGGGCTATATCAACAAAGATTGGAAATTAATAAGATGCCTTAATTGCTTGTTTTTAGTTCTCCATATTTCAATGGTATTTATTTCTTTAGTTGTAAAAGTTTTAAGTTGAATTGTGACGTATGTGCATAAATGTAATAAGTAGACATTAAGAAAGATTTACTCTAAATTATTTTATCTAACCAATATCATCACATATTTATGGACATCTATATCATTTTTCTTAGAGTAAAATACAATGACACCCACTCTTTATAACCATAAAACACTCACCTCCTCCTCTAGTTTTTTAACTAATAGTTAGTATTTCTTCAAGTTTTTAGAGTTGACTAAATAGATAAAACTACATATTTACTCTTATATGTTATCAAATTTACATCTTGAATAATATAAACATATATATATATATATATATATATATGTTTAATTATCCTTTTAATACAATAAATTTTAATTATAGTTTTATTTGTAATTAAAACTATTTCATTCAAATAATTTAGTTTAATTAACACATATTTTTAGACAAGTGATTCAAATATTAAGAATTTTAAATTAAATTATTAATTGAGCTATTCTAATTAGAGTGATTGAGTATGTTGATATTTTAGTTTTTGGTGTTTAATAATAAAAATTATTAATTGAATTCTTAGTTTCATATTATGATTTTTATATGTTCAATTTTCTTGAGTATATGTCCAAATTTAGTATGTTTATGATTTTGATTACATTTTTTAGTATACAATTGATGTTGAATAAAAAATATAATAATGTTCATTACTATCTCTATCATATAAAAAGATGTCTTTTTTGAGTAACAACATTTTTGTCATTTTTACCGTAAATAATTATGTCTAATAATTACTAGAATTTTCAAAAATAAATAAGTACAACCATAATAATTTAGTTATGTTTTGATTTTTTTTTATTTTTTTTTGTCGAATTACGATTATGACATATATTGGATGAGAATAATAGAGTAAGATTTATTTAATCAACTGATTAATAGAGAAATTGGATGATATAATTAAACAAGAGTACAGTACAGTCTAGTCTAGTCTAGTCTAAGGGCACTTGGGTTGGCCATACTTTGTCTTTATATTGTTATAGCATGGGGTTAATTCTTTGTTTCCGGATGTACCCGGTGGGACTTGAAGACATCTTCTACAACAATCGTTGCACGTATCCATACAATTTCCAGGGTGATGTGTTGCCGAACATCTGCCTGAGCATTTCTCTGGACATTCTACAATCATGCAGTAGTGATCAAGTAATTAGTCATTTGATTGAGGGCAGGGGTACGTGAAAACAATAATAAAAACTTTAATTTGCTTACGTACGTTCTACACTGCAAGAGTATGGTCCAGCCTGATCCATTAATACACAAATATACATATGGTTAGACTAATCATAATAATAATATATATAGAACAAGTTAATTTAACAAAATAAATCGGAGAGATCGATTTAATTAGCACATACCGTTGAAACTTGAATAGTAGAGGCAATGATAAACAGAATGAAAAGAGATTTAAACGCCAAAAAGCTACCCATTCTTTCTTCAACTCAAAACCCGACTAATTGCACTATGTATGTATGTATGCCTGCCTTATTGTCGATCTCACTGTGTATGCCTATTTATACTACAATTCATGTGAAAATATCAATTCCATAGTATTAATTTTCCACCAAGATCTCTTACCTGCATAAATATGGGTCACATTTATTAAGATAATCTTGTAAAAATATCATATATTTATGAAAAATCCTTTTATTGAGGCGCTGATATATTTACATCATTAATTAAGTAAATTGTTGCACATCTAAACAAGATTTGTGAGATTGTACTTTATAATCACACATTTAAATTTAATAAACACTAGCTACCACCTAGCCAATTACATACATATATAGGAATGTTAAATTTTAAAAGAAATAACCAATGCTAATTAAACATCTTTATTCATGTAATTCTTATTAATATTTTTACAAGCTCACTCTCGTAAGAATTCTGCTAAAAGTTATCCTTTAATTTATTATATCTTATTTCATAAACTTTCAGAATTATCGCAATCCAACTTTCCTTTCATAATCTTATTCATGCATCTACACGTACATTTCCTCGCAAAATATTACTGTTATCTGCGCCCCCAGTTTGTAAATCATTAACTCAAATAAATTGGGTTTTGATATTTTTACGCATAATCTTTTTAGCTGCAATTACAATATTCACAATAATTTCTTTAATAAATTCTCTATCCCCAACTTTAAAGAATATATCAACAAATCATTATCCAATAGTTTCTTTATCCTTATTTAACTCCCTATTTTAATCTCTATATAGGATTTTACTCCAAAATGACATTTCATATCCTCATTTAAGTGGACAACTCATCAATTCATGCACATTTTGACATTATTGTCAAGTGACGTTTTTACTACTTCATTTCCAAATTATAAAATTAATATTGACTTATTTTAAAAAAATTAATTTCAAACGTATTCAAATTTAAAATTGATATAAATTTATTTAATTTATGTTCATATAATTATAAATATTATAAAAATACTATTAATTATAAAATTTATTATTTTCAAAATTTAAACTAAATGAATCATATTAATTTTAACTTTAAAAATATCACAAATTAACTTTTTAAAAGTTAATATTGATCTTATGTACATTTTCAATTACAATACATTCAATACTCCATAAATTACTTAAAATTTAAAATAAAATAAAAGTTATTTTACGTTGGAATACAATTGATAAATTATACTCTCTTATGTAAATTATAAGATTATTATTAAATTTTATAAGTCAATTTGATGCATTCTCAAACTTAATAACTTTGCTAAGAATTGAAAAATAATAAATTTTATAAGTAATAGTATATTTTTTTCTAAATAAGTTACAATATTTATTGATTAAATTTATATTAATTTTAAATTAAAAATATCACGTACTTACTCCAAAAAAAAATTAATAAATTAATTGGGATTTTATAATTAAAAACAAGAAATTATAGTATATTACATCTATCATAAGTTTTAACGCCAGAAGATCGATTAATACAAAGGTCAAATAGTTATAACGGTAAAAACATGTTTTGACTTTTAAATTTCATTATTTAAGAAATCAATATAAGAAACTTGTTGAGTACATAGTGAAAAATTGAATATTTATTCTGCATAATAATCCAATAATAGTGCACGGTATGGATAGAGATAAAAAAACTATTATAAATGCTTTTACATTATAGGAAATTGATATTTTAACAAAATTCTAGATAATGAATAGGATCCAAATTAATGTGATTGAGATATTGTAGAAATATCAATTTTTTCTTTTAAAAATAAAATAACAATTTCCTATATATATATATATATAATTAAATTACTTTTACATGTATGGAATTTAAAATTTGAAGTTAAAAGAAATAAATATACAAATAAAATTACAAATTTTTTAACGAGTACATACTAATTTTTTTTATAAAAAAAACGTTTCATTTATTTAATTTTCGTTTCTTTCCCCTAATTCCCTCCCTCTAAAACCAGATGAAGAGAGACAAAAATAAAATTCCGCCAAACAAGGTCCCATCCCATATGAATCGTTCCTTCCCCCACACAAACTTTTCTCTCTCCAAAGAAACTGATAGTGAGAGAGAGACTACACAGCCAGGAGAAGGGAAGGGAGAGAGAAAGACGGAGACAAAATTTGGCAACCACACAAACCTTTTGGTAGCGGTGACCACCTTATGAAGCTTCCTTTCTATTCTCTCTCCCTCATTTCAATTCATAAGCTTTTGATCAAATAATAATACATTGAAATTAAAACCAACAGTCGCCCCTAATCTCGTATCGATTTATTCCTCTGTTTTCCATACCTCACATTTCAATCCAATCCAATCCTCCTCTTTATCATTCCATTCCATAATCTTCCTTTCTTTTTAATTTCTCATTTTACACCTAAAACAAACAATTACTGTCCAATTTTAATTAATTTTCCCATACTCTGTTTTTACCAATCTCAATTTTCTAGGAAATTGAGATTTGAATGGAAAGTGCAGTTGACAGGCAACTGTTGACGGGAGAATCAAACCACCTTCGAGAATTACTCAGACTTAGAGAACACGATAACGGTAACGGCAACTGTCCTCAAGTTCCCGGTAGAACCCTAGGCTCCGTGCTCAACATTGATAAGAAATCTTCTTCGCCAAATCAGACGCTCCTCAATATTATCCGAGAGGACTCCAGCAAAGATAAAAAGAAGACTTGGAATTACTTCAAGGACAAGCTCCGCCTCAAAAGAGCCGGCGCCGATTGGACATCCTCCCTTCACATTCCCGCCTCCGACGTCCCAATGGAGCGGAACAACAGCTCAAACAACAACCGAATGATGATGCGCCGACAATCCACCAGGATCCCGGTATCGGACCCCGATCCCCTGCCGGGACTCACCGACTCATCTCAGAGTTTGTCTCGTAGATCATCGCTCTTACAGCGTAATGCGAGCTGCATCCCACACAACAGCCAAGAGGAAGAAAATGCCGTGGCGGAGGAGAAGCCTTATACGGAAGAAGAAGAAGGGGAGGAAGAGGCGGAGGGGAATGGGGAGTGAGGATGTCACTCATGTCGTTGTTGGCGGAGACTGATAGAGAGATGGGAATTGAAGGATCAAATTCTTTGTATACGATTGGGGATGAGGAGGACGAAGAAGAGGAGGAAGAGGGCGGTGATAGAAATGGTGGAGAATATAATAATTGCTGTGTGTGTATGGTGAGGCACAAGGGGGCTGCTTTCATACCTTGCGGCCATACTTTTTGCAGGTTGTGTTCTAGGGAGCTTTGGGTCCAAAGAGGGAACTGCCCTCTTTGCAATGGCTACATCTTGGAAATTCTTGATATTTTCTGATCCATCTCTGGAATATTATAATTCCAACATTATACTATTAAATATTTTCTTGGTAATGTGAGCTGCATTCAGGGAAATTTGAAGTCTTCTGGGTTTGGAAAGAAGTGTTAACTATTTCCATGGAATTTTAGAATCTCACACGTTGGTCTCTTCTCCTCTGCAATCTTCTTCAAATATTGGCTTGCTTTGTGGCTATTTTATTTAATATGGGAATTGGGAGGTTGAATTTTGAAATTATAATGTGGTTGGATCATGGATGGATCACATTCTTTAAGAATATAAATCTCTAATGATCATCATCACCCATACCTAGCTCTGTAATCCTTATTTTATTTTATGTTTTTCTTTGCGAAGCTAACTAATGTTGTTCTGGTTGATGGAATTTGAGGTAGTAAAATAAGAAAGTTTTCTTATGGGGTATTTTTGGATATCAATGGTTAAATGTGATGGTAGCTGGATACTTGAGCAGATTCCATGTACTCATTTTTCTTGTCTCTTTGTGTTCTTCAATTTAAATTTTGACACTTAACCACTTATTTAATTTTAAAGAGACACAAGAAGATAGAAAAAATGGAGACAGAAGATCTGCTATCCAAGTGGAGTACTCAAGGAGGTAATAGTATTTCCATTGAAAAAAGTCAACTTTCGCTCAAATTATGCAAAACACAATTATTATATGTAGTGTATTGAAAATTGTATATTTGTGCTAAAAAAGAAAGGAAGTTTTGGGCTCAAAATATCATGTATACAGACAGTACTGCTATTATGGGGTCAGTCAAATATCATCTCCTACGTAAAGTTGAATGGAATCTCAATATTGTCGGTTCATTCTAATTGTAAAGCCTGGCTCTGGATGCGAATTTTCAGGTCAAATTTATCGACACTACAGAACTAAACAATACTCCCTCCGACCTTTTAGAGATGGGCATTAGAAAGTATTAAATATAATATTTAATTGTCTATAATATTTTTAAATTATTAATGAGTTTAAAATACTAAAAAAAAATAGGTAGAGTAATGAGGGGTATTTTTGAAAAAATTATCATTAATTCTCCTAAATTTAAACAAACGTAAAATAATTAGGGACAAATAAAAAAATCTAAAATATCATTTAAATAGGGACGGATGGAGTATTTAGGAACGATTACGTATACAATTTCAAATTTTGTAAAAAGAACTTTTTTTCAGGATGGATTGAAGAAAAATAACTAAACACAAACGTGATAATAAAAAAGAAATTGATATTTACACATGTTAAAATAATATTTTTACATCAGTCTTTCTCGCTCACTATTTATATAAAATGAATCATGTGAAAATATTAATTTTTTATGTAAAAATATAAGTTGCCTAATAAAAAACGGTCGCGTTCACACATGTATAGTATATGAAATCAGATCTGTCTGTCCATTGCCATATCTTATTTATTTAAAAAGAAATTATGAAACCAGAAACATAACAGTGTTGCTTTTGCCCTTGTGAATCATTAACTACAATTTATATGCTTTATTAAAAGAATATAAATGCCTACATACTCGTGAAGAAACAGCCTTAACTTTTTAAAGCAGAACCCTGAGAATTTTCATGCAGCCTTCAAACTAGTATTTGTAACTTTTCCCTTCTCTTAAAGCCTGGTCAACAACCAAGACATTGCACTCAGACACATGCATTTGATTCTTTCCCCTAGGAAAGGAAAGGAAAGAATCACACAACTAAAATATGAATAAATTTATGTATACACTCAAAGTGTACATCTAAAAACACAATCAAGTGTAAAATAATAGTAGTAATAAACTAGGAGAGAAAAAATATTTTTAATTGTAAAGAGAGAAGTGAAAAATATTTTACCATCTTTTTAATTGTTCATTTGTAACAATAAAAAGATCATAATCTCTCAAACTTCCAACATTATATAATAAATGTCCAAATCACTTCTAAAGACAAGAAAAGTAAGCTAGTCAAGTTTCTAGTATTTTAAATTAATACAGGCTTTGAACAAGAAAAATAACTTTTAAAGTTCTTCTAAAGATAAGAAGATCCTAATAAGCACCGGTGATAATCAGTCCATCAAATAAAGAACAATAGGAATATGTCCACCTAGAGTGCCACTTGGAGGAGATATAAACACTTCATAGTGTGACTTGTGAACTCCACTAATAAGAACAGCCTAAAAGAATTAGTACTAGTTTCTATACTAGGTGGATGGGAGATGTGAAAATTTTGACCCCCAAAATCATGGACCAAATTTTGGAAGAATACTTGTCAAAATCAGCCTTTGGTTCTCATGATTGTTATGCTGCCTTTTCCACCCTCGGTTCGAATTTTGGTTTTGCCAACTACAGGCTTCCCGGTCAAAGCAGAAGTTGGATAAGAAGCAGAAGGATCTTCATAACTTTGCTTTGATTTTGATGGCGGTGGAGTCCGTATCCGTTGGTTGATATCCTTCAGTGTAACATCTCCATGAACACCACATGGTTTAACAAATGCAAAGGGATACACAACAGAAGAAGCCAACTTTGTGGGCGTTCGCATGTATGACTTCCTACCTGAGATACAACCACACTTGTATTAATCTTCTATGTTTAACAAGGTAAACTCACAACAAGACCTCTGATAATATTAAAGATTAATTTACAGCAGAATATTATTGTATAAGGTGTTCATTTGTACGCAAGAGAACTAAATTGGAATGTCGCCACAACTTCAACAGAATAGCCATTGATCGTATCAATAATTAACGCAAGAGCTGGAGTATTGAACATTACTTATATAAGAATGGGAGGCGATAAAACCTTTAAAAACAACATTTCGACGAGCTCGAGTGGGAAGCTCTTGAGGAGTAGAAACTTCATGTTGCGTTGGGGTGTCACAGATCTCTACAAAAGTGTTAATATGTTAAAACTACATAAACAGATAAAGACATGTGGAAAATGGAAATGAGACCAAAACAAAAACACAAATAAGAACATACATTTGAGATGAATAAAAAATAATTTAGTCAGCACATAGTATTGGATGTAAGAATACATCCTCAAGTACCTGTAATATCAATTTGCACATCAGATGAACCAGACAGATTCCTGTGTTCAGTTCGTTAATTAGCCAATTTTTCAATATATGAACATAGAAATCTAAATTACCACATAAACTTACATATCATCAGGACTGAATTGCATCTCAGAATCACCAAAGCAATCAGCCAGCCAGCCCTTAGATGACTGATCTGGACGCTCGTAACCAGATGCAGGTGTATCTGAAAGGCATTATATATTTACTAGAGATTTCTAGGTAAACATAAAGTAAATACTCTTTTTGTAGGACAAAATTTACAAGATAAACCTGCAAAGCCGGAAACCCACTGTGAAACATCAGAGAAGCCCTCTTCAAATGATGAATCGATCGTCTCCTAAACAACAAACCAGAAAGCAATGAACAGATGTTGAAAAGATGTTTGACATAAACCATAGATGACAACTGAATAGATGAGCAGAATATTAGCTGAATAAAAGGTTTAATTGCTTCTCTCTTTTCCTTCATGGTATACTGTTATATTATAATGGTGAAATAGAATTTATAATCCAACTCAACATTTTGCAGCAAATCAAGTGTCCTGCATTTGACTAATAGCACTATTTTCATACTATTTTTTTGAGCAAACCAAATATGTTGCACTTGATTTATAGGCTATAGCATAATTCTAATACGAAATCTGGAGGAAATGTGTCTGTACCAACCTTTGATTTTAGGAATGACATCGATATTTTTTCATTGCGAAGTGGAACTTCCAAAACCTCAGCATCAAATTGTAGCATTCGGCGCCTCTTTACCTGTGAAGAGGTCTCCTTGAATTGATCCAGTTCCTTGTTTGTGTATTCTGCAATTCATTGCTCAAATTAGATATATGCGTTCAAAATTTCATGTACAATTGAAAAGCGGAATACACCATGTTTGTATGTTTCCAATCTCCAATCTCCCCTTTTCCATTTTGGGGGGTCTGGGGGGGTGCGGGGTTGGAGGGAGTGTAATACAGTCAGTACCAATTGGAGCAACATTATAAGTCAGATCCCCGCAAGCCTTTAATGGAGTTGTTTCATCAAACATGCAGGAAAAATCTTCTTCATTCTGGCTTACACTGTTCCACAGGCTTTCTGATACATCTGGTCATACCAACACCATCCATTTAACAATAACTTATAACAAATATAGTTATTCACAAATCATAGCTCGTAATGAAAACTCACCAAGGGAATCATCTTGTAGAGAATAATCTTCACCTTGCAAGTCACACATCTCACTGTTACCATTTCATAAAAGTTAATTACAACAGTGATGTTAAGTACAAAATATTTTAGGAATATATAGCAAAACTAATACATGGCCTCAAGGCACTATATGAACATCAACAAATTAGGTTGGCAAATGCAAAACATGACAAGTCTTGAAGTCATACAGGATATAATGATTTCATAGTTATTATCTTCCCTTGTGTTTCAACCAAAACCAGGTAAAACTCCAGACACGATGACATATAATATACATATGGTGTTGCACCTAACTAATGTGACCTAATCCTCCCCTGCCCCAACCAAAAGTATCCCAATTAACCAATACAACCAATCGCACCCATATTTGACAGCTTCAGTACCAAGTATATGACTCCGTGATATAATGTATTTGATTTCATTAATTATGTAAGGGGAAAAAATATTGAACTAAATCAGGCATTAAACTCAAAAAACATAATATCTCTTTATCAGAGAGAGAATCAGTATTTTGAAAATTTGATCATTTCATGGTTATCCCCTGAAACTAATTGAATTCCAAATTATTGAGAAGGTGATCACATATCTATCTACAACATCTTCAGATTAAATTTGTTTTCATCAGGTTTCAGATATCAACTAATTTCCGTATCAATGTCTAAGCCAGTATCAGTTCATAAAGACACTCAGGAATCCACATCCATCTCAGTCAAACAGCTCATACTACAGATCATGAATTCCTAGTTTGCTTAAAGGAGGAAATGTTGATCTCTATCACCACGTGTTTACAAATTACACCTGATACAAATGACTACAAGTATTTAGCTTAAACTGAAATAAATTAAACAAAATCCCAGAAAAAAGACCAACTGAGACCAAGCAAACCCAAATCTCAAATTCAGCATTTCAATCCCCAAATGAAAAAAAGACTCGTGCACAAAATAAAGTAAATTTTTGGGACCAACCCACTAGCACAAATAATATATATTGAATCTCAAGCCAACCCACAAATCAACATTACAGATAAACGAAGGGAATTTAGTTCACCACATACTTGTCATTGTTGTAATCCATTCCGATGTATAAATCTATCTGCAACTGAAAATGAAAGCAGCAGGAGAAGTTATAAAATATTCACAAATTACAACCTCTATATCTCTCTCTCGCCTCCACTACACAAGCACCATAAAAAGTAGCCGTTGCAAGAGATCCATGAGTACCCAATTCGCACACATTTATACACAGCAAGATTACAAAATTTACAATTGTGCTTGAGATTTGTGCAATGGAGTAAAGCGCCGACTCACTCTCTCTACTTTTTCTCTCCTCTTAGCTTTTATTTATTTTATTGCGGATATTTATTACGGTTTCCTGTTTTACTACTATAAATAAAACAATGCAGAAATATCAGCAACCATGTCAGAGCACACTGGGCCCCTCCATTTCCGTTGCTCTTTAGATTTTCTTTCTTTTCTGTCATAAACAAACATATATATAAATATCTTCATATAAGACCCTCAAATTTTATAAATAAAGATGAATTTTTCTATAAATATTATTTTTGAATATTATGGAATAAATTTGATATAATGTTATAGTTAGGGTAATATTTATAAATTTTGAAAAGTATGCAAGTTGTTATAAAATATTCGTTTGGTCTGTGGAATATTCTTTTTTTAGGAATATTCGCATAACGGCTCAAATCATCGGTGGACCCCATAATGTAATGTAATTATCATTTGATCGAGAAAACGACAAAAATATTTTATAAAAATAACTACGAGGTGTTACCGTTAAAACCGCTGAACTACCCGGTGGTAAAGTACAAAGAATACGCTGCGGTCGATAAGAAGACACTCAGATTGATTATCGATGCTTACGCGAGAAGTCACTCACCTACGCTCAATTATCACTACAAGAATCACGATCATATCTCTTATATTATCGATTCAATTATCACACAAGATCATCCAGATAATATGTTATAAGATTAAATCAATAATCGAGACGACAAGTTATAAATGATTAATAATTGTCAAAGATTAAATACGTGTCATGAAAAAAAACGATTTAGGTAAGTTTGATTATTTTATGGGGGCTCATATATGTCATCATCTAAGAGTCTCTTCATCAATAAGATTTACCTTCACAATAATAGAATTACCTTCACAATAGTATTTACCTTCACAATAGTATTTACCCTCAGTAATAGTATTTACCTTCGCCAATAAGAGTAATTACCCTCAATAATAGTATTTACCTTCACCAATAGAATTACCTTCGCAATAATAGTATTTACCTTCGCCAATAGTAATTACCTCGCTTTAGTATTTACCTTCGCCAATAACCATTTACCTTCGCTAATAATAATTACCTTTACCGACGCCGAACCACTTGTCGCTTCACATTACAAAGGCCGAACCACTTGTCGCTTTCACATTATTACAAAGGCCAAACCAAATAAGCTTTCACTTTCACACTAAGAGAAAGCTAAGCTAGAAATCTTCTATAAATAGAGGCCTAGGCTTCATTATTTTCACTTAATTCATTCAAGCTTATAGAGAGAGAAAGTATAGAGAGAATAAGAGAGAAAGAAGAAGAGTATTTTGTTACTACACCGTCAAGCAAAGATTCAATCTCCTACCAAATGTAAGGGGTGTTATTCTTCTTATTCACGTAAGAGAACTGTTGTTATTCCATCGCTTATTATTCTCATTGGAATAACTCAGATACGCTGGCTTTACCCTATACTTGGTGACATTCTTCTATTATTCTCGCTGGAACATCCTCGTCTGTACTGTTTTACACCCACCCGGTTCCGCTCTTTTTATTATTATTCTGCTGAACATCCTCGTCTCACGTGTTTTACACCTGACCGGTTCCGCTTTTATTATTATTCTCGGCTGAACATCCTGTCATGTGTTTTACACCTTTAACCGGTTCCGCTTTTATTATTCTCGCTGAATATCCTATCTCGTGTTTTTACACCGGATCCGGTTCCATCTTTATTATTCTCGTTGAACATCCTCGCTTGCGTGAATTTCACCGACCGGTTCCGTTATTTATTATTCTCGCTGAATAACTCCGTCTGCAAGGCCTATCGCATTTACGGTGATTTCTTTTCTTTTGTTATTCCATTCTTTATTATACCCAAATGGTTAAAACTTCGACTTCTATACTCCATGAAATTAGTGGAATATCCTCGATATTTCATGGCTTCATCCAAAGATCTTTTCATGGAAATATTCTTCCGATCATTCTTGAATTTTACTCTACAAAACAAGATCGCCGTCGATAATTTGACGTTAATAATTCCTCGATAAAATAATTCTTGAACTTGTTTTATCAATTCTTATATCATTGTCATCATCCTCATGTTTATATTTTTTTGAAAGTCATCTCGTATTCCTAAGTGCATGGATGGACTTGGTATGATTACGACTGCAGACTATTCTATGTAATCACGACCGTAATGTTACAAATGATGTGATAAAAATCCTCAAAGGTCAGAAGTAGTATCGATGGACGCTTGTTGGCACGATCACGACTTATTAATGAATACACAAATATTCTCGCCCGTAGCAGTGCATGAATAATTGTGGTCGCGATACTAAAGAATATCCTCGTCCGTAGTGTGGGGTGATTCGATGATGTGGAATATTTATTAAAGTCGAGTCTCAAATATAACAAATGATGAAAAACCTTTAAAACCTAAAAGATAGTAGATTTTATTTTCTACTCGACTTTTTTAATGGATCAGATATTCACCGCAGCTTAAACCGGTTGTTTATCAGATTTTATCGCTTAATATTATCAAGACTATCGATAATTTATTCTCGCATTATCTTAGTCATAATATTTCATCGGGCTAGTTGAGCTCACCCTTTTTTCACCCGTTTTCTTCGTGAAATGATAATATAGCCGGGACGAAGCCTGGGAAACGAGTGATGGTCCTCAAGATAAGATTAGTAGTCCCTCACTATTCTCGTAAAATAAAGGTGATAATAATCAGTAATGAGGACTTTTTTTTCGAGTTTGTATAATATCTAGTAGATTTATATTTGTATTTAAACTCACGCTTTATGTCGATTGCATACCTACGCTTATGTTAATAAGTCAGATTTAAATTCTGCACTACGTAAGTGGCGACCCAAGATGGGTGATGTATACCTAATTTTGGGGGCGCCACAACTTGGTATCGTAGCTAGGATATGATCCTCGCTAAGATGTGAGAATAGTACTAGAGGGGAGAGACGGGAATACCTTCGCTAGTATTTACCTACCTAAGTTTACGTGCTATTTTATCGGTCGGTCGTAAGATAGGATAATTTGTTACACGTCAATTAACCTTTGTTTTGTGGCAAGATTCAAAAAACGACATCCGAGAATGTTGAGAATAAGAATGGAGCGCAGCGATCGCCGATTCACCACATATCAATAATCGTGATAATGTGCATCGAGAAGGCGATAATCCTCACGCAAACAACAACACCGACCAAATGATGAATGATCAAATGTTCGTGAGGCTTTATGCAATTTATGCAACAAAGAAAGCGAGAGCGACTCTCGCCCAAAACGTAGGTGGAACACGAAACTCTCTCAAGCACACCGCTAAACAATTTAAGGAGCCGACCACCGGGAGTTTAAGGGAGAGCCAAAACCACTTCGCTAAGCACGGATAAAGCAGATTACCAAGATATTTGATGTCTCGGGATGCTCCGAGGAGCAAAAGGTTCCTTTCACGCTTTTATGTCATACGAGAGGCGGATTATCGGTGGGAATCGGTGAAACGACTCAACCAACCAGATCAAGATATCTTGGGAGAAGTTCCAGAGTCGTTCAACGACAAATACTTTCCCGAAAGTATTCGCCATACGGGCGAGGTGGAGTTTATCAAGTCGAACAAAAACAATACGACCGTGTCGCAATACGAGGCAAAATTTGCGAGTTATCACTATTATATTCCCACTCGTGTGGATAATGAAGAGAGAATGGCGCTAATGTTTTTAAGAGGTTTGAAGTCGAGATACGCCAACATCTTATTTCTCATAAACCGTGGTTTGTATTCGATGTTGTAAATAGGGCTCGCTTAGTGGAGCGCGATAACGAGTCAACGCAACTAAAAGAGAGCAAGCAAAATTTCTAGAAAATTATAATACCAAATGAGAATAGTAGTCATCGAGGCTGGTGACAACAAGCGTGAGGAATCAATCAATGCCAGATATGGTAACCACTTCTATGGTAATCGTACAAAACAATAAGAATGGACATTTCAAGAAAAGGAGATTCAACAATGATGGAAAGACGCCAAAGACCAAAGACCCATTGTTAAGGAAGGAGAAAGACCACCTATCATATGCTTCAAATGCGAGGAGAGGACACATCACCAAAATCAAGGCCACGCCATCCAAAGCATGTTATAATTGTGGAAGAGAAGGTCACTTAGCTCGATTTTGTTGCCATCAAGACAAATTCACTAGGATGGAGGCACCAAAGGCCATCCCGTAAAAATTCAAAACCCAGAAGGCAAGGGAGAGCATTTGTCAGACCTCCCAAAGAGCAAGGAACTCCGAATGAGGTCATCACGTAAGCTTATCATAAACTCTAATGAAGTCTATACTTTATTTGATACCTGCTTCTACCCATTCTTTTATTTCTCCTACTTGCGCCATCGATTAAATTCGACTCCGAGAAATTAGACTTTCGACTTATCTCGTGGAAACTCCGCTGGGAGAAACCTTCATTACATCCACCGCTTATAAGTCTTGTTTGGTTCAAATCGGTACCTCTCACATTACCCGTCGATCTTATTTCATTAAAATACTTGATTTGACGTGATTCTAGGATCGATCGTTAACTACTTATCATGCAAAAATTGATTGTTTTCGTAAGGTCATTAGCTTTCATATTCCTAATCAACCTATTATGCGAATTCAAACGACCAAACCATTAAAATCAATCACGGCCATCTCAAGCCATAAAGCTATTCGCTTATCAAAAACTGATGTCAAGCTTTCTTAGCTCATGTCACGATTTAAATAAAAATACGCCGCTTTTAAACGATATTCCTATTGTTAATAAATTTCCGACGATTCTCAAGAACTTCCCCGCCTACCCCGTGAGCGTGAAATCAATTTTGTATCGACCTTCAACCCTGAGACAAAACCTATTTCCAAAGCCCCATATCGAATGGCTCCTATCAACTTCGTGAGTTAAAGACCCAACCGCAGGAATTGTTAGACATCGGCTTTATTCGCCCCTAGTACTTCTCCTCGGGTGCTCCTGCTCTATTCGTGAAGAAGAAAGATGGGAGTATGCGACTTTGTATTGATTATCTGGAGTCAATCATGTCACCATCAAAAATAGTATCCATCGCCACGTATTGATGACCTGTTTCACCAACCGTAAGGAGCCAAATTCTTTTCAAAGATCGATCTTCGCTCCGATATCACCAATCAAGATTGTAACCACCGACATTCCAAAGACGGCTTTAAACCTCCAGACGGCATTATGAATTCCTAGTCATGTCCTTTTGATCGACTAATGCCCCCGCCGCTTTCATGGATATGATGAACCGAGTATTCAAGGAATATTTAGATCACTTTGTGGTCGCTTTTATCATGACATCCTTATTTATTCCAAAAGCCGTGAAGATCATGAGCAACACTTGAGGTCGACACTCCAAAAGCTTCGTGAATATAAGCTTTATGCCAAGTCAAGAAATGCGAGTTCGTCAAGAAGTAGCATTCCTCGGGCACGTGGTATCAAGTCATGGAATATCCGCTGACCCAAAGAAAGATCAAGCTATTCAAAGTCGGGAACAACCTAAATCAAAGGATCAAGTACGTAGCTTTCTTGCTTAAATGGTTATTATCGAGATTCGTGGAAGGATTTTCTTCTAATCGCTATTCCATCGACTCAAATTGACTTTTGAAAGATACAAAGTTCTATTGAGCGAAGAATGTGAGAAGAGTTTTCAAGAACTCAAGAGAGACTTATTTCAAAGACTGCTCGACAATACCATCCGCCTTGAGGGATTTGTCATCTACAAAGATGATGCTTCTGCAAAGGGTCGGGATGTGTTCTTATGCAACATGGAAAAGTTATAGCCTATGCCTCGCGACAACTCAAAGAATATGAGAGGAATTATCCTACTCATGATCTAGAGTCATAAATTGTTTTCGCACTTAAAATTGGAGGCATTACTTGATGGGGAGAAAGTGGAGATCTTTACTTGATCATAAAAGCCTCAAATATTTCTTCACTCAAAAGGAACTCAACACGCGACAACGACGCTGGCTTGAATCTGCTGAAAGATTATGATCATACCATCCAATACCATCCCGAAAAGTTTAACGTGGTAGCCGACGATCGAAAGTAGTAAAATCATACGCAAGCACGAAAAGCGATATTGTCAACGCAAAGGCCCATTTTGTGTGACTTGCAAAGGATGGAGATAGAATTAAAGACTCTGTGGACGCATGTGATGATAATGAGTATACGAGTAGAACCGACTTTAATCGATAAAGTTAAAGTCGCTTCAAGCTACGCACCGAGCCGATGCGATGAGGAAGAAAGTGCAAGAAGATGCTATACCGGAAGCAAGAATCGATGAAGAAGGAATACTTCGAGTCAACTCCACTTTCAGGTTCCTAACGACCGATTTAAAGTATAATATCATGATGGAGGCGCACAACACACCATTTGCAATCCATCTCGGGAGTACCAAAATGTATCATGATATTCGGCTATACATTTTGGTGGAGCAATACGAAGAGAGAGAGATAATACTGCTTATCTCAAGGTGTCTAACTTGTCAACGAAGTTAAAGTTTTAGCATCAAGTACCAAAAGGTCCATCAGAACCACTTGAAATTCCGTAATGGAAGTGGAGCACATTACCATGGATTTCAAGCACGGCCTTCCTAAGGTTTCTCAAGGCATCGATGCGATTTGGGTCATTGTTGATAGATCGACTAAGTCCGCTTCATTTCTTACCGACACGAGAAACTTATACACTTGAACGCCTTGCTCAGATGTATATAAACGAGATTGTAAGATCGCATGGTATGCCAGATCCATAGTTTCCGATCGAGACCCAAGATTCACTTCACGATTTTGGGTTAGTTTGCAAAAAGCTATGGGCACAGACTTTCACGATTTAGCTTTCTAAGATATCATCCTCGCATTTGGACGGACAATGGAGAGACTATTCAAACTCTCAAGATCTATTAAGACTCGTGGTCCTTGATTTCAAGGAGTCGGGACAAGTTCTTACCATCGTGGAGTTTTCCTACAACAACAGCTTATCGCAAGTATCGCATGGCTCCATTCAAGCATTGATGGAAGAAAGTGTCGCTTCTCCAAAGATGCCGGACGAGGTGGGTGAAGCAACGTTGTTGGGACCGAGTTGGTACGTATGACTACTTTTAAAAGATTCAAACGATCCGACAACGATAAAAACCTCACAAAATCGATAAAAGAGTTATGCCGATCTTCATCGAAAGGACGGGAATTCGATATAGAGATCATGTGTTGTTAAGAGTCGCTCCATGGAAAGGAGTTACAAGATTTGGAAGAGAGAAAACTTAATCCTCGATTCATCTGGCCCATTTTAATCCTCGATCGAGTAGGAATCGCGCCTATAGACTCGCTTTCACCGCCAAATATGTCTCGTGTTCATAACGCTTTTCACATATCTATGTTACGTAAATATGTGAAAGACCCGAACCATATTATCGAAGTTAGAACCGATTTAAATAGCTGGAAGATTTGACGTATGAAGAGGTTCCTGCTCAAATTTTGATAAGAAGAACATATTCTACGCCCAAGGTTATACCTCAAGTCAAAGTTTTATGGAGGAACCACGATGTCGAGGAAACGACTTGGGAGTTAGAATCAAATGAAATCAAGGTATCCTTACCTCTTCGACATACCAGTATCGCACTTCTAATTTCGAGGGCTAAATTTCATAAGTTAAGGGAGGTCAGAAGACCCCAAATTTTATAAATAAAGATGAATTTTTCTATAAATATTATTTTTGAATATTATGGAATAAATTTGATATAATGTTATAGTTGTGGTAATATTTATAAATTTTGCAAAGTATGCAAGTTGTTATAAAATATTCGTTTGGCTCTGGGAATATTCTTTTTGTTAGGAATATTCGCATAACGGCTCAATCATCAGTGGACCCCACAATGTAATTATCATTTGATCGAGAAAACGACAAAAAATATTTTATAAAAATAACTACGAGGTGTTACCGTTAAAACTGCTGAACTACCCTATGGTAAAAGTACAAGAATACGCTGTGGTCAGATAAGAAGACACTACCAGATTGATTATCGATGCTTACGTGAGAAGTCACTCAAATTACGCTCAATTATCACTACAAAGAATTGTCGATCATATCTCTTATATTATCGATTCAATTATCACACAAAGATCATCCTCAGATAATATGTTATAAGATTAAATCAATAATCGAGACGACAAGTTATAAAATGATTAATAATTGTTGAAAGATTAAATATGTGTTGATGAAAAAAAAATGATTTGTGGTAAGTTTGATTATTTTATGGGGGCTCATATGTCATCATCTAAGAGTCTCTTCATCAATAAGATTTACCTTCACAATAAGTAATTACCTTCAGTATAGTATTTACCTTCCCAATAGTAATTACCTCATGAATAGTATTTACCTTCGCCAATAGTAATTACCTTCACAATAGTATTTACCTTCACAATAGTAATTACCCTCACTAATAGATTTACCTTCACAATAATAGAATTACCTTCATGAATAGTATTTACCTTCACAATAGTATTTACCTTCGCTAATAGTAATTACCTTTACCGCGTCGAACCACTTGTCGCTTCACATTACAAAAGCGCCGAACCACTTTTCGCTTCACATTACAAAAGGCCAAACCAAATAGCCACTCACTTTTTCTTTTCACACTAAGAAGTGCTAAGCTAGAAATCTTCTATAAATAGAGGCCTAGGGCTTCATTATTTTTCACTTAATTCATTCAAGCTTATAGAGAGAGAAAGTAGAGAGATAAGAGAGAAAGAAGAAGAGTATTTTGTTACTACACCGCCAGCAAAGATTCAATCTCCTACCAAATGTAAGGGTGTTATTCTTTCTTATTCATGAAGAGAACTCGTTGTTATTCCATCGCTTATTATTCTCGCTTGAATAACTCAGATAATGCGGTTTACCCTATACTTGGTGACATTCTTCTATTATTCTCGCTGAACATCCTGTCTCAGTGTTTTACACCTGACCGGTTCCGCCTTTTTTATTATTATTCTTCGCTGGAACATCCTGTCAGTGTTTTTTACACCTAACCGGGTTCCGCTTTTTTATTATTATTCGCTGAACATCCTCGTCACAGGTTTTTACACCGACCGGGTTCCGCTTTTATTATTCTCGCTGAATATCCTATCCGCAAGGTGTTTTACACCGGATCCGGTTCCATCTTTATTATTCTCGTTGAACATCCCGCTTGCGTGTAATTTCACCGACCGTTCCGTTATTTATTATTCTCGCTGAATAACCTCGTCTGCGCTGGCCTATCGCATTTACGGTGATTTCTTTTGTTATTCCATTCTTTATTATACCCAAATAAGTTAAAACTTCGACTTCTATACTCCATGAAATTAGTGGAATATCCTCGATATTCAAGCGCTTCATCCAAAGATCTTTCATGGAAATATTCTTCCGATCATTCTTGAATTTTACTCTACAAAACAAAGATTACGTCGATAATTTGACGTTAATAATTCCCCGGATAAAATAATTTTTGAACTTGTTTTATCAATTTTATATCATTGTCATCATCCTCATGTTTATATTTTTTTTCGAAAGTCATCTGTGGGTCCAGAAGTGCATAGATGGACTTGGTATGATTACACCGCAGAGACTATCTTGCAGGTAATCACGACCGTAATGTTACAAATGATGTGATAAAAATCCTCAAAGGTCAGAAGTGCATCGATGGACAAATTGTTGGCATGATCATGACTATTAATGAATACACAAATATTCTCGCCCGTAGAAGTATGAATAATTGTGGTCGCGATACTAAAGAATATCCTCGTCAGAGTGCAGGGGTGATTCGATGATGTGAATATTTATTAAAGTCGAGTCTCAATTTATAACAAATGATGAAAAACCTTTAAAACCTAAAAGATAGTAGATTTTATTTTCTACTGACTTTTTTAATGGATCAGATATTCCGTCACCGCAGCTTAAACCGGTTGTCTATCAGATTTTATCGCTTAATATTATCAAGACTATCGATAATTTATTCTCGCATTATCTTAGTCATAATATTTCTTATCGGGCTAGTTGAGCTCACCCTTTCTTTCACCGTTTTCTTCGTGAAATGATAATATAGCCGGGACGAGCCTGGGAAACGAGTGATGGTCCCAAGATAAGATTAGTAGTCCTCACTATTCTCGTAAAATAAAGGTGATAATAATCAGAATGAGGACTTTTTGTTTGAGTTTGTATAATATCTAGTAGATTTATATTTGTATTTAAACTCACGCTTATATGTCGATTGCATACTTACGCTTATGTTAATAAGTCAGATTTAAATTTCAATGCATTTACTACCACCCCTTTAAGTGGCTTTAACCCAAGATGGGTGATGTATACCTAATCTTTTGGGGCGATATATATATATATATATATAATTCATATATATAAATCGAGGATCATATCGCTCATTTTATAAATCAAGGACATACATTAAAAATTATATATTGCCTTACGCCAATTCTTCTAGCTTATGTTAAAAATTTCCAAGTCCCATACGCTACACCAAGTAGCGTACTATAAAAAAAATATCCGATGCCCAATATTGCCCCCAAGCCACCTGCAAAGTGATTGACCAATAAGCGTACGCTATTTCACATGCCATATCTAATCTCTTTCCCTGCGATTTCAGAGGCGAAAACCACAGAGGCGATTTCACTATTTCCATATCTAATATCTCTTTCCCTCCCGCCGACTGTTGAATTGCGATTACTAAACCCTTCCTCCCTGCTGCTGCGATTTCGAGTAAAAAGTCATTCCTTGTGAAATGGATGCTGGGTGTTATGGTGGTCCTGAGATGCAGGAGAGCTAACCTCCCCACCATCACTCTCTTTCTCATCATAGTATTTGACATCATCATCCCCTACCATGGTTCGATCAATTTCAAAGAATTCAATACAAGATCCAGTGAAACAACACAAAATAACAAATACTCAACCGATTATCAAGCCAAATAATTCAGAAAAAAAGGAGATAATAATTGAGTTAGAGTGGATTGATTTATAAGCTTATGAAAAACACATCAAACATCAGCCAAGTACCAGAAACACAAACCACATACCCAGAACCCATTACATTAGACTAATTCACATATATACACACTCAAAATCAAGCAAAATAAGAGACACATATGGATTACATATCTTGGCGGTTTATTCCTTCTGTGATATGGATTGCATATCTTTAGGTTTCCTTGTGATATGGATTGCATATATTTCTCTTGGCAGGCACATACATTCAGAGTCCTACTAAACTCTAACCGGTGGCTGATAACGAAGTAACTGGTGGCTGAATGTGAAGTAGCTGTCAATCACTTTGCAGGTGGCTTGGGTTTTTTTTATAGTACGCTACTTGGTGTAGCGTATGGGACTTGGAAATTTTTAACATTCGCTAGACGAATTGGCGTAAGGCAATATATAATTTTTAATCTACGCCCTTGATTTATAAAATGAACAGATATGATACTATTTGTCCAATTTACATCCATAGCAAATACTTGCTATGGATCATATCCATATATATATATATATATATATATATATATATATGTGTGTGTGTGGAAATAAATTTTACAGTTCTTTTTTTGGAGAGAATAATTGATCTTCTATTTTAAAATGACAAAATTATTTCTTTATTTAACATCAAATGGTAAATCAACTTTGGAATTATAATATAAATTAGAGAAACAATATTTTCAGCAAACACCTATAATTTATTATGTGCATTTAAAATTATACATTTATATTGAAAATTAAAGGCATTTAAAATATCTATTATTAGCATGGAACAGTCGTTGAGTTATGTACTATTTTGGAGATTTATTTAAGTTTTATAAACCAACTTTGTATCTTTAAAACAAATATAGTATCCTTTAGCTAATTTAATTTATTTCTTTTCTATAGGGTTCTCATCCATAGTAACTACGAGTAAGTATTCGGTTATTAACCGAACTGAATACATATTTCGATTATAACCAAAAATCAAATTTATATTGTTTTGAATATCCGAACAACTATCCGAACTACATGATAACCGAATAACTGAACTAATTATTCAGTTATTCGGTTAATAACCGAATAAATAAATAAATATGTGGAGTAATGAAGTAATTCAATGCAACATGTCCTATCCTATTCCCTCTCTCTCTCGTTTGCACAGCCTCGTGTCCTTCATATTCTGCTCCAATTCTCTTTCATCATAGTTAAAAGGTACTAATACTTCACTCCAGATTCACCGGAGAATGACGAATTATGGCACAATATCAACGTCGTCATCATCCGGAGGCATAAACATAGATTAAAAATCAGCTGAAATAAGATCGCCACACGCCGGGCATGGAAACAGATGTTCCAAATCCACTCAATCAACTTACCCTCGGGATTCCGAGATGCAGTCGGACGGATCAAAACGAACGTCGGCTACTTCCAAATGAATTACGTAATCATTGTGCTATTGATTCTGTTTTTGAGACTCTTGTGGCACCCGATCTCGTTGATCGTACTGGATAGGGGAAGCTTGCAATAATTCGTACCGGATGAGACTTGAGAGATGAGAGATATGAGAGTTCGAGAGTTCGAGATGAAGGGCTGCCGAGAGTTTGTGAGTTCGAGAGTTCAGAGATATGAGAGTTGGAGAATTTAGTAAAGTAGAAATGACTAATGGACTGAGTGCTACCGGCTACTGCTGAGTCAAGACATATTAATATTAATAAAGTAGAAATTACTTTGTTCGGTTATTCGGTTAAACCGAATAATCCAAAAATGAAACCCGTATAAACTAATTGAAAACCGTAAAAAAATTCAGATATAATTGAAATATTAAAAATAACTGAATTTTCAGAATATTTCGGTTAAATTATTTCGGTTCGGTTCTGTAATTTGGTAATACCCATTTTTTGCTCAGCCTTAATAGCAACTTATTGCTATAGACACTATTATAATAATTAATTTGTCAACCGTAGATCAATTAAATGGAAGACTAGGATGATAAAAAATATATTGTGAGCCGCTACAACATGTAGTGGCCCAAACAACATACTCTAGCAGCTTCTATTTTAATAAAAGTCAAATTAACTTGCTAATATGGTCTCATAGAAAGATATAAAATGAATTTACTTTTTTTATATACCTGTAAGACCCCAAATTATTAATAAATAAAATTTATTTTCCTCTATTTATTATTTTGAAATAGTAAGGGTTGATTTGATTAATGTGGATAGTTATGGGTAAAATCCGCAAATATTTCGAATAAGCAAATGGTTATAAAATATTCATTATTGTTTGAAATATTCGTTTGGTCGTGGAATATTCATGATCGCTTGGGGAATATTCGCACGACGGCCAGATCTTTAATGGGCCCAATAACGGAAAAACGATTGGATGAAGAAAAAACGACAAATATAAGTTGTTTATAAATAGCGGTAGTAGTTATTACCAAGTTATCTTGTTGGAATACCCTTGGTTAAAACACACTAATCTGCGTTGTTGAACAAGAAGACACTCAGTATTGCACCAATTATTGATTTTACGTAAAAGGCACTTACTCAATAATTGTTACGATAATTACTGCTCAAGATTTTTATTTTATCGATTCAATAATTCTTTGCATTGATATTTTATATTATCGTTGTTTCAATAAATTGTCATTACACGGATTTTCCATTATCGAGCAATAATTCATATTATCCTAATAATATTATTGGATAACATTATTGGCAATGTCTAGAAAGTTCTTGCTACAGGAGAGGTTTGGTCACCTAATCAAGCTTGCCAGTAAGAAATCTTTTATTGGAAAGCCCCTCTTTCTCGGGAACTACTGGTTGCATCTCATGATTCTCAATATTATTTGTGAATAATTAATTATTGATGAGGAAAATATTGATTTTATGTGGATATAGATGGAGAAAATTTTTAATGTGACAATTGTTGAAAATTGTAATATTTTATCTTTTTCTCGATAAAATAATTCATTTAAATATATTATTTTAATAATATATTAACTTGGTGATATTTTTATAATGAATGTGGGATATATGAGTATATGAGGAGGAAGAGTATTTTTGTGTGGCAATAAATGTTTAACACATATTTTGTGTGTTGGTGGACACAATTATTAATAGAAATTTGATTATACCAGAAAAATCACTTTCGTTTGTGGATTTCGGTCCAATTTCTCGCTTTGGAATTTGGAAAAACTTTCTTCTGCAAAGTTGTAGAGAATTGAATTTCCTATAAAAAGTAGTGAGATTTGAATTTTCTGATAAAAGGGCTATTTATTATGAATTATTGAAGTTCTGAAGCTCCGAAATAATTGATTTTTAGAAGTTTTAATTATTTTAAATAAGAAAAACGTTTTTTTTTGTTTTATGGGCAGCCCTAGCATGTGCAAGATAAGGTGAAATCAGTTGTCAAAATGTACGTAGAGAATTTGTAATATATATAATATTATTATAATAAATTTTCTACTTTTAATTCTTCTAAGATTTTCCTATAAATAGGGTGCTTAGGTTAGAATTGAAAATCACACGAAACAAAAGTTTTCTCTCTATATTATCGAGTTTATTCTTGTGAGTATTTTGAGTATACTTTGAGTATTGTTATACGGTGCAAAGTTCAAGTCATAGCTTATATCCTGTTTTTAACTAAGAAATCTTGTCTTTTCGAGGTGGGGATGTTATTTTATTCAAAATGATATTATTTCTTCAATATCATTATGCCGAAATATTGTGTGACGCCCCCAAAATTAGGTATCGTCGTCACCCATCTTGGGTCGCCACTTACATGGTACATAAATTCAAATACAAACTTAATTATACATATGTGCAGAATATACGACAATACATAAACCGAGAGTTCTAATAGAATATTGTCATTTAGACAATATCCATACTCAAGAGTCCTCATTACAATTATTATCACACTATTTCACGTAATAGTGAGGACTACTAATGTTATCTTCAGGACCATCACTGCTTCCCCCAACTCGTCCCCAAATATATTCTCATTTCACGAAGAGAACAAAGAAAAGAAAGGGTGAGCTCAACTAGCCCAAGAAGAAAATATTACGACTAAGATAATGCGTAATAAATTATCATTAGCCTTCAACAATGTTAAACCGATAAAATACAATAGACAACAGCTTTAATTGCGGTGGAATATCGAATCCATTAAAAGTGTCAAGTAGAAAATAAAGTCTACTATCTTTTAGGTTTTAAAGGTTTTCATCAATTTTATCACTAAGACTCGCTTTAATGAATAAACCACAATATCTAATCATCCCCGCATTACCTGGCCAAGGATTTTCATCAAATTATCAATGGTCATGACTATATCGAATCACCCCTCGGTCATAATCATACCAAAAACTATCCATCACTGCATTACAGGCCACTGAGGACTTTTGTCACATCATTTATATCAAGCCATGATTATTCCGAATGAACCCTGGTCATAATCATACCAAGTTCATCTATGCACGTAAGCCAAAGATAACTTTCAACATAATATAAACATGAGGATGATGACAATGATATAAGAATTCAATAAAACAAGTTCAAGAATTAATTTATCTAGGAATTTTTAATGTCCAAATTGTCAACAAGATACTGTTTTGTAGAGTAAAATTCAAGAATGATCAGAAGAATATTTCCATGAAAAGATACTGGATGAAACGCAAATATCAAAGATATTCTACTAATTTCATGGAGTATAGAAGTCAAAGTTTTAACCAACTGGGTATAATAAAGAATGGAATAACAAAAGAAATCACCACGCATGCGGTATTGCATGTATGTAAAAGTTATTCCAATAGAATAATAATAATCAAACCAGTCGTGAAATTCACACCGACAGGATGATCCAATGAATAATAAATGCAATAATAAACAATGAAACCGAGTCCTGTAAAACACACGCATGTGATATTCCAATGAATAATAAAGAATGGAATAATGAAGAAGATCACCAAGTATAGGGATTCAGCGATATCTGAGTTATTCCAATGAATAAATAAGAATGAAATAATATAAGGATTTCACCAAGTATAGGGTATGCCACAGATACAAAGTTATGTATAGGGTATACCCACTTTTACAGTTATTCCAATGTAATAATAATGAATGGAATAATGAAGTTCTCTTCATGAATAAGAAAGAATAACACCCACTTACGGATACAACAAATAATATTCCCTACCTTAGAAGAACCTGAATATTGGCAAAGTGAAGTAGCGAATACTTTTCTTTCTTTCTCTATATAGTTTCTCTCTAATTTCAAATTAATTCGTAAGAAAATAATGAAGGAATGAGCTTCTATTTATAGGAAAATAGAATGCATAGTAATTAATCCATGAATCGGTCCCGTATTGATTTACTTTAATCGACTATCCATATTTAAAGCAAAATCTTTTAAATAAAATATAATATATTCTATTTATATAAAAACATTTTACTATGCAAACACTACGCAAAACACTACGCAACACTATGCATAATAAAATATAATATATTTTATTTATAGAATAACTTTAATAAAGTATTCTCATTTTATATAAAAAGATGTTTCGCTTTTATTACGTTAATAATATGAATAAAACAAAACGTCATTATCGCTATAATAATTCATATTATTAATCGGCAATAATGAAATCAAACCGAGTGACTTCTCACATAAGCATCAATAATCAATACCGCAAATATTATGCAACCACACGACATTCGTTACTTTTACTACCGAAAGTAGTTCAACAAGATTAACAGCGAAAACTTCCTAGTTATTTCAATAAAATATTTTTGTCGTTTTCTCAATCCGACAATAATTACATTGTGGGGTCCACCAATGATTGAGTAGTTGTATGAATATTCCCCGCTAAACCGAATATTCCCCACCAATCGAATATAATATAACCACTGCGATACTTTGCAAAATTTATAAATACTACCCACAACTATAATATTATCTCAAATTCACACCATAATATTAAAAAAACTATTTCGACAAAATTTAAATCTTTATTGATAAAATCGGGTCTCACAATCTCCCTCCTTATGGAATTTCCCTACGAGAAATTAGAATGCGTGCAGATATGATAAAGAGGTGAGGATACCTTGAATACCTTTATCGTTAAAAACATTAAATTCATCTTTGCAATCCTACCAAAGATATTCATTAACAATTCATCTTTGCACTAAAGGCCAAAGATATACAACCTCAGAAACCAATAATCTTTGAGACTCAAACAATAATAAGATCACGACCACGAATTATCCATGCACCATCGCCGTGGATATTCGTGTTTTTTAATTACGGCCATGATTATACCGAATAATCCCCGGTCATAATCACGAATAATTAATCCACATCATCGAATCATCCCCGCACTACGTGCCGTGGATATTCTTTATTATCACGACCACGAATTATCCATGCACCACGTGCAAAGATAAACGATGTATTCATTAAATATCACGACCACAAAACTATCCATGACTACTACCAAAGATAATCGTGTATTCATTAAGTATCACGACCACAAATTATCCATGCACTACGTGCAAAAGATAATCGTGTTTTCAATTACGGTTATTGTGACGCCCCAAAATTAGGTATACGCCACCCATCTTGGGTCGCCACTTACATGGTACATAAATTCAAATACAAACTTAATTATACATCCGTCAGGTAACATACGACAATACATAAACCGAGAGTTCTAATAGAATATTGTCATTTAGACAATATCCATACTCAAGGAGTCCTCATTACATTTATTGTCACACTATTTAAATGTAATAGTGAAGACTACTAATGCTATCTTCTGGACCATCACTCTTTTCCCCGACTCGTCCCAACTATATTCTCATTCCTCAAGAAAAAACAAAGGAAAGAAAAGGTGAGCTCAACTAGCCCAAGAAGAAATATTATGACTAAGATAATGCGAATAAATTATCATTAGCCTTCAACAAAGATGTTAAACCGATAAAATACAATGAGACAACCAGCTTTAATCACAATGAATGTGCAATCCATTAAAAGAGTCAAGTAGAAAATAAAGTCTACTATCTTTTAGGTTTTAAAAGGTTTTCATCAATTTTTATCACTAAGACTCAGCTTTAATGAATAAACCACAATATCTAATCGTCCCCTGTACTACGACCAAGGATTTTCATCAAATTATCAATGGTCATGACTATACTATACCGAATCACCCCGGTCATAATCATACCAAAAACTATCCATCAATCGCATTACAGTGCCACTCGAGGACTTTTGTCACATCATTTATATCAAGCCATGATTATACCGAATGAACCTCGTCATAATCATACTAAGTTCATCTACGCACGTAAGCCAAAGATAACTTTCAACATAATATAAACACGAGGATGATGACAATGATATAAGAATTCAATAAAACAAGTTCAAGAATTAATTTCTCTAGGATTTATTAACGCCCAAATTGTCAACAAGATATCGCTTTTTAGAGTAAAATTCAAGAATGATCGTAAGAATATTTCCATGAAAAGATATCGATGAAACGCAAATATCAAGGATATTCTACTAATTTCATGGAGTATAGAAGTCAAAGTTTTAACCAACCGGTATAATAAATAATGGAATAACAAAAGAAATCACCACGCATGCGGATTGTGATGTAGACAAAGTTATTCCAATGTAATAATAATAAAGGAACCAGTCGTGAAATTCACAATCGACAGGATGATCCAATGGAATAATAAATGTCAATAATAATAAACAATGGAACCAGTCCTGTAAAACACACGCATGTGATATTCCAAATGTAATAATAAATGCGAATAATAAACAATGGAACCGTGTCCTGTAAAAAACACACGCATGTGATATTCCAATGTAATAATAAAGAATGGAATAATGTAAGAAGATCACCAAGTATAGGGGATTCCACAGATACAAAGTTATTCCAATGTAATAAATAAGAATGGAATAATATAAGGATTTCACCAAGTATAGGGTACGCCACAGATACAAAGTTATGTATAGGGTATGCCACTTTTACATTATTCCAATGTAATAATAATGAATGGAATAATGTAAGTTCTCTTCATGAATAAGAAAGAATAACACACTTTTTACGGGTACAACAAATAATATCCCTCACCGTAAAAGACACCGGATATCAAAGTAAAGTGAAGTACCGTATACTCTTTCTTCTTTCTCTATATAGATTTTTTCTCTATAAACCTCTCTATAATTTCTCCATCTAGAGTTTCAAAGAATTCGTAAGAAAATAATGAAGGAATGAGCTTCTATTTATAGAAAATAGAATGCATAGTAATTAATCCATGAACGGTCCAGATTGATTTACTTTAACTCGACGGTCCATATTTAAAGCAAAATCTTTTAAATAAAATATCATATATTTTATTTATATAAAAATATTTTACTATGCAAACACTACGCAACACTATGCAAAACACTATGCAACACTATGCATAATAAAATATAATATATTCTATTTATGTAATAACTTTAATAAAGTATTCTGCTTTTATATAAAAAAGATATTTCGCTTTATTACGTTAATAATACGAATAAAACAAAACGTCATTATCGCTATAATAATTCATATTATTAATCGACAATAATGGAATCAAACCGAGTGACTTCTCACATAAGCATCAATAATCAATACCGCTGCTACTACGCAACCACACGTACATCGTATTTTTTACTACCGAAAGTAGTTCAACAAGATCAAGTAAAACTTCCGCCGTTATTTCAATAAAATATTTTTGTCGCTTTCTCAATCCGACAATAATTACATTATGGGGTCCACCAATGATTGAGCCATTGTACCAATAATCCTCGCTAAACCGAATATTCCCCACCAATCGAATATAATATAACCACTTGCATACTTTGCAAAATTTATAAATACTACCCACAACTATAATATTATCTCAAATTCACACCATAATATTAAAAATTATTTCGACAAAATTTAAATCTTTATTGATAAAATCTGGGTCTCACAATTATGATTATACCAAAAATCCCACAGGTCATAATCATACCAAGTCCATCTATGCACTTACAAGAGGCCATGATTGACTTTCAATACCTAATATAAGCAAAAAGGATAATGATATAAAGAATCAATCAAATGAGATAAAGGATAAATATTAAACATTTATAATATAATTTATCAAGGATTCCTTAATATCCCCATGTTATCAATCACTTAATAATCTCATAATCTAATATCATTAATATTATAACAATACTTCTTAAATTTATAAACAATTTATCTCAATTGTTTACGCTTTACCATATAATGCATTTAATCATTCAAAAAGCTGTCATACTCATAAGATATCATCACCAATTATCAAATCCTCATCAAAAATATACATATACTCTATATAGGATTCTCTAACCATAAAATCCTATTTTCAACTTTTGTTACTTCACATAACATATTTAACTCATATGTTCAGTAATAAACTATTTTCATGAAAAATACCAAATCAGTCCCAAAAATATTTCTTTTACGAATTTAGCATAATATAGTCCCATGATGAAAATATTTTTTCTAATTTTTAAAATTCATTTACTATTTTTCAAAAAATCAATTTCTAATTAATTCCTTAAGAAATTAGCTACCTCAAGTTTAACTCCAAAATTCCCAAATCTTGGCGGGACCTTAAACATGTTAATGTGAGCCTTTAGTTTAAATTTCATGGTCATCTGAGTTATAGAACTCTAGTTATAGCATTTTTTCGTCAAAAAACCTAAATATTAAAATGGTCATAACTTGTTCATTTTAAGTCGAATGAGCTCATTTTTGGAAAGGAGGTACTTTATAACATATATTTTCATGTCCCAAAAGGCCAAATTTTCACATAAATTTAGTGGCCAAAACAAATTTACTTACAAAAACGTGGCGTACTATAACTTTTTGGACATTTTGAAGTTTTGACTCCTTTGTTAAAATCACCCACACGAAAATCTACAATACCTTTTCAAAGATTTCACTTGAATAAGCTACAAAACTCATAGATCTAACTCTAGGACTTGTCCACACTCAAAAATTCAAAATATAATAGGAGATTTGGTCAATTGAATTTCATGTTACGTTTTTCACCAAAATCTGGTTTTAACTCCTCGTGATTTTAAGAAACTTTCATGTTTTCACATACTAACCAACATAACTTATCATAACACTTACTAATACCACGATACCCATGATTTTCATTAGTCCAATTTTTATTATGACTTTCATCATTAACCACGAATTGCTCATTTTAGTTGAAGAGATATTTGAGAGTTTAAGAAATGGGTTTTATCTTAGGTTCAATACAAAATTCGATTTCACGCTCTAGGTAGGCTAGAAATCTTCAAGAATACGTTAAGAAATTTATTAATGATAGAAATATCATTCAAAATCGCTACTCTTATCCAAGACTTGGATAAGACGTTACATCGATACCAACCGTATGACTTCTATCCTTTAACCTGATAGCACCTCACAATGATACCTATCAACTAGTCATCATCATTCACGACGCCGCCTAAAGAAAGTCCGGCTTCTGCATTCCCACATGGAAGTCAACAACGAAAGGATCGGGGCTCTTTACTTATGGCTTGATATGACAATAATTGACTTTATTAGTTTGGTTACTTGAATTAAATACAACAAGTTGGTTATGAATATAAAAGCTAACAACCTTACGAAAAACATAATGAGTAGTTAACCAATTGATTCCTAAAATCACATCAAAGGCAAGTATTTTCAAAAAGATAAGATCGACAGTAATGTGAAAGTGTTTATTTGAATCAAACAAGATTTAAAAATAATGCTTGAAACGAAGGCTCCTACTAACAAAGTTTCAACCAATAAGTCAAAGTCTAACTTCTCCGAGTCAAATTTAAACGTTGAACGCAAGCAAGAGAGATAAAATAATGGGTAGAACCGGTATCTTATAAGGTATAGACTTAACTTACCCGCATAATTTATAATTAACTAACTTCGCCTGCTAACTTCGTTCGGGTTTTACTCGCTTTTGGCAGAAGTCATGAAAATGCACTTCCTAAAAAATCCAACGACTTTGTTTTGTCCATATCCACCTTTGGTGCCACCGTCCCCAGCTTAGACTTGACTTTGGTGCACAACAAAATTGGGCTAAATGACCTTCTTTTTTCAATTTCCACTTCTATTATCTTTGCCATGATTACCACCAAAGTGGTTACCATTATTAGCATGATAATTTCCCCACGATGGTTATCATTATTCGATAGCCGCCACCACCAATATGATTATTATCGTCGTTGTTGGTCGTTACATTACCTTATGTTTGAAATTTGAATCAACACTCTCATGTGCTTCATTGCTTATCTCAAAGATTTTCGTGATGCCATTCTCAAACACCGCCACAAAACAAGGGTTAATTAACATATCACATATTATCCCTATACCTCGACCGACCAATTAAATACCAAATAAATTTAGGTAGGTCATACTAATTAGCGAATTCCCCGCCTCTCCCTCCTAGTTCTTATCTCATCATCTCACCAGGGATCATATCCTAAGCTCGATATCAACCGTGACGCCCAAAATTAGGTATACGTCACCCATCTTGGGTCGCCACTTACATGGTACATAAATTCAAATACAAACTTAATTATACATCCGTCAGCAGTAACATACAACAATACATAAACCGAGAGTTCTAATAGAATATTGTCATTTAGACAATATCCATACTCAAGGAGTCCTCATTACAATTATTATCACACTATTTCACGTATAGTGAGGACTACTAATGCTATCTTCTTGACCATCACTTGTTTCCCCAACTCGTCTCAAATTATATTCTCATTTCTCAAGAGAATAAAGGAAAGAAAGGGTGAGCTCAACTAGCCCAAGAAGAAATATTATGACTAAGATAATGCGTAATAAATTATCATTAGCCTTCAACAATGTTAAACCGATAAAATACAATAGACAACCGGTTTAATCAAGCAATCGGAATATGCAATCCATTAAAAGAGTCAAGTAGAAAATAAAGTCTACTATCTTTTAGGTTTTAAAAGGTTTTCATCAATTTTATCACTAAGACTCAGCTTTAATGAATAAACCACAATATCTAATCATCCCCGTATTCACGGCCATGGATTTTCATCAAATTATCAATGGTCATGACTATACCGAATCACCCCTCGGTCATAATCATACCAAAAACTATCCATCACCGCATTACAAAGCCAATTTGAGGACTTTTGTCACATCATTTATATCAAGCCATGATTATACCGAATGAACCCTCGGTCATAATCATACTAAGTTCATCTATGCACGTAAGCCAAAGATAACTTTCAACATAATATAAACATGAGGATGATGACAATGATATAAGAATTCAATAAAACAAGTTCAAGAATTAATTTCTCTAGGATTTATTAACGCCCAAATTGTCAAAAAGATACTGCTTTTGTAGAGTAAAATTCAAGAATGATCGTAAGAATATTTCCATGAAAAGATATCGGATGAAACGCAAATATCAAAGATATTCTACTAATTTCATGGAGTATAGAAGTCAAAGTTTTAACCAACCGGGTATAATAAAGAATGGAATAACAAAAGAAATCACCACGCATGCGTAGATTGCTTGATGTATAAAAGTTATTCTAATAGAATAATAATAACGGAACCAGTCGTGTGAAATTCACAATCGATGTGATGATCCAACCGAATAATAAATGTTGAATAATAAACAATGGAACCAGTCCTGTAAAAACACACGCATGTGATATTCCAAATGTAATAATAAATGCGAATAATAAACAATGGAACCAGTCCTGTAAAACACACGCATACGATATTCCAAATGTAATAATAAAGAATGGAATAATGTAAGAAGATCACCAAGTATAGGGGATTCCACAGATCAAAAGTTATTCCAATGTAATAAATAAGAATGGAATAATATAAGGATTTCACCAAGTATAAGGTATGTCACAAGATACAAAGTTATGTATAGGGTATGCCACTTTTACAAAAGTTATTCCAATGTAATAATAATGAATGGAATAATGTAAGTTCTCTTCATGAATAAGAAAGAATAACACCCTTACGGCACACAACAAATAATATTCCTTAGCTTAAAAGAACCGAATATCAAAGGCAAAGTGAGGTAGCGAATAATTTCTTTCTTTTCTCTCTATAGCTATAATTTCTCTCTTTAGAGTTTCAAATTGAATTCATAAGAAAATATTGAAGGAATGAGCTTCTATTTATAGGAAAATAGAATGCATAGTAATTAATCCATGAATCTATCCAGTTTGATTTACTTTAATCTGACTATCCATATTTAAAGCAAAATCTTTTAAATAAAATATAATATATTCTATTTATATAAAAACATTTTAATATGCAAACACTATGCAACACTATGTAAAATACTATGCAACACTATGCATAATAAAATATAATATATTTTATTTATAGAATAACTTTAATAAAGTATTCTGCTTTTATATAAAAGATGTTTCGCTTTTATTACGTTAATAATACTGAATAAAATAAAACGCCATTATCGCTATAATAATTCATATTATTAATCGACAATAATGGAATCAAACCGGTGACTTCTCACATAAGCATCAATAATCAATACCGTGCTACTATGCAACCACACGTACATCGTATTTTTTTACTACCGAGTAGTAGTTCAACAAAGATCAACCAGTAAAACTTCCGCCGTTATTTCAATAAAATATTTTTGTCGCTTTTTCAATCCGACAATAATACATTTATTAGGGGTCCACCAATGATTGTGCCATTGTATGAATATTCCTTCGCTAAACCGAATATTCCCCGACCAATCGAATATAATATAAACACTTGCATACTTTGCAAAATTTAGAAATACTACCCACAACTATAATATTATCTCAAATTCACACCATAATATTAAAAATTATTTCGACAAAATTTAAATCTTTATTGATAAAATCTGGGGTCTCACATATTGGTTGTAAATTTTTATCAAATTTGGAACTTTTTCATGTCGGGGTTATTATTCATGAGTTACTATTCAGGAGTTACTATTCACGAGTACTATTCACGAAGCATAATGATATTTTTTGTGAAATTTCTATCTTTTGGTGTCGGAGTTACTATTCACGTGATATCGACCTTATTCACGATACTCAAGACTATTCACGAATACGATACTATTCACAGAAAAATTAAATTTTCATTTTTCGTCCAAAATTTCTATTATGGATACTAGCTTTGATTGTATCCATGTTTTGATCATTCTTGAATTTTACTCCACTCTGATTACTTATGAAGTATTTTTGAACTTTGATTGTTTAAAATACTTAATCCTTAATATTTGTTCTTTTGTTTCACCGGATTCGCTTTTCTTTGAAATATTTTCATCATCCTCATCCTAAATGATGATATTCTTGAATATCTTTAGCTTTTAGTAGTGCACGATGAATGATTTCTTGATGAATATCTTTGGCCCGTAGTGCAGATGAGCAGTGTTGAGATGAACATGACTCTTCGATTAATATCTTTGGCCCGTAGTGCAAAGATGAACAGTGTTGAGATGAACATGACCGATCGATTAATATCTTTGGCTCAGAAGTAGTGCAAAGATGAATATTTGATTCTAGATATATATTGATTGATGTTACAGGGATAAAATATTGACGATGAACTTTTAAATTCATATATAGAAGATAGTAGTTTGCATTCTCTACTTAACTCTTCTAATGAATTGTTATTTCCGCTGCAGTTATTGATTTAAAACTGGTTGTCTATTGTATTCTATTAGATTTTTCCCTGTTGGAGACTAACGATAATTTGTTGTATATTATCTTAGTCATAATATTCTTTACTGGGCTAGTTGAGCTCACCCTTTTCCTTATTGTTCCATTTTTCTTCTCAGGAGGCGAGAATGTAGCGAGTACTAGTCGGGGTATGGAATGAAGGTTCTAGAGAGAATTGTTTAGTAGTCCTCACCATTTTTGTAAAATAATTGTGATTAGAATTTATTTGGGTATGTATATTGTCTAGAAGACAATAATTATATTTAAACTCACAGTATATATGTTGTCGTATTTTGCATGACAAATGTATTAATAAAGTTGTAGTTATTTCTGTACCATGTATTTGGCGACTCAGAATGGGTTGGATGGAATGGACCTATTTTGGGGGCGTCACAATACCAACCGCTACAGCTTGTAACAACTTGGTCTTAATATTATTACTTTTATAACGTGGGCCCATTTTTGAGAAATAGAATGACAAAAAGGGAATTTATTTTTTTTATATACCAACCGCTACAGCTTGTAACTGATAGGTTTGTAATATTCATGAACGCAATCAAATTGCATAAAAAGTGCAGAAACGTGTAAAATCAGAGTTTAAAAAAAATTTACAAACCAAATACTCGGATCACCCTTTATGCACAATTATTAATTAAACGAAAAGATATGAATAAGAATCATACCCTTGAAGATCCGAGCTTCCTCAGGTACAAGTTCACCTCCAAATCCTTTTCGCGTTCAACTTGAATCCATCGGGTTTGGTTCATTCCTTTGATCAACGTTAGCCACTCAAGTGTTTGGCCTCTAGAGGTGATCCACCAAGGAATAATAAGAATTCAAGAAGATGGGTATTTGGCTCAAACCCTAGTTTTCTATCTCTATAGAAAAGAACGTACTCTCCAACAAAATTGGAATTATGTCGTAGTTTTAATATCTGATATAAGACTCCTCTTATAAAGATATCAAGTAACCCTATTCAAAATAAGGTATTATTTAATTAAACTCTTTTAATTAAATGGGCTCCCTAATCTTATTAGGGATAATTAATTAAACTCCTTTAATTAATTTTCCTCCTAATCTATTAGAATAAATGAGATACTTATATTAAATTAATTCCTAAACTCTTTTGAAATTAAAATAATAATAATTGTAATAATATTAATAAGACTCTCTTATTAATTTATATTTAATATTTCTAAAATATTAAATAATAAATATTAAGCTATTTAATTTATTCTATCACCGTAGATTAAATTAAATATACTTAACATATTATTACGATTATGCCATTAACTTCTTAAATAATTATTCTTCCTTTTATGGTGTGACCCTTTAGGTTCTCCATATTAAACCTAAGTGTGAATAAATCAATTAGAACAATTCTAATCTTATTTAAATAAATAAATTAAACAATTAATTTATTTAAATAAATAATATTTATTCTACAATAGGAATAAGCCTCCTGGCGATCAACGACTTTCCGGATAATATAGATTTCAACATTAATCATTAAAGAATCTTTGAGTAAATAGTTACCGTACAATTCAATCCTTCCACCATCTGATGTCCCAATTAAATATAAGACATGGAATTCTTCACAAGTCTTATTTTATTTAATTATATGTATTTCGACTCTTAAATGCACACACCATATAATGCAAATTAGAAACTCCTTTCTAATTTCATTCTCTTAACCAAGAGGACTACTGGGTTGTCATTTATCGAATCACATAGACATTTCTCTTCTTTTTTAATAAGTGGTAGATTCTTTATTGATCATACATTATCTCCATGTACAACTTATTATACCCAAGCATACACTTTGATATACCCTAAGGGTCTTAAGGAATAAGTCAAAGTATAACTCATCATACACAAGATACTATGATGATCTCAAGTCCAAGGATCACTTGTACTACTATCACTTCTGAGAATTCTATTGACAGCAAGTAAAACTCCATTAGGTATTCCTTTAGCGGCGCCGCGTTCGATGAACTTATTCTCTAATAAGCACCTCATATACTTACTTTAATGTCTCCACACAAATGATCACGAGATCAATCATCCTCATCCAATGAGCAAGCAACGTATGTACCAATCTATCCGGATTCACTAATCCCCAATTTAGTAATCCAATGATTGGGAACTATTTTAGTTTTAAGCTTTCTAAGAATTTAGATCTCATTAGAATGATCATCGTCATTATTCTAAAAGCATTGCTTAAAACTATGGGTTTATCATATATTATAAAACAGCATCATGTAGATAATTAAAAGCCTTTAATAAATTAATACTTTTTATTAATAAATGAATAAGATTGTTACAAAGTATATGCTTTATCATCAAACATGATTGGCTTGTGTGCATATTACTTTTAGTAACGGCTTGATCATAATTTTTTTTTTTGCCATCCGTTGTCCCACGTCGATGAATGATAGTGTTATTACTTATCTTTTTATTACTAATACTAATAATAATTAAATGAGAATTTAAAAGGCAAAAAAAATAATATTACAATATTATCTTTTTATCTCTCAATTTTCTTACAATGGAAGTCACTTAAAAAAAAACAAGTCGCTACATCTTGTAGCGGTTGGTAATAGTGTTATTACTTGCCTTTTTATTACTAATATTAATTGCCTTTTTTTACTAATACTAATATTAATTGTCTTTTTAGTAATATTAGTAATTGCTTTTTAATAATAATATTAGTAATTGACTTTTTATTACTATTACTAATATTAATTGTCTTTTATTACTAATACTAATTGCCTTTTTAGTAATATTAGTAATTGTGTTTTCCGTATTAATATTAGTAATTGTCTTTTTAGTGTTAATATTAATTGCCTTTTTAATTCTCATTTAAATAATATTAGTATTAATAATAAAAAGGCAAGTAATAACACTATTACCAACCGCTACAAGGTGTAGCGGCTTGTTTTTTTTAATGTCTTTTGTTGTAAGAAAATTGAGAGATTGAAAGATAATATTCTAGTATTAATTGCCTTTTTTTGCTTTTTAATTCTCATTTAATTAATATTAGTATTAGTAATAAAAAGGTATGTAATAGCACTAATACCAACAAAGTGGGACAACGGATGACAAAAAAAAAATTATGACCAATACGCTACAAGCTGTAGCGGTTGGTATATAAAAAAAATAAATTCCATTTTTATCATTCTATTTCTCAAAAATGAGCCCACGTTATAAAAAAAATATTAAGATCAAATTGCTACAAGCTGTAGCGAATGGTATATATAAAAAATAAATTTATTTATATCTTTTTATCTCACAATTTGGGCTCACATTAGCAAGTTAATTTGACTTTTAATAAAATAGAAGCCGCTAGAGTATGTTGTTTGGGCCGCTACATGTTGTAGCGGTTGACAATATATTTTTTCCCATCTCAGTCTTCCATTTAATTGATCTACGACTAACAAGTTGGTTGCTGAAATAGTGTCTATAACAACCGGTTGAGAACCCATATATATATACGGTCCAGATTTTAACTTACCCCTTATCTAACATACCTTGCATACCCCCCTTTAGCGACGGACTGGGCGACGATTCGGTCCATCGCTATATGTAGAACCGTCTACACTTTTAGCAACGGACAACATATAGCGAATAATCGAACCTATAGTGACGGAATGAACCGTTGTCCGGTCCGTCGCTAAAACGGGTATACAAGGTATGTTGGTTAAGGGGTATATATATATACCTCTTATCTAACATACCTTGCATACCCCCCTTTAGCGACGGATCGACGGATTGATTCTATCGTCATTATATATAGATCGAATCAAATCCTTGCTTTAGCTTTTAGCGACGAATGAACATATAATGACGGAATTCTAATCAATTGCGTTATGCATCGCAAAAGATGAGATATACAAGGTATGTTGGATAAAATGTATGCTCTTGATCATTTATATATATATATATATAACATGTTAAATTATAATTAGTTGATATTTCACCACACATGAATATTCCCGATTATTAGATTATAAACAATTAGAATTATACACGTAATTTTGTTTATATACTTTAATCATCAAAATATTATTGATTTTTTAAATTACCAAACTCGCGTTTTCTCATAAATTTTAATAGTATTATATGCAAATTTCAATATTATAAAATGTTAACACAAAAATCAATACAAGAAAAAGGCCTAACAACGACCACGATTATCGGTCGTGATCGCATATACGATCAATGATATTAATAATAATGAAAACATATCGACTATGATTTACTCGATTATTTATATTATATCGGCAATAGCGTGTCGTCGTTATCATAAATTTGCCCCCCAAAAATTGGCGTGAAATGTTAGCGCGAAGGTTTTGTGCGACCACTTAACATCAGCGTGAAATTTTCTTATTTTCTAGATATTTATGAGCCTTGTACTTTTATATTCATTATTTGGATGACTTTATGTTACTCAAAGATTAGATTTGTTTATATGTCTTCAGTTTATATTGGTTTATTAATTTTTATATAGTTTATATTATTTTGGTGTATGTGTCGGTATATGGATGGATGTTTATATTGTTGTGCATGTGTGTTGGGATATAAAGCAAGTACAAAACATGTACAGTTTTTTGGGAAATCTGTAAAACAGGATTATTTTTTTATACATCAGCTAGCGACTGCTAATTGGATTAGGGTATTAGCGACCGCTTTGATCGTAAATGGCGGTCGCTGACACGTAACCCATGTCATTCTTTGGATCTAAACCATGCTGACTCAGCTTAGCAACGATTTCGGTCGCTAATATCGGTTGCTGATAATTCGGTTGCTAAAAGTGGTCGCTGATGTGCATTCTAGCGACCAAATTTTATCAGCGACAACAAACGGTCGCATATGGTTATTAGGGACCGATGGCGGTCGCTGATAGGCGGTCGTAGATAGACCTTTTTCTTCTAGTGAATAACTCTTATTATTTCAATGGAAAAATCATAAATTACGAATTTGAACAAGTGTAATTATGTGAAATAACTTATAAATATTCTTAATTTCTTATTCATCCTAAATCTTCTTAACGACATAAAAAAAGTTTTAATTAAATAATAATTATTGACTAAATGAGAAAATAATAATGGATTATGTAATATAGAAATCTAGCATACGATTTTCTTTCAAAATAGACGTAAGTTGAGAGTTGACTGGTGTTTGTTCATCTCTTAATACTTCTTAATAATTTCATATATGATTCGGTAATAGGTAAGTTGTTTGATAAAATTTTGTTTGACTTTTATTGTCTCTTAGTAAAAAATTTAAATCTATAGAACCTTTATAAATATTGCAATCGCTTTATTTCAAATTTTAAGATCAATATTGATTTGAAAAGTCAATTTAAAATATTTTTATATTTAAAAAAAATTAAGATATTTTTTAATTATCAAATAGCTTTTTAAATTCAAATACTATTTTATTCGAATCATCTAATTTATTAAAATATATTAATTATTCAGATTTTAATTACTAATTTTTTTTAAACACCGTAGACATGTCGCTTAAATATCCAAACACTACAACTAAAAAACTGTCTCGTTTAAGGCTCACGTTCCGTTTGTACACTCGTATGCCTTTTCATCGAGTTGTAACTAAGCACATGTACATTACCTTCAAATATAAAATTGGGTCAAAATAAAATATATGGGCTCAATAATGTAGGCCCCGTCATATTTATATTTAGGCTTAAATATGAATTAGTACCCTAAACTATAGGCCATAATATTTCACTTCGGTGATCCACCTTTCAATTTTGTCAATTAGATGATTAAACTATTAATTTTTTCCAATTGCAACAAATTGAACATGCCACGCGTAAATTGGCGGCGTGTACAATTAATCAATGGGGACTTAAAAAGTCAATTGACAAAAAAAATAATTTTTTAATCATAAAATAAACAAATTTGATTTAATATGGGGCAAAATGGTAAACAACAAATTAACATAAAATAAACATTACCCTAAAAGATATCCTATATCAGTACCCTTACATTACATTCGATTGAACACAGTCAGTCTAAACCAAGCCCCAATCGCTCGACAAACCCTAGCTCAACAACTGCGAAGAACATCTGAGAATCAACCATTTCGGCACCCAATCGGTTTAACAATGAAGTAAGTATGTGATTTAGCTCTTCTCTGTTGCTCTGTTGCTACCCCAAAAGTAAAAATTCTACTCAGTTCTCCCGATAGTCATATTATCATCTGGTGTGATTTAAAAGATTTAAGGAAAACAAACGAGCTAGGGTTTCAGATATCTACCCCCAAAAATCCCTCACTGAAAATGGAAATTAATGGTATAGAAGATTAACTAGAGTTGGGAGGGTGTCTTGATTCGATGGGTAAGACTCCAAGGTGTTATTGTGGGTATAGAGCTCGAATGAAGATATCTTGGACTAAGAGTAATCCAGGAAGAAGGTTCTTTGGTTGTCCACAATGGAGCAAGGTGTAGTAATATAGTTTTGGTTGGCTGAGTTTTACTCTTATTATCTAAGTACTGTAAAAATACACTTGTGTTGGAATTATATTTATGTTTTTAATGAGTTTTTATCAACCATGCAGGACAAATTGACAAGCAAACACTGCAACTTCTTTTTTTGGTAGACCGAGAGATTTGTAAAAGGTCTAAAGAAGTTTTACCTGAGTTGAAACTTATGATAAGTGCTCTGAATTTAGAAATAGAAAGGAAGAAGTATGCAATTGAGAGAGGCATTTAAAAAATAAATGAATTGAAAAAAAGCAAAAGAAAGCTTCAAATTGAATGTCCAGAGCAAAGTGAAGAGGTTGGAAGACTGAGAGAGGTGATTGAATTGTTGAGAAGGAAGGATAAAATGTGTAGCACTTCAATTAAAATGTGTAGCGAATAGAACTTTCTGTTCCTCCGTGCATCCCAAGACATCGAATATCTTGGTAATTTGTTTGACCCACGTCTCCGCCTTTAATCGGATCCGCTTTCCCAGCACTCGGTGGTCCCAACTCTTTGAACTGTTTGGTCGTGTGACCACCAGTAAATTGCTATCATTTCTCCTCAGATTTTGAACACGAAGTCTCCTCGTTTGATTTTGCATGAACTGCAAAAAAGCTTCTAAACATCCCCTCGCTCATCATTTGCTTAGTGGTGTTGTTCACGGGAGGTACATTGCCACACAGTTGCGTTCTCCTCGTTGGTAAAAGTAAGATGAGGAATCACCACGGTCTCAAGTTCTCCCCTTGTTAATATTCTCAATCGACATTCTCAACATCATGTCATAAAACAAGGGTTAATTAAGGAAATCAATATATCACATAATATCCCTATATACTAACCAACTAATAAATAAGCTTAGGTAGGACACACTTAGCGAAGGATTTACTCGTCTCTCCTCCTAGTTCTATTCCCCGATCTCCGCCAGATCATATCCCTAAGCTCGATACCAACTGTGACGCCCCCAAAATAGGTCCATTCCATCCAACCCATTCTGAGTCGCAAAATACATGGTACAGAAATAACTACAACTTTATTAATACATTTGTCGTGCAAAATACGACAACATATATACTGTGAGTTTAACAATTTTTGTCTTCTAGACAATATACATACCCAAATAAATCCTCATCACAATTATTTATACATTATTTTACAAAAATTGTGAGGACTACTAAACAACTCTCTCTAGAACCTTCATTCCATACCCCACTAAGACTTCGCTATATTCTCGCCTCCCGAGAAGAAAAATGGAACAAAAAGGAAAATGGTGAGCTCAACTAGCCCAAGAAGAATAATATGACTAAGATAATATACAACAAATTATCGTTAGTCTTCAACAGGAAAAAATCTAATAGAATACAATAGACAACCGGTTTTAAATCAACAACCGCAATGAAAACAACAATTCATTAGAAAAGTTAAGTAGAGAATGCAAACTACTATCTTACATATATGAATTTAAAAGTTCATCGTCGATATTTTATCCTGTAACATCAATCAATATATATCCGAATCAAATATTCATCTTTGCACAACAAAGCCAAAGATATTAATCAATCTGTCCATGTTCATCTCAACACTGCTTCATCTTTGCACTACGGGCCAAAGATATTAATCAATGAGTTATGTTCATCTCAACACTGCTCATCTTTTGCACTACTGGGCCAAAGATATTCATCAAGAAATCATTCATCTTTGCACTACGTGCCAAAGATATTCATAATATCATCATTTAGACCGAGAATGATGAAAATATTTCAAAGAAAAAACTAATCCAAAGAAAACAAAAGAACAAATATTAAGGATTCGTATTTTAAACAATCCAAGTTCAAAAATACTTCATAAGTAATCAGAGTGGAGTAAAATTCAAGAATGATCAAAATATGGATACAATCAAAGCTAGTATCCAGAATAGATATTTTGGACAAAAAGAAGAAATTTTATTTTTTGGTGAATAGTACCGTATTCGTGAATAGTGCCGTATACGTTAAAAGTAACTCCGACGCCAAAAGATAGAAATTTCCCAAAAAACATCATTACGCTTCGTGAATAGTACTCGTGAATAGTAACTCGTGAATAGTAACTCATGAATAGTAACTCATGAATAGTAACTCCGACATGAAAAAGTTCCAAATTTTATAAAAATTTCCAACCAATATTTCAAGATAATGATATTGAAGAAATAATATCATTTTCAATAAAATAACATCCCTTACCTCGAAAAGACAAGATTTAGTTGAAACACCTGATATAGGCTATGACTTGAACTTGCACCGTATAGCAATACTCAAAGTATACTCAAAATACTCACAAGAATACGCCGATAATATAGAGAGAAAACTTCATTTAGTGTGATTTTCAATTCTAACCTAAGACCCTATTTTTTGGGAAAATGCTTAGAACACCAAAGTAAAAATTTATTATAATAATATTATATATATTACAAATTCTCTACGCACATTTTGACAACCGATTTCAAATTTTATCTAGAACATGCTAGGGCTGCCCACAAAACAAAAAAAATGTTTTTCTTATTTAAAATAATTAAAATTTCCAAAAATCAATTATTTTGAGCTTGAACTTCAATAATTCATAATAAATAGCCTTTTTTATCGAAAAATTCAATCTCGTGACTTTTTATAGGAAATTCAATTCTCTACAACTTTGCGTAAGAAAGTTTTTCCAAATTCCACGTAAATTGACCGAAATCCACAAACCAAGCGATTTTATAAAGCTATAATCAAATTTCAACCAAGAAATGGGGTCCACCGACACACAAAACATGTGTTAATTATTTAATGCCACAAAATACTCTTCCTCCTCATATACTCACATATCGCACATTCATTATAAAAATATCACCGTTAATATATTATTAAAATAATATATTTGAATGAATTATTTTATCGTAAAAAGATAAAATATTAATTTTTAACAATTGTCACTTTAAAAATTTTCTCCATCTATATCCACATAAAATCAATATTTCCTCATCATATAAATCAATAATTAATTATTCACAAATAATATTACAGAGATCACAAGATCGCAACTAAGCCGTTCCTGGAAAGTTAGGGCTTCGATAAGGATCTCTCCTTCTTGCCGCAATTATTAGGTGACCAAACCTCTCCTGATGTAACTTTCTAGACATTGCCAATAATGTTATCCAATAATATTATTCGGATAATATGAATTATTGCTTTGATAATGAAAAATATTGTGTAATGACAATTATCAAAACAATAACAATATAAAATATCAACGCAAAGAATTATTAAATCAATAAAATACCGAATGATAATTACTCTAACAACTATCGAAAGTGCCCTTTCACGTAAGAATCAATAATTGGTGCAATACCGTGCCACTGCTCAACAACGAACGGCATTAGTGTGTTTAACTAACGGCATTCCAACAAGATAATCTGTGAATAACTACGTCGTTAATTATAAATAACTTATATTTGTCGCTTTTCTTCATCCAATCGCTTTCCATTATGGGGCCCACAGAAGATCTGCTACCGTCGCATTTAATATTCCCCGACAAAGAAGAATATTCCACGACCAAACGAATATTCCCCGAACAATAATGAATATTTTATAACCACTGCTTATTCGAAATATTTGCGTATTTTACCCATAACTATCCACATTAATCAAATCAAATACTTACTATTTCAAAATAATAAATAGAGGAAAATAAATTTTATTTATTAATAATTTGGGGTCTTACAACCTCCCTTCTTATGAAATTTCGTCCTCGAAATTGACGTGCGTACTGGTGTGTTTCAAAAGATGAGAATACCTCGCTTTCATTTCCGCTTTCCAACTCCCGGTCATTTCCTCAATAAGCATGGTTTCTCCACAAAAATTTAACTTGTGGTATAACCTCGGTACATAGGACATGTTCTTTCCTATCCAAGATCTTGACAGTACCTCCTCGTGACGTTAAGTCTTCTGGCTATCTCGTCCGGTTCTAACTCAATGACGTGGTTCGGTCGTTAAATCACATATTTACGTAACATCGATACGTGAAAAACGTTATGAACACGTGTCATAATTGGCGGTAAAAGCGAGTCTATAGGCCACGCTTCCTATTCGATCGAGAATTTTAAATGGATTAATAAATCGAAGGTTTGAGCTTTCTCACCTCACCGATTCTTGCTTTTGAAATAACAACTTCTTGCACCTCCTTCTTCAAATTTATCGAATTCCGGTGTGTAGCTTGAACAACTTTAACTTTATCGATTAAAGTCGATTATACTCAGTATATCATCACGTGGGTACCTAGAGTTTTCATCTCCATCTCTATTATTTGTAAACTATACTGAAATGAGTCTTTGACAATATCGTACTTCAGACTTTGTATACGATCTTCTACTCAACACGCCGCCACCACGTTCGCTTTTCCGAGGATGGCATGGTCGTAACATGTCTTTGAAATGAGTCTCCTCTTGAGTTCTTCAAGCTTTTCCCACATTCCTTGCTTTATTCGAATTTTGTATCTCTACGAGTCACCATGCGTTAATGGAATAGCGATTCAAGAATATCCTTCATGAATCTCCGATAATAACCAACTAAGCCTCAAAAGCTACGTATTTCGATTAGAAACTTAGGTTGTTCTCAAATGTGACTCATATCCCAACCTTGATAACACGTTACAATGACACCTATCGCTTCTTATCGCATCGAATATGGTGTCCCCTACGGAGAGTCCGCTTTGGTGCATTTCACAAAGGAAGTCACCAGATAAAGGCTTAGGTACCAAATTTATAGTTGAATTTTTAACTCCTCAAGTTCAATAGAGCCATTCGATATGAGATTTTAGAAATGAGTTTTGTCTGGGTTCAAAGTTGATACAAAATTTAATATCGGTCTTTGGGAGTAAACCAAATTCTTCAGAAATACGTCGGGAAAAATCAATAACAACAGAATATTATTCTAATCGACGCGTGTCTTTATTCAAATCCATAACATGGACTAAGAAAACTTGACATCCATAATAAACGAATGACTTCATGGCTTGATATGAAAATGTTTGACTACATTGGTTTGATTGTCAATTCTAATAATGTATTGCTTAGAATATAAAAACTAACAACCTTACGAAAGTAATCAATTTCGGCATTTATGAGTAGTTTACCTTAAAATCACATCAAAACAAATATCTCTATAGAAATAAGGTTAACGAGGTAATGTGATAGTGCCAACTGAATCAAGCATGATTTCTAAACAACGGATGTAATGAAAGTTTCTCCTAACTGAGTCTCCATAAATAAAGTCAAAGTCTAATTTCTCCGTAGTCAAGTTCAAACGTTGGCCTTAAGCAAAGAGATAAAAGAATGGGTAGAACCAAGATATCTAGTAAGGTATAAACTTCGAAGAATTTATAATTAACTAACTTGCTTAACTTCGTTCGGGTTCTCGCATTTTAATGCCAAGTCACGACAAACGCTCTTCCGTGAATCGTTGACTTTGACTTTTCTCGGGACAGTCTTTTGAGTCACCATTCCGCTGGATCTGGTTTTGATATCGCATAATCTCGAAGCGATATGTCATTCTTTTCCATAATTATTGCATACCTTAAACTGCTGTGGCGCTTTGGAATGATATGTCCTCTTTCCCGCATTTTAGAACATACGACCGATGGTCTTTCTCTCCCTTGGAACCGATTCACCTTTGGTGTTGACGTCTTCACCGGTCGTTGTTGAATCTCCTCTTTTAAAATCTCCTCCCACTCGCTTTCTTCTATTTTCATGGCCCACGATTACCACCGAGTGGTTATCGCCTTTGTCCGTATTCTTCTTTCTCCGTTGGTTATCGTTATTCGATGACCGCTATATTCTTGTATGATCCTCGGTTATGGTCCCTCGGTTGAACGTATTTCGTTATCTCGCTTCTAACAATCGAGCCTTGTTGACAACATCTCGAATAGAGAAAATTTATGAAAAATGAGATCTTGACGATGTCGGGTTTCAAACCTCTCGAAACATCCGCGTCATCGCCCTCATTCTCCACCAAATGAGGTCTGAAACCGATAACTCCGCGAATTTGCCTCGTCTTTGGGACACCGCTATGTTATTCTCTCCCGCCTAATAAACTCCACTTCCTTCATATAACGAATACTTTCGTGGAAGTACTTGTCATTGAACTATTTCGTAAACGCTCTCTATGACATGCCGAAAGTGCAAATGGATGGTACGCTTCACGTGATTCCCACCAAGAATCGCCTCGTTACTTTATATAAAAGTAATGAATGGAACTTTCGTTCTCTCGTGCATCCCAAGACATCGAATATCTTGGTAATTTGTTTGACCCACGTCTCCGCTTTTAATCGGATCAAAGCTTTCCCTGCACTCGGTGGTCCCAACTCTTTGAACTGCTTGCTATGACCACCCGTGAATTGCTATCATTTCTCCTCAGATTTTGAACACGAGTCTCCTCGTCTGATTTTGCATGAATCGCAAAAAGCTTCTAAACATCCCTCGTTCATCATCCGCTTTCGGTTGGTGTTGTTCACAGAGGTACATTGTCGACTGTTGTGCACGCTCACCTCGTTGATAAATCACAGCATCTCCACTGGTCTCATTTATCTAATCATTAATATTCTCAATCGACATTCTCAAATATCGCCATAAAACAAGGCTCTCCCTCCTAGTTTTATTCCCCGATCTCCGCCAGAGATCATATCCCTAAGCTTTGATACCAACTCATGGCCTCAAAATAGGTCCATTCCATCCAACCCATTCTCGAGTCGCCAAATACATGGTACAAAAAATAACTACAACTTTATTAATTCATTTGTCGTGCAAAAGACGACAACATATATAATTTATAAGACCCCAAATTTTTTAAATAAAAAGGAATTTCCTTTATTTTTTTATTTTGAAATAGTAAGGGTTGATCTGATTAATGTGGATAGTTAAGGGTTAAATACGCAAATATTTCAAAATAAGCAAGTGGTTATAAAATGTTCATTTTTGTCGGGGAATATTCGTTTGGTCGTGGAATATTCGTCGTTTGTGAATATTCGCATTCGCATCGACAAGCACGCCCATGTGTGGGGGCCCATAACGGAAAGTTTATTGGATGAGGAAAACGACAAAGTTTGGGTGGTTATAAATAACTACAGTAGTTGTTACCAAGTAAGATCGTTGAATACCCCGGTGGTTAAAATACGTGAATACGCGCGGTTGCAATAAAGAGTAGACACTACCAGTATTGCATGCATTGTTGAATTATTGATCCTTACGTAAGAAGGCATTACTCAATAATTTTCACAAGAGTTACCGCTCAATATTTTATTTTATTGATTCAATAATTGTCGCGTTGATATTTTATATTATTATTGTTTCAATAATTGTCACCGCACAAGATTTTCCATTATCGCATCAATAATTCATATTATTTGAATAATATTATTAGATAACATTATTGGCAATGTCTAGAAAGTTCTGCCTAAGGAGAGGTTTGGTCACCTAATTGCGCTACCAAGAAGAGAGATCCTTATCGAAAGCCCCTCTTCCTGGAAACGTACTGGTCATTATAAATGTGATTCGTAATATTATTTGTGAATAATTAATTATTGATTCATATGATAAGGAAATATTTATTTTATATGAATATAAATGATGGATTTATTTATGTGGTTATTAATGAAGGAATTAATGCCGAGATGTTTTATTTGTATTTTATCTGATCGAGGTATTAAAAATCAAATCGTGATTTTTAGATATATCATGTGAGTTATAATTTTTAATCCGACCGCTGATTGTGGTAATTTTTGGGTATGTTATACATACATAAGTTGAGTATATGTCCACAAATTTTGAACCGTTAAAAATGCACGAATGATTTGTTGTGAATTTTAAGAGGTGTCTGATTCTAAATTAGGTTTATAATTGATTTTGGTGGAAAATTCTAGAATTGAGTGGGCCCCACTTGTGGTTGGTGAAAAATGTGCTGAATTTTATTTCAAATGTGGTGGGTGGCAATAGTAGCGTGTAAAGCCATCGTAGCAGTCAAGTCTCTGCTTTTCATGCTAACATTTTCCTATAAATAGAGGGCTGTTAGAATTGAAAATCACACCGTAAACAAAGTTTTCTCTTTCTCTCTATATTATTGAGCGATTTTGTGAGTATTTAGATACTTTGAGAGTTGTCGTTCAAGATAAGTTTCATTCAAAGATCACTTCCGACCTTTCCTTCCTTCCGGCATCGATTCTTTGAGGTAAGGATGTTATTTTCTTCTCGAATGATATTATTTCTTCAATATCATTATCGCCGAAATATTGTTGAACTTTTTTTTATCAAATTTGGAACTTTTTCATGCTCTGGGTTACTATTCATGAGTTACTATTCACGAAGTTACTATTCATGAGTTACTATTCATTTAAAGTTACTATTCACGAAGTACTATTTTTTGTGTGAAAATGTTTTTTTGGGAATTTCTATCTTTGGTGCCTGAGTTACTATTCACGATACTAAGACTATTCACGATACCAAGACTATTCACGAATACGGCACTATTCAATCGAAAAATGAAAATTTTTCTTTTCGCGTCTAAAATATCTATTCGGATACTAGCTTTGATTGTATCCATGTTTTGATCATTCTCGAATTTTACACCACTATGATTATTTTTGAGGTATTTTTGACGTGGATAAAACCAAGTACGAATCCTTAATCCTTAATTTTGTTTCACCGGATTCGCTTTCTTTAAAATATTTTTCATCATCCTCGCCTTTAAATGATATATTATCAATATCTTCGGCTTAAAGTGATGATGAATGATTTCTCAAGAATATCTTTGGCCCGTAGAAGTGCAAAGATGAATAATTTCAAGAATATCTTTGGCTCAGAAGTGCAAAGATGAACATGTGTTTAAATGAATACGACCGATCGATGAATATCTTTGGCCTTTAGTGCAAAGATGAACAAAAAGTTGAGATGAACACGACCGATCGATGAATATCTTTGGCCTTTAGTGCAAAGATGAACAAAAAAGTTGAGATGAACACGATCGATCGATGAATATCTTTGGCTCAGTAGTGCAAAGATGAATATTTGATTTGAGATGAATATCGATTGATGTTACAGGATAAAATATTGATGATGAACCGTTAAATTCATAGATTATAGTAGATTTCATTCTCTACGTAACTCTTCTACTAATTATTATTATTTCACGCGAATATTGATCCGAAATTTGTTGTCTATTGTATTCTATCGATTTTTTCCTCGCTGGAGACTAACGATAATTTGTTGTATATTATCTTAGTCATAATATTCTTTATCGGGCTAGTCGAGCTCACCCTTTCCTCGTTGTTCCATTTTTCTTCTCGAGGCGAGAATGTAAATGAGTAGTACTAGTGGGTATGGAATGAAGGTTCTAGAGAGAGTTGTTTAGTAGTCCTCACCATTATTGTAAAATAATGTATCAATAAATGTGATGAGGATTTATTTGAGTATAAATATTGCTCTAGAAGATAATATTTGTATTTAAACTCACAGCTTTATTGTTGTGATAATAAAGTTGTAGTTGTTTCGCATCTATGTATTTGGTGACTCGTAATGGGTTGATGGAATGGACCTATTTTGGGGTCGCCACAAATTGGTATCGAGCTTAGGATACGATCTCCCGGAGATCTAGGAAATAAACTAGAGGGGAGAGACGAGTAAATCCTTTCACTAAAGGTGTCCTACCTAAGCTTATTTGTTAGTTGGTCAAGATATAGGGATATTATGTGATTGATTTTTTAATTAACCCTTGTTTTATGACAAGAATTGAGAATGTCGAATCGAGAATATTAATAGTGGTGTAAATGAGACCGTGGAGATGCCCAGTATTTACCAACGAGGAGAACGTGCAACAGTCGGGCAATATACCTCCCGTGTGAATAACACCACCGAAAGCGATGATGAACGAGGGATGTTTAGAAGCTTTTGCAGCTCATGCAAAATCGCATTTAGGAGACTCGTGTTCAAAATATAGAGGAGATGATAGCAATTCACCGGTGGTCACAAACCAAGAAGTTCAAAGAGTCAGGGACCACCGTAATTTAAGGGAAAGCCCGATCCGATCACGGCGGAAACATGGGTCAAGCAAATTACCAAGATATTCGATGTCTTGGGATGCACGGAGAACAGAAGGTTCCATTCGCCACCTTTATGTTCCGTGGCGAGGCAGACATCGGTGGGAATCAGGAAGCGCACTCCATCCAAATTTCGCACTCAAAGATGTCATGGGAGACGTTTGAAATAGCTCAATGACAAGTACTTCCCTAAAAGTATTCGGCTATACGAAGGAAGTGGAGTTTATTAGACCGAGCAGCGAGAATACGACTGGCGGTGTCCCAAAGACGAGGCGAAGTTCATGAGTTATCCGTGTTTCAGACCTCATTTGGTGGAGAATGAGGAACGATGACGCGGATGTTTCGAGAGGTTTGAAACCCGACATACGCCAAGATCTCATTTCTCATAAATTTTCTCTCTATTCGAGATGTTGTCAACGTGGCTCAATTGTTAGAAATGAGATAACGAAAGTACGCTCAACCGAGGGACCATAACCGTGATCATACCAAAGATAGCAAATATCGTAATAACGATAACCAAATGGAGAAAGAAGAATACTTGACAAAGGCGCAGAACCACTCCGTGGTAATCGTGGGCCATGAAAATAGAAGAAGCGAGTTGGGAGAAAATTTTAAAAAGAGGAGATTCAACAACGACATCATGTGAAGACGCTGGCCACAAAGGTAACCGTTCCAAGGGAGGAGAAAGACCATCTACCAGATGTTACAAATGCGGAAAGAGGGATATATCACCAAAACGCCCACAACAACAGCTTTAAGGTATGCTATAATTGTGGAAAAGAAGGACATATCGCCGAGATCAGACGATATCGAAACCGAAAAGCAATGGGAATGGTGACTCAAAAGGATGTCCCGTAAAAGTCAAAGTCAACGATTCTCGAAGAGCGTTTGTCGTGACCGGTCAAAATACGAGGAACCCGAACGGTTAGCACGAAAGTTAGTTAATTATAAATTTCTTGCGTTTATACCCTTACTAGATACCTTGCTTCTACCCATTCTTTTATCTCTTTGCTTATACCAACGCTTGAACTTGAATACGGAGAAATTAGATTTGACCTATTTATGGAGACTCCGTTAGAGAAACTTTCATTACATCCGTTGTTTAGAAATCTTGCTTGATTCAAGTCAGCACTATCACATTACCTCGTTAACCTTATTTCTATAGAGATATTTGTTTTTTGATGTGATTTTAAGGTTAACTACTCATCACGCTTAAATTGATTGCTTTTTGTAAGGTCATAGTTTTCATATTCCTAAGCAACCTCGTTATTCAACTCAAGCAATCAAACCATTGTAGTCAAACATTTTCATATCAAGCCATGAAGTCATTCGCTTATTACGGATGTCAAGTTTTCTTAGTCCATGTTATGGATTTGAATAAAGACACGCCGATTTGAATAATATTCTTGTTGTTATTGATTTTCCCGACGATTTCAAAGAATTTATCGCTTTACTCCCAAAGACCGATATTAAATTTTGTATCGACTTTGAACCCTAGACAAAAACTCATTTCTAAAATCTCATATCGAATGGCTCCTATCAACTTCGTGAGTTAAAATTCAACTATAGAATTTGGTACCGAGCCTTTATCTTGTGACTTCCTTTTCAGGAATTCACCTGCCGCACTCTCCGTAGGGGACGCCATATTCGCGCGATAGAAATCGATAGGTGTCATTGTGACGTCTATCCAAGGTTGGGATATGAGTCACAATTGAGAACAACCTAAGTCAAGAATCGAAATGCGTAGTTTTCTAGGCTTAGTTGGTTATTATCGAGATTCGTTGAAGGATATTCTCGAATCGCTATTCCATTAACGTAGCTAACTCGTAGAGATACAAAATTCAATGGAGCAAGGAATGTGGGAAGAGCTTCAAGAACTCAAGAGAGACTCATTTCAAAGACATGTTCTCACCATGCCATCCTCGAAAAGCGAACGTGGTAGCCGACGTGTTGAGTAGAAGATCGATATAAAGCACGAAAGTACGATATTGTCAAAGACTAATTTCAGATAATTTACAAATAATAGAGATGGAGATGAAAACTCTAGGTACCCACGTGATAATATACGAGTATAATCGACTTTAATCAATAAAGTTTAAGTTGCTTCAACCACCGAATCTTGAGCCGATGCGTATGAAGAAGAAAGTACAAGAAGGAGCTATTCCTAAGCGAGAATCGATGAAGAAGGAATACTTCGAGTCCACTCTAGACTTTGTGTTCCTAACGACTGATTTGAAGAACAAGATTATGATGGAGGCACACAATACACCATTTGCAATCCATCTCGAAGTAATAAAATGTATCGTGATCTTCGACATACATTTTGGTGGAACAATACGAAGAGAGAGATTGCAAAGTTTATCTCAATGTGTTTAACTTGTCAACTCAGTAAAGACGAAAGATCTAGTACCTAAGGGTCCGCTGCAACCACTTGAGATTCCTGGAATGGAAGTGGGAACACATTACCATAGATTTCATTACTTTGGTCTTCCTACGGCTTCTCAAGGCATCAATGCTATTTGGGTTATTGTTGATAGATTAACCAAATCCGCTCATTTCTCACGATACGAGAGACTTATTCCCTTAAACGCCTTTCTCAGATGGACGTAAATGAGATTGTGAGATTGCATGGCATGCCAAGATCCATAGTTTTAGATCGTGACCCAAGATTCACTTCAAGATTTTGGGTTAGCTTGCAAAAAGCTATGGGCACGGATTTACGATTTAGTTCGCATATACCATCCCCAAACCATGGGCAATCGTAAAGACTACTCAAACTCTTGAAGATATATTAAAACTCGTGTCCTAGATTTCAAAGGAAGTTGGGATAAGTATTTACCATCGGTAGAATTCTCATACAACAATAGTTATTAAACAAATATAGTATGGTTCCATTCAAGCATTATATGGACGAAAATGTCGCTTCTCCAATATGTTGGGATGAGGTGGGTGAAGCAACATTGTTGGGACCCGAAGTTAAGACGTATGACTCACCGAAAAGATCCAAATGATTCGACAACGATACAAAAACGGACAAGATCGACAAAAGAGTTATGCGGATCTTCATCGAAAAGGACGGGGAATTTAATGTGTAGGATCATGTATTGTTATGAAGTCGCTCCATGGAAGGGAGTTACAAGATTTGGGAAGAGAGGAAAGCTCAATCCACGATTTATCGGGTCCATTTCAAATTCTTGACCGAGTAGGAAATGTAGCCTATGTATCATGCGTTACCTCCAAGTATGTCTCGTGTTCATAATGTGTTTCACATATCTCAGTATTTCAGAAATATGTGAAAGACCCGAACCACGCTATCGAAGTTAGAACCTATTTGAGATAGCCAAGACTTAACGTATGAGGAGGTACCACCAAGATTTTGGATAGAAGGAGCATGTCCTACGCCAAGAAAGGTCATACCACAAGTTAAAGTTTTGTGGGGAAACCATGCTATAGAGGAAATGACCGGGAATTGGAAACGAAATGAAAGCGAGGTATCCTCACCATTTCAAACACTGTGTACGTACGCCAATTTCGAGGATGAAATTTCATAAGAGGGAGGTCAGAGACCCTCAAATTTTTTAAATAAAAAGGAATTTCCTTTATTTATTATTTTGAAATAGTAAGGGTTGATTTGATTAATGTGGATAGTTAAGGTTAAATACGCAAATATTTCAAAATAAGCAAGTGGTTATAAAATATTCATTTTTGTTTGGGAATATTCGTTTCGTCGTGGAATATTCGCATCGCTTCTGGGAATATTCGTATTTACGACACAAGCCAGCCATGTGGGCCCCATAACTAAAAGCGATTGGATGAGGAAAACGACAAAGTTTGGGTGGTTATAAATAACTACGTAGTTGTTACCAAGTAAGATCATTTGAATACCCGGTGGTTAAAATACAATAATACGCGCTGTCAGCACAAAGAAGATATTACCAGTATTGCATAAATTGTTGAATTATCGATCCTTACGTAAGAAGGCATTACTCAATAATTTTCACAAGAGTTATCGCTCAATATTTTATTTTATTGATTCAATAATTGTCATATTGATATTTTATATTATTATTGTTTCAATAATTGTCACCGCACAAAGATTTTCCATTATCGATCAATAATTCATATTATTTGAATAATATTATTAGATAACATTATTGGCAATGTCTAGAAAGTTCTGCCTAAGGAGAGGTTTGGTCACCTAATCATGCGCGCCAAGAAGAGAGATCCTTATCGAAAGCCCCTCTTCCCCGGGAACAAATTGGTCATTATAAATGTGATTCTCATAATATTATTTGTGAATAATTAATTATTGATTCATATGATAAGGAAATATTTATTTTATATGAATATAAATGATGGATTTATTTATGTGGTTATTAATGAAGGAATTAATGCCGAGATGTTTTATTTGTATTTTATCTGATTGAGGTATTAAAAATCAAATCGTGGGTTTTACGATATATTATGTGAGTTATAATTTTTAATCCGACATTTGATTGTGGTAATTTTTGGGTATGTTATACATACATAAGTTGAGTATATGTCCACAAATTTTGAACCGTTAAAAATGCACGAATGATTTGTTGTGAATTTTAAGAGGTGTCGGATTCTAAATTAGGTTTATAATTGATTTTGGTGGAAAATTCTAGAATTGAGTGGGCCCCACTTGTGGTTGGTGAAAAATGTGCTGAATTTTATTTCAAATGTGGTGGGTGGCAATAGTAGGTAAAAAGCCATCAGTGCAGCAGTCAAAATCAAGTCTGCTTTACGGCTAACATTTTCCTATAAATAGAGGGCTAAGTTAGAATTGAAAATCACACCGTAAACAAAGTTTTCTCTCTCTCTCTCTATATTATCGAGTTTATTTTGTGAGTATTTAGATACTTTGAGAGTTGTTGCTCAAAGATAAGTTTCATTCAAAGATCACTTCCGACCTTTCCTTCCGGCAATCGATTCTTTGAGGTAAGGGATGTTATTTTCTTCTCAGAATGATATTATTTCTTCAATATCATTATCTCAAATATCGGTCGAACTTTTTATCAAATTTGGAACTTTTTCATGCATGGTTACTTATTCATGAGTTACTATTCACGAGTTACTATTCTTCATTTACTATTCACGAGTTACTATTCATGAGTACTATTCATGAAGCGTGAAGATGTTTTTTGTGGAATTTCTATCTTTGGGTGCTCGAGAGTTACTATTCACGATACTCAAGACTATTCACGATACTAAGACTATTCACGAATACTAAGACTATTCAATAAAAATAAAATTTTTCTTTTCGTCTCAAAATATCTATTCGGATACTAGCTTTGATCAGATCCATGTTTTGATCATTCTTGAATTTTACACCACACTATGATTATTTTTGAGGTATTTTTGACGGGATAAAACCAAGTACGAATCCTTAATCCTTAATCCTTGTCATTTTGTTTCACCGGATTCGCTTTTTTAAAAATATTTTTCATCATCCTCGCCTTAAATGATGATATTATTGAATATCTTCGGCCCAGTAGTGCAAAGATGAATGATTTCAAGAATATCTTTGGCCCGTAGTCAAAAGATGAATAATTTCAAGAATATCTTTGGCTGTAGTAAAAGATGAATAGTGTTTAAATGAACACGACCGATCGATGAATATCTTTGGCCTTTAGTGCAAAGATGAACAAAAGTGATGAATATCTTTGGCCTTTAGTGCAAAGATGAACACCGATCGATTGATGAATATCTTTCGCCCTCAGAAAGGCAAAGATGAATATTTGATTTGAGATGAATATTGATTGATGTTACAGGATAAAATATTGATGATGGATCGTTAAATTCATAGATTATAGTAGATTTCATTCTCTCACGTAACCCTTCTATGAATTATTATTTCACGCTAATATTGATCCAAAACTTGTCATTTATTGTATTCTATCGATTTTTTCCTGCTGAGACTAACGATAATTTGTTGTATATTATCTTAGTCATAATATTCTTTATCGGGCTAGTTGAGCTCACCCTTTTCCTTGTTGTTCCATTTTTCTTCTCGTGAGGCGGCGAGAATGTAGCGAGTAACTCAGCTTCTGGTATGGGAATGAAGGTTCTAGAGAGAGTTGTTTAGTAGTCCTCACCATTATTGTAAAATAATGTATCAATAAATGTGATGAGGATTTATTTGAGTATAAATATTGTCTAGAAAGATAATATTTGTATTTAAACTCACGCTTTATTGTTGTGATAATAAAGTTGTAGTTGTTTCGCATACATGTATTTGGCACTCGTAATGGGTTGGATGGAATGGACCTATTTTGGGGTCGCCACATATACCGTGAGTTTAAATACAATTATTGTCTTCTGCATAATATACATACCCAAATAAATCCTCATCACAATTATTTATACATTATTTTATAAAAATTGTGAGGACTACAAAACAACTCTCTCTAGAACGCTACATTCTCGCCTCCCGAGAAGAAAAAAATGGAACAAAAAGAAAAGGGTGAGCTCAACTAGCCCAAGAAGAATATTACGACTAAGATAATATACAACAAATTATCGTTAGTCTTCAACAGGAAAAATCTAATAGATACAATAGACAACCGCTTTTAAATCAACAATCGCAATGAAACAACAATTCATTAGAAGAGTTAAGAGAAATGCAAACTACTATCTTCTATATATGAATTTAAAAGTTCATCGTCAATATTTTATCCCTCGTAACATCAATCAATATATATCTCGAATCAAATATTCATCTTTGCACTACACAGCCAAAGATATTAATCATCATGGTTATGTTCATCTCAACACCTGCTCATCTATGCACTACGCCAAAGATATTAATCAAGAAGTCATGTTCATCACAACACTGCTCATTTTTGCACTACCACGGCCAAAGATATTCATCAAGAAATCATTCATCTTTGCACTACAGCCAAAGATATTCAAAGAATATCATCATTTAGGACCGAGGATGATGAAAAATATTTCAAAGAAAACGAATCCAAAGTGAAACAAAAGAACAATATTAAGGATTCGTATTTTAAACAATCCAAGTTCAAAAATACTTCATAAGTAATCGAGTGGAGTAAAATTCAAGAATGATCAAAATATGATACAATCAAAGCTAGTATCCATAATATATATTTTGGACAAAAAAGAAGAAATTCTATTTTTCTATGAATAAAGGTCGATTCGTGAATAAAGGTCAGATACGTGAATAAAGGTCGTCGATACGTGAATAAGAAACTCGACACCAAAAGATAGAAATTTCCCAAAAACATCACTACGCTTCGTGAATAAGACTCTGAAATAAGAATCATGAATAAGACTCATGAATAAGAATCCATAAGAACTCATGAATAAGAACTCCAACATGAAAAAAGTTCCAAATTTTATAAAAATTTCCAACCAATATTTCTAAGATAATGATATCAAGAAATAATATCATTTTCTAATAAAATAACATCCCTTACCTCGAAAGACAAGATTTCTAGTTGAAACACCTGATATAAAGCTATGACTTGAACTTGCACCGAGATAGAATACTCAAAGTATACTCAAAATACTCACAAGAATACGCCGATAATATAGAGAGAAAAACTTCATTTTTTGGTGTGATTTTCAATTCTAACCTAAGACCCTATTTATAGAAAATGCTTAGAACACCAAAAGTAGAAAATTTATTATAATAATATTATATATATTACAAATTCTCTACGCACATTTTGACAACTGATTTCAAACTTATCTTGCACATGCTAGTATGCCCACAAAACAAAAAAAAAAATTTTTTTCTTATTTAAAATAATTAAAATTTCCAAAATCAATTATTTTGAGCTTCTAACTTTAATAATTCATAATAAATAGCCCTTTTATCGTAAAATTTCTAATCTCGCGATTTTTATAGAAATTCAATTCTCTACAACTTTGCGTAAGAAAGTTTTTCCAAATTCCACGTAAATTGACCAAATCCACAAACCAAGCGATTTTACAAAGCTATAATCAATTTTCACCAAGAAATGGGTCCACCGACACACAAAACATGTGTTAATCATTTAATGCCACAAAATACTCTTCCTCCTCATATACTCACATATCGCATATTCATTATAAAAATATCACCTTTAATATATTATTAAAATAATATATTTAAATGAATTATTTTATCGTAAAAAGATAAAATATTAATTTTTAACAATTGTCACTTTAAAAATTTTCTCCATCTATATCCACATAAAATCAATATTTTCCTCATTATATAAATCAATAATTAATTATTCACAAATAATATTACACGAATCACAAGATCGGCAACCAAAGCCGCTCTCCAGAAAGGGGCTTTCCAATAAGGATCTCTCTTCTTCTGCGCCAAGAATTAGGTGACCAAACCTCTCCTTAGATGTAACTTTCTAGACATCGCAATAATGCTATCCAATAATATTATTCGGATAATATGAATTATTGTCTCGATAATGAAAAAGACTGTAGAATGACAATTTATCAAACAACAAGAATATAAAATATCAATCGCAAAGAATTATTGAATCAATAAAATAAAATATCGAATAAGAATTATCGTAATAATTATTGAGTAGTGCCTTCTTCACGTAAGAATCAATAATTGGTGCAATACCGTATCTTCACGCTCAACAATGCGTATTAGTGTGTTTTAACCAACGGTATTTCAACAAGATAATTGTGAATAACTACGCCGTTATTTATAAACAACTTATATTTGTCGCTTTCTTCATCCAATCGCTTTCGCATGGAGTCGATAAAAGATCGCTACTATCGTCATTAATATTCCCTCGACAAGATTTAATATTCCACGACCAAACGAATATTCCCCACACAATAATGAATATTTTATAACCACTGCTTATTCGAAATATTTGCAGATTTTTACCCATAACTATCCACATTAATCAAATCAACCCTTACTATTTCAAAATAATAAATAGAGGAAAATAAATTTCATTTATTAATAATTTGGGGTCTTACACCAGTAGTTTGAGGCCTTATTTTGATAGATTTGATTCAATTCGGACTTGGGATTTGATCCGAGATTTGTTCTGAACTCGAGATTTGAGCCGGGTTATTTCATATGGTATCAAAGCCAACTCTCGAAAGCTCGGGTCGGGTCATCCGATCGGGTTACCGGAGGTGGGGACACGAAGACTGGTGGTATTATCCCACAATGGAGAGATGGAGGTCCGGAGGTGGGGACACGAAGCCAGCCGGTATTATCTCACAATTTCTAGAGATGCAAAGATCTTTAGGCCGTGTGTGTGATCGGTTCTGACGGGGACGTCAAAAATTTAAGTGGGGGAGTTTGTAACACCCCAGTCCCACATCGAAAGATAGGGGAAAAATTTATTTGCATATAAGGAAATAAGTTACTACCAATAGTACCTTCAAGTCACGACCTTTTGGGAGCCTCGTGGTGGGCTAAGATGACCCAAGAAGATACTTATTGGGCGAGTAGTTTGAGGCCTTATTTTGATGGATTTGATTCGATTCGGACTTGGGATTTGACTCGAGATTTGTTTCGAACTCGGGATTTGACCCGGGTTGTTTCAAATTGCATATTGTTTCACTGTCTCTTTAAATTCTTTGTGGTTAGTAAATTTTATTCCAACAGAAATTTCAACATTTTTAATGTCAGTCTTTGGATTAAACTCAAGATATTTTCTCTTTCTTATATTGGTTGGTTTCACCTCATCATCTTCATTCTCACTTTGTTTCAGGTGTGTGCAGCTCATCAGAATCTAAGTCAATTTCATCCCAACCTTCAGCTTGTGCTCTTTGCCCACCTTCATCAATAGGTCCCTGCCCACCTTCATCAACAGGTCCCTGTCCACTTTCATCAACATCAACATCATTTCCTCCTTCATTTCCTTCTTCATTTTCTTCATCAATTTTTCTTCTTCTATATCTCTTTTTCTCACTTTCCCCTCCTCTTTTGTTGCTCTCAAATTTTGCCTAGCAGCAAGTAACTCTTCATCACTCTGATCAACTAACCAGTCATAATTACTACTTATATCAGAGTCTGTATCTCCTATATCAGTCTGAAACACATCAAACTCAATCTCTTCTACTCCCTCATTATTTGAATGTTCTTCAATGTTAACATCTTTTAAAACTTCAAAAAATCCCTCACCGTCATCATCTATGTTCTCATCAGTACCTACTATTTGTTCATGGCCATGGTGTGACGCCCCCAAAATAGGTCCATTCCATCCAACCCATTCTGAGTCGCCAAATACATGGTACAGAAATAACTACAACTTTATTAATACATTTGTCGTGCAAAATACGACAACATATATACTGTGAGTTTAAATACAATTATTGTCTTCTAGACAATATCCACACGCAAATAAATCTCCATCACAATTATTGATACATTATTTTACAAAAATGGTGAGGACTACTAAACAACTCTCTCTAGAACCTTCATTCCATACCCCCGACTAGTACTCGTTACATTCTCGCCTCCCGAGAAGAAAAATGGAACAAAAAGAAAAGGGTGAGCTCAACTAGCCAAATAAAGAATATTATGACTAAGATAATATACAACAAATTATCGTTAGTCTTCAACAGGAAAAATCTAATAGAATACAATAGACAAACCGCTTTTTAAATCAATCTTCATGAATCGGAAATAGTAATTCATTAGAAGAGTTAAGTAGAGAATGCAAACTACTATCTTCTATATATGAATTTAAAAGTTCATCGTCGATATTTTATCCTCGTAACATCAATCAATATATATCCGAATCAAATATTTATCTTTGCACTACTGTGCCAAAGATATTCATCACCGGGTCATGTTCATCTAAACACTGCTCATCTTTGCACTACTGGCCAAAGATATTAATCGATCGGTCATGTTCATCTCAACACTGCTCATCTTTTTACTACGCGCCAAAGATATTAATCACTCGGTCATGTTCATCTCAACACTGCTCATCTTTTGCACTACGCCAAAGATATTCATCAAGAAATCATTCATCTTTGCACTACTGCACCAAAGATATTCGAAGAATATCATCATTTAGGACCGAGGATGATGAAAAATATTTTAAAGGAAACGAATCCAAAGAAACAAAAGAACAAATATTAAGGATTCAGTATTTTAAACAATTCAAGTTCAAAATACTTCATAAGTAATCGAGTGGTGTAAAATTCAAGAATGATCAAAACATAGATACAATCAAAGCTAGTATCCATAATAGATATTTTGGACAAAAAGAAGAAATTTCATTTTTCTATGAATAGTGCAGATTCGTGAATAGTCTTGAGTATCGTGAATAGTTCGTATACATGAATAAGTAACTCAACACCAAAAGATAGGAATTTCACAAAAAATATCAACACGCTTCGTGAATAGTACTAAATGAATAAGAACTCGTGAATAAGAATCTCCCACATGAAAAAGTTTCAAATTTGATAAAATTTCCAACCAATATTTCGCATAATGATATTGAAAATATAATATCATTTTCTAATAAAATAACATCCCTTACCTCGAAAGACAATCTTTCTTGAAACAACCTGATATAAAGCTATGACTTGAACTTACACCGTATAGCAAACACTCAAAGTATACTCAAAATACTCACAAGAATACGCCGATAATATAGAGAGAAAAACTTCATTTACGGTGTGATTTTTAATTCTAACCCAAGCACCCTATTTATAGAAAAATGCTTAGAAACACCAAAGTAAAAAATTAATATAATATTAATATATATTTTCCAAAATCTCATACGCACACTTGCCAACCGAATTCAGCTCCTACACATGTTAAATGAGGCCACCTAAACATTCCAAAAATGTTTTTCCTATTTTAAATATTTTAAACTTCCAAAATCAATTATTTTGAACTTGTAACTTCAATAATTCATAATAAATAGCCCTTTTATCGTAAAATTCTAATCTCTCAATCGACTATAGGAAATTCAATTTCTACAACTTTGCAGAAGAAAGTTTTTCCAAATTTCAAATGTAAATTGACCAAAATCCATAAACAGACGATTTTACTGTGCTATAATCAAATTTCTATCAATAATTGTGTCCACCAACACACAAAATATGTGTTAAACATTTAATGCCACAAAAATACTCTTCCTCCTCATATACTCATATATCCCACATTCATTATAAAAATATCACCATTAATATATTATTAAAATAATATATTTAAATGAATTATTTTATCGTAAAAAGATAAAATATTAATTTTCAACAATTGTCACATTAAAATTTTCTCCATCTATATCCACATAAAATCAATATTTCCCTCATCATATAAATCAATAATTAATTATTCACAAATAATATTACAAAATCACGATCTTGTGAACCAAAGTAGTTCCCTGTGAAGTTAGAGGCTTTCCAATAAGGATCTCTCCTTCTTGGTGCGCAATTAGGTGACCAAACCTCTCCTGTATGTAACTTTCTAGACATTGCCAATAATGTTATCCAATAATATTATTCGGATAATATGAATTATTGCTCCAATAATGGAAAATACTTTGTGTAATGACAATTTATCAAACAACAAGAATATAAAATATCAATTCAAAGAATTATTGAATCAATAAAATAAAATATCAATAAGAATTATCGTAATAATTATCGAGTAAGGCCTTCTCACGTAAGAATCAATAATTGGTGCAATACCGCATCTTGAGTTCAACAACGCCAGATAAGTGTTTTAACCAATTTGTATTCCAACAAAGATAATCTGAATAACTACTACCAGTTATTTATAAACAACTTATATTTGTCGCTTTCTTCATCCAATCGCTTTCCAGCATTATGGGGCCCACAAAGATCGCTACGTCGTAATTTAATATTCTCCGACAATAATGAATATTTTATAACCACTTGCTTATTCGAAATATTTGCGTATTTTACCCATAACTATCCACATTAATCAAATCAACCCTTACTATTTCAAAATAATAAATAGAGAAAAATAAATTTTATTTATTAATAATTTGGGGTCTTACACATGGTCTGAGTATATCTCAACAACAGGGTTATTCTTAGCATACTCACACATGTCAATAACTCCTTTATCATAACCTACTGCCCTAAGCCCTTTTGCTAAACTTTGTCGAGGGATAAGATAATATACATTTTTCAAATTCTTGCTTCCAAGTACTGTTGAAACATAATCAATAATCCCAGGCCCAATTATATAATCAGGATCATATTTAAACAATTCACTAACAGTGCCTCTAACATAATCAACTATATCACCATTATTTATTAGTTTACCACCATGATGAAATCTTAAAGTAATGACATATATTTCTGTATTAAAAAGAGATATATATATATATATATATATATATATATATATATATATATATATATATATATACAAAAGTTCGAAACGTGCCAAAGAAACGGACCAAGCAACGGACTAAATGAAAAAAAGAAGAAAAAAGACGCGCGGGTTCAGAAACAAAAAGGGGGGAATTGGGTCAAAAAGAGTCGGGTCAAAAGTTCCCAATCTTTATTTTTTCTCTCTCTCACTTCTTCCCTCCCTCTCTCTCACTTCTTCGGTTCTTCCCTCCCTCTCTCAGAATTGCCGAATCTTCTTCCCTCCTCTCTCTCACATCGATTCTCTCCCTCCTCAAAGTAGCAGACGGAAGAGCTCTCCTTTCTCTCTCCTCAAACTACTTCCATCCCTCTCTCACACGATAAACTAGCAGACGGAAGAGCTCATCGGAAGGTCTGAGCTCGAAACCATAGCAAACGGAAGGGAAGGTAAAGCATTTGTATCACTTTTTTGGGCTTGCAATTTTTTTTCAGACATTTGAAAATCTAGGGTTTGTTCTTTAAAAATCCTAAGCTCAAGTCGGCAATACCTTTTTCTCAGAGCATAACTGCGATTGTTGAACAAAATCTATGATTTGTTCTTTAAAAATCCTAACTGCGAATGTATTATGTCACTTCATAAAATTTGTGCCACAAGCTCTTAAAATTGGGGAAAACTACTAAAGGATGGGGGACTAATAATTAGGAAGTGTCCACTCATTTTAATTAGTTTTATTTAAGAAATGCTATAAACATTACAGTTTTTATTGAGTAAAAAGAAAAAAAAAGAAAATTTGCCAATAAAAGGATTATGCTGTGAATCATTGATATCAAAAGACTATTAGTATATAAATTTGGAGTACATGGACATACTGCTTTCCTTTTAATTTTTTTTGCCTCAATCCTCATTTCTATTTTATTTTACAGTTTTTGCTAATTTTGTTGTTATCAAAAGATTGTATTGATGTTTCTTTTAATTCCTTTGATTTTTAATTTTCTGTTACTTTGGCTACTTCTAGTTCTGATGCCATTGTGGAAGGAATTGAAAGTGCATTATGACGCATACTCTGCCATCAAATATGGCACCTAATGGGGGATGTAGAGCTGTATCAAATATGGCATTATGACGCATATTTTAATTATAGAGTTTTCAACTAACATTTTGTTTTTCATGCCAGACATATCACTATAAGTGCACATGGAATATCACTATCACTATCACCATGTTGGGCTTGTTTTTCACTGAATGATACTGTTTCTGGGATGCTGTTGCTGGGTTACTGCTGCTGTTTGATTCATTTGTATTTGCAGGAATAATTAGATTGCAATTTAATTTTGTAATGGCTAACTAGTAGCTTTAGCCTATACTGTCATGCTTATGTATCCCCAATTTTGTCTTGAGAGTTATGCCTATAGTGGTCATGTAAAAGCTTTAGAAATTATGCCTATACTGGTCATGTAAAATTTTTAACTAATACTTAATACTTGAGGTTGAGTAGCTTGATGTTCGCACAAAAGTGATAAATACTGCACTGGACATGGTTATGTTATACTGCACTGGAAACTTGTAGAATTCATAACTTGGTCAAAGAACATTACACATTTCCAAAAGATTTTGGAACACAATTAAGCACAATCATAACTTACAGAACACCCTCCAGGAATTCAATACGTCCATTGCAATACAACCTTTACTACTTAATCCAAGAAAGAGAAATGTATTCATGATATAACATAAGTACATCATTGTAGTTTTGGTACCTGAACGCATCATTTTTTATATGCATCTGGTATCGAAGATGGAAAATGTAAAACCAAATAATAAGAAATCATACTACTACTGTAAAAACCAACATAGTAACAAATCTCATTCAATACCTATAAGTGCACAAATCTCATACATAATGAGTTGGTTAAATAATGAAAATTATCAAAATTATAAATGATTCAAACAGGCAAAAACTACAGGAAAACAGGACTGCCAAGTACAGAAAAAGAACAATCACCCACTGAAAACCCCACAACCTCCTAGATCTCGACCATGATTAGTTCTCTAAGCTCTCTTCTTGTCCTTTAAAGGTCCTCTTGGAATTTTACTCAAAACCCTTGCATCAAACACATCATACTGCTTCTTGATCTCAATCGCTGCTTTCTCTGTTAATGGGTCAATTTTGTGCTCGTACTTCTCATAGAGAACAGGAACTGTGTGTTGCTACACAAAAGCTGTTTCACAGCCCAAAATCGTTAGAACATAATTATAAACAAGTGTGAAATCAGAAACTTAAATGAAGTTTAGTATTCTTTACTTATATAGAACAACGTCAAGAAATCGCACCAGCTCCCCACAACTGACAGAACCCCCAAGCCCGCAATTATCTGAAATATTCAAAAGAACTTATTCCATAAAATCGACATATCAACAAATATATATAGCATTGCACTTGATAAGTATGTTTGATTCTTGCTCCTCACCCAAACACACAAGGTGTACTATGGTTACTACACTACAACAAATTTGTACATTAGAAATCAAACCCACATAAATTTTAAGCCAAAAATTGCTAATTACAGACTAATAGCAGCACCCTCATACATCAAAATACAAGCTTGCACAAAATCATTCATTATATGCACAAAATCAAAAATATAATTTCATCATGTATTTTTTTTCAGTAAAGAAGATATTAATAACAGAACACAAAATCAAACCAATACACTTCCCCCAAAACAATCCCTAGATCTTTGTAGCAAAACAAACCCCAAAACAGAAATTACAAAATTAAGTAGCAATCTTTACCTTTCGATTCTCTTTGTAGGAACCTCCGCTTCCGAATTGCAACAGAACAGAGCACAAGGAGAGAACAGAAAACAGAAACGTGTTTCTTTTTTGTGAGAGGAAGAAAACAGAAACGCCAAAGGAGAGAGAGGGAAGAGTGAGATGCATCCTTCTTTCTTTTTAATTTGTGACCCACCCGTTTCTGTTTTCTCCTTTTTTTAGACCCGCGTGTTTCTTTTTTTCCTTAGTCCGTTTCTTAGTCCTTGATTTTGGTCCGCTGCATATCGGTTCTATATATATATATATATATATATATATATATATATATATATATATATATTTAACAAGTACTAAACATAAAGTAAACAAATAGGGACCTCACATGAGTTAAGGAGACAAAATTATGGGGAACTGAGGGGGAATACTACTTTACAGTTGGGAGACTACATTTTTTTAGCAATATATACAAACACAATGCCCAAATATCACACATACACTTACTTCGCTAAAACTTCAAAAGTGGGGACCGAAAGTGGGAACCGAAAGTGGGGACCTTTGTTGTTGGTGGTGAACGCCGACTCAACAAATATTGCACATACACGGTCCTTCTTCGCTGGAATCGTGATGAAATCGTGCCGAAATAGTTGTCTGGTTCACCAAATTTTTCGCCAGAATCGTTGCTTTACAGTTGTTAACTAGGGTTTTTTCGTTCGATTTAGGACTTTTGTCTTGATCGATCGATTGTATGATCTGATATAAGGATATCTTTTAGGGTAATGTTTGTTTTGTGTTAATTTGTTATGTTAATTTGTTGATTACCATTTTGTCCCATATTAAATCAGATTTGTTTATTTTATGATTAAAAAAATATTTTTTTGCCACACCGGCTTCTTAAGGCCCTACACAATTAGCCACGTCAGCAATTTTTGATGTGACATGTTCAATTTGTTGCAATTGAAAAAAATTAATAATTTAATTATCTAATTAATAAAATTAAAATGTGGATCACCGAAATGAAATGTGACCTATAATTTAAAGTAATAATTCATATTTAAGCATTATATTTATATATAGCTGAGCAATTCATTTATTACTCGTTTTGTAGGAGGATGGTAAAATGGAAGAAGATAGGAGGGACAAATATAACAATAGTATTTTGATAACATTTTTTTATTATTATAAAAATTGTTTATAAAATGATGTAATTGATTACTATAATTAGACCCACTCGTTCATGTATGCTGAATTATATTTTGCCACGTTATTTTGTAAAAAATTTATCAGTGTAGTAACACTCCAAATATAAAGACTTGTGTAATTAAGTAATAGTGACTAATATTAAAATTATATTGTTAAAATTGAAGATGTTATGTCATTTATATATTATATCAGTAAGAAAACATATTTTTAATAAATAGAACTACGAGAAATAAAGGAAGTATTTTTTATATCAATTTTAAATTTGATTACGTTTGAAATTAATTTATAAAAAATAAGTCCATATTAATTTTATAATTTGAAAATGATGAGTTGTCAAGATGTGTATGATTGATGAGTTGTCCATTTAAATGAGGGTGTGAAATGTCATTTTGCATATATAGAGAACAATTTTTTGACTCCCTCACACTAGGGAGTAAAATCATTTATAGGAATTAAAATAGAGAGTCAAATAAAGAAAAGGAAACTATTGGATAATGATTTATTGATGTATTTTTCAAAATTGGAGATAGAAAATTAATTGAAGAAACTGTTGTGAATGCTTTAAGGGACTTGATATAGGAGCTCAAGATAATAATATCGCGAAATGCTGGTAATTTAAGTGTTTAATTCGATCATATTTTTCCTCATGCCAAATAAATGAAAATTCCTTTATTTCTCTATTCTTTTTCACTCTTTCTTTAAGGTGCCAATAAAAACTTTCCTCGTAAAATTTTGTAAATAAATAACTTTCCTTCTAAATTTTTTAAAATATAAATCACAGGTAAAAATAACCTAATTTTAGCATACTATTAGATACAAAGCCGCGTATTGCGGCGAGATTATTCATTTTGTTAATAATAAATTTATACATGCAATTAATAAATTAAAATATAATAAGAATATAATAGATTGTTATGCGATGATCAAATTTTGGTAGCATATGTTACATAGAGTTGGGTAACCGTTTTGTGCGCAAATACATATCCAATTATAAAATTAACTTAATCACTAAACCCCATGATATTATATAACAGTTGTGTGTGTGTGTATATATATATATACTGATAAAAATATCTATAATGTAACTAATAGGGTTAAAAATGGATACCTCTTTCATTTTAAAGTACTGACAAATATTTAGAAAGTGTAATACACAATCTCATCGAGTTGTTATATTGATATGATTTCTAGTGGCATATTTGAAGTCGGTTACACATTACACTAACCTCACCAAGCCTCAAATATCTGACATAGGTACTTGATGCATTTTGAAGAGTTTGTGTCTCATATACGCTTACTTGCACCAGAATTCTAACAACCAAACGAAAAAGGAAACATCGAAATAATATCCTAGTTTTGGACCTTTTGGTCCTCAGACCTGAAAGGAAATCATATGTTACAAGCAGAAACTGAAAAGTACGATCATTAATAATTATGTTGGATCTTCATGTTAAACAAATACCATGTCAAAAAACATAGCAGTATAGCACCGTGTCATACATAATAAAATGTTATAGTTAAAGAACGAATACACATTAATTACGTGGGATGCACATTAATTATGTAGGACATGCGTTGCAATCTTGGTAAGACAGATGTCATGCAATGGTGTTATGTACTGCAATTTAATATATATAATAAGAGATAATAGATATCATAACAGTTGACATTACCAAAATAATTTAGATTTGTAGTGATTTAGGGGATTATAAATTTAAAATATTAATTTGGGATTAAAAAATAGTGATCTTAGGAGATAATAATTAAATTCGAAAGGATAATACCGTAATGCAGTTCACATTATCAAAATAATTTAGATTTGTAGTGATTTATTGGATTATAAATTCAAAATATTAATTTGGGATTAAAAAATAGTGATTTTAGGAGATAATAATTAATTTAGTAATGATAATATTAAAATATTTTACATTATCAAAATAATTTAGATTTGTAGTGATTTAGAGGATTATAAAAGCAACATAGTAAGTTATGATTGATATTATTTATTATTTTATTAATTATTTTAAATGTTTTCAATCGTATAATATTATGTTGTAATATAATTAAAAATGATATAATATCATGTTGTAATATAATTAAATTAGTAATGATAATATCCGCACAATTTAGTAGGTAGTTATTTTGTTATATATGTGACGCCCCCAAAATAGGTATACAACACCCATTCTGAGTCGCCAAATACATGGTATGTAAAGCAAACTACAACTTCAATAATACAATTGTCGTGCGTGCAAAATACGACAACACATACCGTGAGTTTAAATACAAATATTATCTTCAAGATAATATCCACACTCAAATAAGTCCTCGTTACAATTATTCAAACACTATTTTACGTAAATAGTGAGGACTCGCTAAAATATCTTTCTGAACCATCACTTTCCGTACTTAACTAGTTCTCGCTTATGTTCTCACTTCCCGAGAAAAATGGAACAAAAAGAAAAAGGGTGAGCTCAACTAGCCCAAGAAAGAATATTATGACTAAGATAATATACAACAAATTATCGTTAGTCTTCAACAGGAAAAATTTGATAAAATATAATAGCCAACAAGTTTTAGATCAACAATCGCGTGAAATAAAGAATCCATTAGAAGAGTCAAGTAGAGAATGAGTTCTACTATCTTCTAAGATTTAAAAGTCCATCATCAATATTTTATCCTCAGAACAACAATTAATATACATCTTTAATCAAATATTCATCTTTGCACTACGGGCCAAAAAGATATTCATTTATATCACCAATGTCCTGTTCATCTTTGCACTACGGGCAAAGATATTCATCGATTAATCATTTATCTTTTTTACACTACAGGTAGGAGATATTTAGTAATATTATCATTTAGGACCGAGGATGATGAAAAATATTTTAAAGAAAACGAATCCAAAGAAACGGAAGGACAAATAGTAGAGGATTAGTATAACGGTTTATCCAAGATCAATAATACTTCATAAATACCAATTTTGAAGCGTAATTCAAAATAAAGATCAAAACATGGATACAATCAAAGATAGTAACCATAATAAACATCTTGGAGAAAAAGAAGAAAATTTTATTTTTAGGTGAATAGTCTTTAGTATTCGTGAATAGTGTTGTATCGTGAATAAGAACTCCTAAACCACAAAAAGTTCCAAATTTGATAAAAATTCGGATCAATACTTGATAATGATATTGAAGAAATAATATCATATATGAAGAAAATAACATCCCTTACCGTAAAAGAACTGAATATAAGAGTAGTTAAGTAGCAGAAATCTTTTCTATAGTTTCTCTATAATTTTTCTCTCTGGAGTTTCAGTGAATTCGTAAGAAATAATGAAGGAATGAACTTCTATTTATAGAAGAATGGATTGCATAGTAACTAATTTCTGAACGATCCAGATTGATTCACTTTTAATCGGACGGTCCATAAAACTTTTAAATATAATATAATATAATATAATATATATATATATAAAATAATAAAACTTCCTCCACCAAAATTCACTATCAAATATATATATATATAATAATAAAACTTTCTTCCACCAACATCCACTATCATATATATATATATATATATATATATAATAATAATAATAATAATAATAAAACTTTCCTCCACCCAACATCCACTATCAAATATATATCTATAAAATAATACAACTTTCCTCCACCCAATATCCACTATCAAATATATATATATATAAAATAATAATGTCTATACTCCCTCTACGTGAATATCAATCCCCACCTAATTTTCAGATTTCATACATCACATGTGGGCCCCATATGTGGTCCCCACATGTGGGCCCCACCTTTATAAAAAATTTCTACCGAATATTTTAAAAAATGGGTAAATAGGAATCCATAAAATAAGCAAACTTTATAAAAATCACCTTAATAATTTTAACAATATTTATCATCTTTATTATAATTCACAATATTAATCGAATGTGTCGCTCTCGGAAAGAGGGGCTTTCCAATAAGGATTTTTCCTTATTGGTATGGCGCTTGATTAGGTGACCAAACCTCTATTCGATGTAACTTAAACATCGTTCATATTGCAAATAATAATATTAATAACTTTGTCGCCTCAATTATTGATTTTAACAATATATAAAATATCGACAATAATTGAATCAAATAACGTGAGATACTTGTCAATAATTACTATAAATAATAATTGAACAAGATCGAATGACTTCTCACGTAAAGCATCAATAATCAATACTGCGCGTCTTGTACGCGAACCACGCCATTATTCATCGTGTTTTTACTACCGAGTAGTTCAACAATGATCAATCAGAAAAACTTCCGCCGTTATTTTTATAAAAATATTTTGTCGTTTTCTCGATCCGACAATAATTTTATTAATGTCCACCAATGATTATTGCCAGTTGTACGAATATTTCCCGCTAAAACGAATATTCTCCTAACCAATCGTATATAATATAACAACTTGCATACTTTGCGAGATTTTATAAATACTACCCACAACTATAACATTACATCAAATCAACACCATAATATAAAAAATTATTTCAAAAAAATTAAATTTTTATTCATAAAATCTAGGGTCTCACAATATATATCGTGTATTATAATATTATACCATACATATATGGTATAATTAGGAATGATATAATATTAGAATAGTAGTGATTTTAGAATATAATTGTTTTAAATGTTTTAAACTATATAATATTATGTTGTAATATAATTATAAATGGTATATTATTATGTTGTATTATAATTAAATTAATAATGATAATATCTCACAGTTTAGATAGTGCGTAGTTATTTTGTTATATACGTGTTTTATAATATTATACCATGCATATATACATGTATGATATAATGTATGGTATAATTATGAATGATATAATATTAGAAAAGTAGTGATTTTAGGATATAATTATTTTAAATGTTTTAAACTATATAATATTAGTAGCGATAACCCGTGCGTGAAGGCACTGTATAATTCAAAAAAAATAAAATAAAAATAAATCATGAACGCATAAAAATGAAGCACTGAATATGGACACACACTAAACTAAAAGCCTAAATTAATTCTTAACACACCCGCACTTTTCATGCATATATACTCCATAAAGCATTTAAATAAAAATTCTTATTAAGACAAATTTTAATGAATAAATAAAGAATAACCAACTTTAATAGTCAAATTATCATAAATTTAAACCAAGTTTAACTACATTTCAAGATTTATTTTTTATTATTTATAAGTCTTTTTTGATTGATTATAACTTTTAAAATTCTCATAAATTTAAACTAAGTGATATGATGGATGTGTGTTTGAATTTTTGAGAGATAAATTCTTGGTCGTCGGATGTTGAAGCCCCAAATGATCTTAGATCGTTGGATGTTGAAGCCTAAATTGTTTCCGTTGGATGTTGAAGCCTTGGGATTTGAGCCACTCTGTTTTATATTATAGATGTTGTAATATAATTAAATTAGTAATGATAATATCCGTACAGTTTAGATAGTTAGTTATTTTTTTATATACGTGTATTATAATATTATATCATACATGTATGATATAATGTATGGTATAATATTAGAAAATTAGTGATTTTAGGATATAATTATTTTAAATGTTTTAAACTGTATGTAGGACATGATATAATTATGAATGGTATTATAATTATATTAGTGTGGGATGCACATTAATTATGTAAGACATATGTTGCAATGCGGGAAAGACAAATATCATACAATGGTGTTATGTACTACAACATGATCCAAATACTATCCAACCCATTTTGGATAAAGGAAGTATCTTTCGTCAATCTTTTTCACTCTCAGCCGTCAGATTCATCGGAAAACAATTTTAGTACTACTAGTAATGATTCCTCGTCAATTTTTAAATTTAAAATTTTAAATACATTGAATGACGGGGGAAAAATTTATTTGCGTATAAGGAAATATATATGTTACTACCAATAGTGCCTTCAAGTCATGATATTTTGGGTGAGAAATGGTGAAATTTAAGATAACCCAAGAAGATCTTATCACACAATTGATTTGAGACCTTATTTTAATGGATTTGATTCGATTTGAGTGCAATTTGTTCCCGGATTCGAATTTGACTTGAATTGTTCACACACACACACACACACACACACACACACACACACACACACATATATATATATATATATATATATATATATATATATATATATATATATATATACGATCTTATTCTTGTCAAGACTTTATCTAACATACTTTCTTAACCCTTTTTAGCGACGAATTTTAATGAGTGATTTATTCTATCATTATTATATATGTAACCGTGGTCTTGGTTTTAATGACGACAACATATAGCGACGAATCAATCGTCATGGGCCTATCATCGCTATAGGGGTATGCAAGGTATGTTAGATAAGAAAGCGATCGATTTAAGATTCGATAGTATATATATATATATATATATATATATATATATATATATATATATATATATATATATATATATATAGGATATGATCCATAATAAGTATTTGTTATGGATATAAATTGAATAAATACCATCATATCCGTCCATTCCATAAATCAATCGCGCAGATTAAAAAATGAAAATACCCTCACGCTAGTCCAACTAGCGTACGTGTTTAAATAAATATTTAGACAAAATTACCCTCGTCTTACGCTAGTTGAAGTAGCGGATCTGTATTTAATATTGCGATTCAAACCCATTTCATCCCTGCGATTCTTCATTCCCATTTCAACTGCTATTCTTCAAACCCATTTCAAACGCATGCGAATGAGCAGCAATTTCAGATCCGCTACCCCCTGCGACTGTCATCCCTGCGATTCTTCAAACCCATTTCAAACGCATGAGAATGAGCAGCAATTTCAGATCCGCTACCCCCTGCGACAGCCCTGCGACTGTTGTCCCCCCTGCGATTGAACAATCAATTTGATGGAGTTGTCAATACCCTTACAGGAATAGCTAAGAATCAGGTCGCCATGAACCCGACCAACACTGTTTTTGGTATGTTCTAAACCATCTCTGATTTTAGCACCAGTCATGTTTTTATTTTTTAAACTGGTGGCTGGGGAATTGAGTTCATGTTTGGATTTATATTCAGTATATTCTTATACTCATTTAAATTTTGGCTTCCATAGAATATATTATTGTATTAGATGTATGTTTGAATTTTGTGAATTAATTTTTTTGGGGTTTTAATGGTGAATTCAGTTAAAGGTGCTAGTCTTGTGGATTTAAATTTCTTTTTAAGGAATATCTTTAATTTTGTAATAAATCAGGGACTATAACTGGAGATTTATTCACCATAACGTGTGTAGTTTTGAAAATAGGGACCTTATACGTTATATGATCTGTAGTCTTAATGTGTAAGAACTAAGTTTAGGTTCGATTTTTTAAATTTTGCTTTAGATCCATGATGCTATGTTCTGTTTCTTTTGTTTATATTGTTGTTTTTTTGAATTTGTAAGAATTAAGTTTTTATGATTTTTTCGTTTGCTGTTTCAGATTCATGATGCTATGCTCTGTTTATATTGTTGTACTCATACTTGACTAAAAGCCCTAAAAAGAGTTCCAATTTATAATTAGTGTCCAATTTGTGTGTGGTATGTCTGTTTTTATATTGGGTTTATGATCTAATTTAATTGTGCCTTTTTCAGATGCTAAGCGGTTGATTGGTAGGAGATCTGGTTCAGCTTTCTAATAAAGTGATATCAATCTAATTTTAAGAATTGATTCTAGATTTAGGTGTTATGTTGCCCAACATTTGTAACTATGCTCTGATTATTCTATATCTTTTGTTGATTAGGGGCTTGACTCCAAGATTGGTAATGTATATGACCCAAGGAGAACTCTTCTTTGCATCATATGAATCTTTCGAGAGGTTACTTTAACTAGAGTCCCAACCTCCACGTAGTGCTCAAACAATCCAATATGAACCAAACATGAAAGACGATTCTACAGATTAGCCAAAAGCATGAGTGTTCCAACACATTTTTTTAGGCTTCGGATCTCACTTGTAATTCTGTTGTATCATTAGCAATGTTTGTACCTATTATCTGACTCACTTGTAATTCTGTTGTATCAGTAACAGTTTTTTTGAGAGGATATTTAAAAGAAATTATCAGGAATAAATATGATAATAATATAAGGCTTGTATTTTTTTACTCGTGTGAGTTTTATTATTTTACCCTGAAGACTATCTCATATTTTATTTCTTTCTTTGATTTGGATATTGATTCCTTTTGTGATTTGGAATTGATTGCATATTAGATTGCATGAATAATTGACAATTTCGGTGATTTATATTTTATTTCTTCTATTATTGTCTATTATTTCCTCTCTGTGATTTGTATTGTATTCCTTCTATTATTTTTTATTATTTGTGTGCATATTGGATTGTTTACGTTGGTTTCTGTGATATATATTGGTTTGTTGGTTTCTGTGATATATATTGGTTTGGTTTGTGATATATATTGGTTTGTTGCGTCATATCCGCTTGTTATATTTGGCAGTTTTTTAGTGGTAAACGTTTTGCATTGCCAGTTCGCTTGGGGTTAACTCTGGAATTTTTTATTTATACTACGCTGGTTCAACTAGCGTATGTACGCAAGTTCGTCTAGCGTAAGGGTATTTTTATTTTTTAATCTGCGCGCTTGATTTATGGAATGGACAGATATGATGATATTTGCCTAATTTATATTCATAAAAAATACTGTTATGGATCATATCCCTATATATATATATATATATATATATATATATATATATATATATATATATATGAGGATCGTTAGTCATTTCTCTTATCTATTACTTACATGTCACTTTTTAGGCGATTTTTTTTACAATCAATCGTCATACATACTTTTAATGACAGAATATATATAAGCGTCATTAAAAGTATGTATTTACTATTGTATTTAATCAAACCGTCACTTCAAAAAGGTGTAAAGAATTAAAGAAAAATGTATGACTGATCCTGATCAGATATATATATATATATATATATATATATATATATATATATATATATATATATATTGAATAACAAGTCGGGCCTTAGCTAGCTAGCTAGCGAAAGAGGAGTACGTATATAATGGATTACGCGACGCCTCAAAAATTGTGATATCGTCACCCATCTGGGTACCGCCACTTATACTAGTACATAAATTCAAATACAACTTACTTAATATAACTGTCAGTATATAATACGACGTAAAGCGTGAGTTAATACAAATATTATCTACTAGATATTATACAAACTCAAAAGAAGTTCCCATTACAACTATTATCACACTATTTCATGTAGAATAGTGAGACTACTAATGTTATCCTCCGGACCATTACTACGCTTTCCGACTCGTCTCAAATTTATGCTCTCATTTCCACAAGAGAATAAATGAAAGAAAGGGTGAAATTTTCAATAAGCAAAGAAGAAATATTATGACCAAGATAATGCAGAATAAATTATCATTAAGCCTTCAATAAAGGTTAAACCGATAAAATACAATAGACAACCAGTTTAATCTGCAATGGAATATCTTAATCCATTAAAAAAATCAAGTAGAGAATAAAGTCTACTATTTTTTAGGTTTTAAAAAGGTTTTCATCAATTTTTATCGTTGAGACTCACTTTTAATAAATAAACCACCACATCTAATCATCCCTGTATTACTACTGGCCATGGATTTTCATCAAATTATCAATGGTCACGACTATACCGAATCACCCCCTTATCATAATCATACCAAAAACTATCCATCATTGTTGCATTACGATGCCAATCGAGAACTTTAGTCACATCATTTATATTAAGTCACGATTATACCGAATGATCCCAGTATTCATAATCATACTAAGTTCATCTACGCACGTAATTCAAAGATAACATAATATAACACGAGGGGATGATGACAATGACATAATAATTCAATAAAACAAGTTCAAGAATTATTTAATCCATGAATTATTAACGTCCAAATTGTCAACACGACATCGCTTTTAGTAGAAAGTAAAATTCAAGAATGATCGTAAGAATATTTCCATGAAAAGATCTCTGGATGAAACGCAAATATCGAGGATATTCTACTAATTTCAATGGAGATAAAGTCAAAGTTTTACACACAACCCAAGTATAATAAAGAATGGAATAACAAAAGAAATCACCACGCACGCAGATTGCGCATGTATGCAGGTTATTCCAACATAATAATAATAATCGGAACGGTCGGTGAAATTCACACCGCAGGATGTTCCAATGAATAATAAAGATGGAACTGGATCCCATTGTAAAACACACGTGATAGGATATTCCAATGTAGAATGATAAAGATTTTAACCAGTCCTGTAAAAACACATGCATGCGATGTTCCAATAATAATAAAAATTAAATTGCGTCCCAGGTGTAAAACACATGCATGGATGTTCCAAATGTAATAATGAAGAATGTCACCAAGTATAGTGAGAAATCACAGATACAGTTATTCCAATGTAATAATAAGAATGGAATAACATATAAGATTTCACCAAGTATAGGGTATGTCATGATACAAAGTTATGTATAGGGTATGCCACTTTTTACGGAGTTATTCCAATGTAATAATAAATGAATGGAATAATGTAAGTTCTCTTCAAGAAAGAATAACACCCTTACCGTAAAAGAACTCAATATAGAAGTAGTGAAGTAGCGTATCACTCTTCTTCTTTCTATAATTTTCTCTATAAACCTTCTCTATAATTTCTCTCTGTAGTTTCAATGAATTAGTAAGAAAATAATGAAGGAATGAGCTTCTATTTATAGGAAAATGGAATGCATAAGAATTAATCCATGACTATCTCATTGATTGATTTTTTAATCGACGGTCCATATTTAAAGAAAAATCTTTTAAATAAAATATAATATATTCTATTTATATAAAAACATTTTACTATCGCAAACACTATCGCAATACTATGCAAAAACACTATCTGAAAACACTATCCAACACTACGCGTAATAAAATATAATATATTCTATTTATAGAATAACTTTTAATAAAGTATTCTATTTTATATAAAAGATGTTTCGCTTTTATTACGTTAATAATACTGAATAAAATAAAAACGTCATTATCGCTATAATAATTCATATTATTAATCGACAATAATGGAATCAAACCGAAATGACTTCTCACATAAAGATCAATAATCAACACCGCCAAGTGTACTACTTACGCAACCACACGTACATCGTATTTTTTTACTACCGAAGGTAGTTCAACAAGAACCACGGTAAAACTTCCGCCGTTATTTCAATAAAATATTTTTTTGTCGTTTCTTTAATCCGATGATAATTACGCTAGGGGTCCACCAATGATTGAGTAGTTGTATTTAATATTCCCGCTAAACCGAATATTCCCCAATTAATCGAATATAATATAACCACTTGCGATACTTTGCAAAATTTATAAATACTACCCACAACTATAATATTATCTCAAATTCACACCATAATATTAAAAATTATTTCGACAAAATTTAAATCTTTATTGATAAAATCTGGGGTCTCACAATCTCCCTCCTTATGGAATTTACCGCCGAAATTAGTAATGCACTGATATGATAAAGAGATGAGGATACCTTGAATACCTTTATCGCTTAAAAATATTAAATTCATCTTTGAAATCACCAAAGCTATTCATTAACAATTCATCTTTGCACTTCACAAAGCAAAAGATATACAACCAGAAACCAATAATGCTAAGACGCAGCCTTAATAAGATATCACGACCACGAATTATCCACGCACTAACGGCCAAGGATATTCGTGTTTTCAATTACTATTATGATTATACCGAATAATCCTCATTCATAATCATACCAAGTCCATCTACGCATCGTAAGCCATGTATGACTTTGAACGCATCCATGAATTAATATTTCATTCTTTGAGACTCAAATCAATAATTAATCCACATCATCGAATCATCCCCGCACTACGTGCCAAGGATATTCATTAAGTATCACGACCACAAATTATCCATGCACTACTACCAAAGATAATTGTGTTTTCATTAAGATCATCGCGACCACAAATTATCCATGACTCACTACGGCCAAAGATAATTGTGTTTTCAATTACTGCTTATGATTATACCGAACAATCCCCGGTCATAATCATACCAAGTCCATCTATGCACGTAAGCCACGTATGACTTTGAACGCATCCATGAATTAATATTTCATTCTTTGAGACTCAATTTCAATAATTAATCCACATCATCGAATCATCCCCGCACTACAGTGCCAAGGATATTCATTAAGATCACGACCACAAATTATCCATGCACTACTACCAAAGATAATTGTGTTTTCAATTACTGATTATGATTATGCCAACAATCCATGGTCATAATCATACCAAGTCCATCTATGCACGTAAGCCACGTATGACTTTGAACACATCCATGAATTAATATTTCATTCGAGACTCACTTCGATAATTAATCCACATCATCGAATCATCCCCGCACTACGTGCCAAGGATATTCATTAAGATCACGACCACAAATTATCCATGCATTACGCCAAAGATAATTGTGTTTTCGATTCTGATTATGATTATGCCGAAACAATCCCCGGTCATAATCATACCAAGTCCATCTATGCACGTAAGCCACGTGATGACTTTGAACACATCCATGAATTAATATTTCATTCTTTGAGACTCAAATTTCAATAATTAATCCACATCATCGAATCATCCTCGCACTACGTGCCGAGGATATTCATTAAGTATCACGACCACAAATTATCCATGCACTACTACCAAAGATAATTGTGTATTCATTTACTGCTTATGATTATACCAATAATCCGTGGTCATAATCATACCAAGTTCATCTATCGCACTACAGCCACGTATTGACTTTCAACATAATATAAACACGAGGATAATGATATAAAGAATCAATCAAATGAGATAAAGGATAAATATTAAACATTTATAATATAATTTATCCGAGTGATTCAAGAATATCCCCATGTTATCAATCATTTAATAATCTCATAATCTAATAACATTAATATTATAACAATATTTTAATCACTTCTTAAATTTATAAACAATTTTTCTCAATTGTTTACGCTTTTACCATATAATGCATTTAATCATTCAAAATGCCATACTCATAAGATATCATCACCAATTATCAAATCCTCATCAAAAAATATGCATATACTCTATATAGGATTCTCTACAAATGCATAAAATCCTATTTTCAACTTTGTTACTTCACATAACATATTTAACTCATATGTTCAGAATTAAACAATTTTCATGAAAAATACCAAATCAGTCCCAAAAATATTTCTTTTCTGGGATTTAGCGTAATATAGTCCCATAATGAAAATATATTTTTCTAAATTTTAAAATTCATTTACTATTTTTCAAAATTAATTTCCAATTAATTCCTTAAGAAATTAGCTACCTCAAGGATAACTCCAAAATTCCCAAATCTTGGCAGAATCTTACACATGTTAACATGAGCTTCTAGTTTAAATTTCATGGTCATCGGAGTTATAGAACTCCTAAGTTATAGCATTTTTCATCGGAAAACCTAAATATTAAAATAGTCATAACTTGCTCATTTTAAGTCAGAATGAGCTCATTTTTGGACAGGAGGTACTTTATACCATATACCTTCATGTCCCAAAAAGGCCAGAATTTTTCTCATAATTTAAGTGGCCGAAACAGCCTCTCTAAAATCATGGCAGAAGCTTTTTCGGTTTTTGCAGCTTTGCACTCCTTTGCTAAAATCAGTCCACACAAAAATCTACAACACCTTTTCCAGTAATTGCACTTGGATTAGTTAGGTAACTCATAGATCTAACTCTAGGACTTTACCACATTCAAAAATTCAAAATATAATAGGAGATATGGTCAATTGAATTTCATGTTATGTTTTTCACCAAAATCTAATTTTCAACTCTTTGTGATTTCTAAGAAACTTTCATGTTTTTACGTACTAACCAACATAACTCATCATAAAACTTACTAATACTTCATATAACCATGATTTTCATTATTCCAATGCTTTTATTATGACTTTCATCATAAACCACGTAAACCTGCTTATTTAGTTGAAGAAATATTTGAGGGTTTAAGAAATGGGTTTTTGTCTTTGAGATCGGGTCAATACAAAATTCGATTTCACGCCTAGGGTAGGCTAGGAAATCTTCAAGAATACGTTAAGAAATTTATTAATGATAGAAATATCATTCAAAACATTATTTTATCCAAGACTTGGATAGTACGTCACATTGATACCAACTGTGACTTCTATCCCTTAACCTAGATAAAGACCTCACAATGATACCTATAAACTTGCCATCTTCATTCACGATGTCGCCTACTGAAAGTCCGGCTTCATTCATTCCACACAAGGAAGTTAACAATGAAAGGATCGGGGCTCTTTACTTATGGCTTGATATAACGTTGATTAACTTTAGGGTTTGGTTACTTTGAATTCAGATAACGGGTTGGTTATGAATATAAAAGCTAACAACATTACTGAAAAGCATGATGAGTAGTTAACCAATCGTTTTCAAAATTACCTCAAAGGCAAGTATTTTCAAAGAGATAAGATAGACAGTAACGTTGAAAGTGTTTATTTGAAACAACAAGATTAATAAAATGATTGGAGGTAACGAAGGTTTCTCCCAACGAAGTTTCAATAGATAAATCAAAGTCTAATTTCTCCTGAGTCAAATTTAAACGTTGAACGCAAAGCAAGAGAGATAAAAGAATGGGTAGAACCGGATCTAATAAGGTATAGACTTCGCAAGAATTTATAATTAACTAACCCGTATAACTTCGTTCGGGTTACCCACTTTTGAGAAGTCACGAAAAACGCCTTCCCGAAACCCACCGATTTTGTTTTGTCCGATCCGCCTTTGGTGCCACTATCCCAAATGGACTTGACTTCACTATACGACAAAATCGAGCTAAATGACCTTCTTCTTGAAATTTCCACTTCTATTATCTTTGCCATGATTACCACAATCAAGTGGTTACCATTCTTAGCATGATAATTTCCCCACGATGGTTATCATTGTTACGATAATCGTTGCCACCGAAGATGATTATTATCGTGTTGTTGGTCGTTACCTTTTGTTTGAACCGAATCAACACTCTCATGTGCTTCATTGCTTATCTCAGCATTTTCAGATGCCATTCTCAAACACTGTCACAAAACAAGGGTTAATTGACATTTAACAAATTATCCCTATATTCTGGACCACCAATCAAATACCAAATAAACTTAGGTAGGTCATACTAAGCGAAGGAATTCCCGTCTCTCCCCTCCTAGTTCTTATCTCGCATCTTAGCCAGGGATCATATCCCTAAGCTCTGATACCAACTGTGACGCCCCCAAAATTAGGTATACGTCACCCATCTTGGGTCGCCACTTACATGGTACATAAATTCAAATACAACTTACTAATATATAACATTGGTATAATAATCGACATAAATCTGTGAGTTTGAATACAAATATTATCTACTAGATATTATACAAACTCAAAAGGAGTCCTCATTACAACTATTATCACACTATTTCATGAATAAATGAGGACTACTAATGCTATCCTCTCGACCATTACTCCGCTCTCGACTGTCTCAAATTTGGTATGTTCTCATTTCTCAAGAGAATGAAAGAAAGGTGAGCTCAACTAGCCCAAGAAGAAATATTATGACTAAGATAATGCGTAATAAATTATCATTAGCCTTCAACAATGTTAAACCGATAAAATACAATAGATAACCAGAGGTTTAATCTGCAGCGAATATCTAATCCATTAAAAAATCAAGTAGAGAATAAAGTCTACTATCTTTTAGGTTTTAAAAAGGTTTTCATCAATTTTTATCGTTGAGACTCGAAATTAATAAATAAACCACCACATCTAATCATCCCCGTACTACTACCAAGGATTTTCATCAAATTATCAATGGTCATGACTATACCGAATCACCCCCGGTCATAATCATACCAAAAACTATCCATCATCGTGCATTACGTGCCATCGAGGACTTTAGTCACATCATTTATATTAAGTCATGATTATACCGAATGATCCTCGTCATAATCATACTAAGTTCATCTATGCACGTAAGCCAAAGATAACATAATATAACATGAGGATGATGACAATGACATAATAATTCAATAAAACAAGTTCAAGAATTATTTAATCCATGAATTATTAACGTCCAAATTGTCAACACGATATTTGTTTAGAGAGTAAAATTCAAGAATGATCGTAAGAATATTTCCATGAAAGATCTTTGGATGAAACGCAAATATCAAGGATATTCTACTAATTTCATGGAGTATAGAAGTCAAAGTTTTACACAACCGGGTATAATAAAGAATGGAATAACAAAAGAAATCACCACGCATGCGGTGATTGCATGTAGACAAAGTTATTCCAACATAATAATAATAACGGAACCGTGTCGTGAAATTCACAAGCGGGATGTTCCAACGTAATAATAAAGATGGAACTGATCCAATTAAAAACACATGATAGGATATTCCAACGAGAATGATAAAGACGGAACAGTCCGGTGTAAAAACACATGTAGCAGATGTTCCAACAGAATAATAAAATCGGAACCAGTCCGTTGTAAAACACACGCATGTGGATGTTCCAAATGTATAATAGAAGAATGTCACCAAGTATAGGGTAAATCACAGATACAAAAGTTATTCCAATAATAATAAGCAATGGAATAACATAAGGATTTCACCAAGTATAGGGTATGCCACAGCGTATACAAGGTTATGTATAGGGTATGCCACTTTTACAAGTTATTCCAATGTAATAATAGTGAATGGAATAATGTAAGTTCTCTTCGAAGAAAGAATAACACCCCTTACCGTAAAAGAATCTAATATAGAAGTAGTGAAGTAGCGAGAATACTTTTCTTCTTTCTATAATTTTCTCTATAATTTCTCTCTCTGTAGTTTCAATGAATTGTAAAGAAAATAATGAAGAATGAGCTTCTATTTATAGGAAAATGGAATGCATAAGTATTCAATCCATGAACGGTCCAGATTGATTTACTTTTAATGACGGTCCATATTTAAAGAAAAATCTTTTAAATAAAATATAATATATTCTATTTATATAAAAACATTTTACTATGCAAACACTATGCAATACTACGCAAAACACTACGCAAAACACTATGCGCAACACTATCATAATAAAATATAATATATTCTATTTATAGAATAACTTTAATAAAGTATTCTATTTTATATAAAAGATGTTTCGCTTTTATTACGTTAATAATACTTAATAAAACAAAACGCCATTATCGCTATAATAATTCATATTATTAATCGAAAATAATGGAATCAAACCGAGTGACTTCTCACATAAAGCATCAATAATCAACACCGGTGTACTACTTATGCAACCACACGTATTCTCGTACTTTTACTACCGAGTAGTTCAACAAAGAACCACGGTAAAACTTCCGCCGTTATTTCAATAAAATATTTTTGTCGTTTTCTTAATCCGAATAATAATTACATTATAGGTCCACCAAAGATTGAGCCATTGTCATTTAATATTCCTCGCTAAAAGAATATTCCCCACCAATCGAATATAATATAACCACTTGCATACTTTTGCAAAATTTATAAATACTACCCACAACTATAATATTATCTCAAATTCACACCATAATATTAAAAATTATTTAAACAAAATTTAAATCTTTATTGATAAAATCACGGGTCTCACAAAGATATAATTTCAAATACAACTTACTAATATAAGCATAGGTATGCAATATTTATAAATCGTGAGTTTGAATACAAATATTGTCTACTAGATATTATACAAACTCAAAAGGAGTCCTCATTACAACTATTATCACACTATTTCACGTAAATAGTGAGGACTACTAATCTTATCCTCTGGACCATTACTCGCTCCCCGACTGCGTCCAAATTATGTTCTCATTTCACAGAGAGAACAAAGGAAAGAAAGGGTGAGCTCAACTAGCCCAAAAGAATAAATATTATGACTAAGATAATGCGTAATAATTTATCATTAGCCTTCAACAAAGTGTTAAACTGATAAAATACAACAGACAACAAGTTTAATCTGCAAATGAATAAGTGAATCCATTAAAAGAGTCAAGTGGAGAATAAAGTCTACTATCTTTTAGGTTTTAAAGGTTTTCATCAACTTTAGTATAAATTGAGACTCGATTTAATAAATAATACACATCATCGAATCACCCCGCACTACTACCAAGGATATTCATCAAATTATCAATGGTCATGACTATACCGAATCACCCCGGTCATAATCATACCAAAAACTATCCATCAACCGCATTACGTGCCACCGAGGACTTTTATCACATCATTTATAACAAGCCACGATTATACCGAATGATCCTCGTCATAATCATACTAAGTTCATCTATACACGTAAAGTTCAAGATAACATAATATAACATGAGGATGATGACAATGACATAATAATTCAATAAAACAAGTTCAAGAATTATTTTATCCGGGAATTATTAACGTCCAAATTGTCAAAATGATATCTTTGCTTTGTAGAGTAAAATTCAAGAATGATCGTAAGAATATTTCCATGAAAGATATCTTTGGAAAAGCGCAAATATCAAGGATATTCTACTAATTTCATGGAGTATAGAAGTCAAAGTTTTAACCAACTGGGTATAATAAAGAATGGAATAACAAAAGAAATCACCGTGCGCACGCGGTGCTTGGCATAGATAGGTTATTCCAATAGAATAATAATAACGGAACCAGTCGGTGAAATTCACACCAAGCGGGATGTTCCAATGTAATAATAAAGATGGAACCGGATCCGGTGTAAAACACACGATAGGATATTCCAACGAGAATGAAAAAAAATTTAACCGGTCCTGTAAAACACATGCAGACATGATGTTCCAATGTAGAATAATAATAAAAGACGGAACCAGTCCCATTATAAAACACACGAACGGGATGTTCCAACGAAATAATAGAAGAATGTCACCAAGTATAGGTAAATCATGTATACAAAGTTATTCCAAAGCAGAATAATAAGCAATGGAATAACAATGTTTCTTCATGAATAAGAAAGAATAACACCCTTTACAGTGTACAACAAATAATATTCCCTACCTTAGAAGAATCCCGAATATTGGCGAGGTGAAGTAGCAGTATCACTTTTCTTCTTTCTCTATAGTTTCTCTCTAGTTTCAAAGAATTCGTGAAAAATAATGAAGCACTAGGCCTCTATTTATAGAAGATTTCTAGCTTAAGACCGCCATGTGAAAAGGTGAAGTGGCTTGACGACCGTAATGTGAAAAGAAAAGTGGTTTAGACGCTCAGAATGTGAAACGACAAGTGGTTTTGGCCTTTGTAAGTAAGTGGTTCGACGCTCAGTAATGTGAAACGACAAGTGGTTCGACCAGAATGTGAAACGACAAGTGGTTCGGCGCCTCCGTAAAGGTAATTATTATCGACGAAGGTAATTACTATTCACAAAGGTAATTACTATCGACAAAGGTAATTACTATTGATTTAGATAATTACTATTCACAAAGGTAATTACTATCGACGAAGGTAATTACTATCGATTTAAGATAATTACTATTCACAAAGGTAATTACTATTAACGTAAAGTAATTACTATCGACGAAGATAATTACTATTCACAAAGGTAATTACTATCGACGAAAAGTAATTACTATTGACGAAGAGACTCTTAGATGATGACATATGGGCCCCCATAAAATAATCAAACTTACCACAAATGTCTCATAATGCACTTTATATACATCAAGGATTGAATAAATATTACCACAAATCATTTTATTTTTAATCAACACATATTTAATCTTTCAACAATTATTAATCATTTATAACTTGTCGCCTCAATTATTGATTTAATACTATAACATATTATACGATGATAATCTTGTGACAATAATTGAATCAATAATATAAGAGATATGATGCAAAGAATTACTATAGCAATAATTGAGCATACCGAAGTGACTTCTCACGTAAAGATCAATAATCAATATCGTGATGCTCTTATACAACTACGCCAGACATCGTATTTTTACTACCGTGTAGTTCAACAAGTTTTAACTTGTAACACCTCTCGTCGTTATTTTTATAGAAAGATAATTTTGTCGCTTTTCTAACTACGACAATACTTCCGCCATGGAGTCCACTTAACGATTGAGCCGTCGCATTTAATATTCTCCTAAAAAAAAGAATATTTCCCACCAAACTAATATTTTATAACAACTTGCATACTTTGCAAAATTTATAAATACTACCCACAACTATAATATTATCTTAAATTCACACCATAATATTAAAAAAATTATTTCGACAAAATTTAAATCTATGTTGATAAAATCTGGGGTCTCACAGATTCGGTTAGAATGCAGGGCCGACCCTGAGTTTTTAATGGCCTAAAGCGACAATAAAAAAATTTGGGCCTATTTAATTGGGTAAATTTTTTGTGATTCTTTAAATTTAAACTGACGTGGGCTGGTATCTTTTGTTTGGGTATATATATACATAACACAAATACTTTTTAGGGCCCTAAAAATTTGTCAATTTTAGTGGGCCTAAAGCCCAGACACCTTGGGCTTTATTAGCCTAGGGCCGGTACTGTTAGCATGAAGTTTATTTTTTGGTAAGTTGGTCAATTGGCCAATTAAATACTGACACACATAGAGCCTCGCATGCGTGTCAGCACTCTATTTGACCAATTGACTAACTTACCCAAAAATAAACTTCATGCTAACCACTTCCGTATATAATTAAGTTCAATCAAGCGAAAATACTTGAAGCATGCATCATTTGAGCAGATCATGCATGGTTAGTAATTTCTTCAAATGAAACTAACTATATATTCTTAGCATAGTTAGCATATATAAAATGATTATAATTAAGTCAGTGTTTGTTCATTCTCTTTCTCTATACAGTGGCGAAGTCAGGAAGTTTTAGCACCGGGGTCAAAAGTATTAGTAAGTTATAATATAAAAAATTTGGCGGGGGTTTGAGGACAGCGCCCCCGAAATAAATTTTTTTAATACTTTATACTTTCGGGTCAGACAAATGCATCTAAATATCCAATTTAATAATACTAACAAAAGGGGAAAATCACAATTGATTTCTAAAAACAAAACTGAGGTTGGAGAAATTGAAGAGAGAGTAATTTCTGTTACCTGCAAGGGCACAAGGCTGCAAGAGAGTCATAGTAGAATAGAATCGCACTCTAGTCTCCACACTCGCGATTAGCCAATCACCAAGACTCCATTCCGATTAGAAATAGCCACCTGGCAGGCCCACCAGTAGAAATCAACCAAGGCCCACAGTTGAGAAGGGCCCAAAATTTTTTATAAACTTATATATTTATGTGTATAAAAAAAAATAAAAAAAATTAACGATATTATGTATTAAAAATGATATGTTAGAAAATATTAAATATGATAGTATAATTGATGATTTTGCATCTAAAAGTGCATCAAGAAGATATTTTAAATGATGTTTTGTGGTTTAGATTTTATTGGGCAAAACTAAAGAAATACCCACTGTAGTTGGTAGATTTTACTCATTATATCATTAAACTTTTAATTTTTCAAATTACACCACTAAACTAATTATTATTTTAAAATTGGGTTATTTCGTTAAAAAAAAATAAACGGACGTTAATTTTTTATCTACAAAACTAATGAATTACCCACTGTAGTTGGCACATTTTACTGATTACACCATTGAACTTTTAATTTTTTAAATTACCTAATCAAACCAATAAAAATAATTAATTTAAATATTTTAAAAATTATAATTATTTTAAGTAAAAAATATCATAAACTTTTTTTCCTTCATAAAATGAGTAGAGTTTCATAAAATATAGATTCAAACAAATTAAAGTAATTTTAAATTAAATTAATGTCTACTTAATTTTTTAACAGAATGACCCATTCTTAATATTAGATTTTTTTAAAAAACTAAAAATAGAAATTAAAATTAAAAAATAGTAAATGATAAATAAAAATTGATTCAATTTTTTCAAAAAAAAAATTAATAATTTTTATAAATAAATATTATTTTCAAGAAAAATTAGAAAATTCTTCATATTTTAAAAAATGAGTAAAATTTTATAAAATATAGATTCAAAAAATAATTTTTATTTTCAAAAGGAAAAAGAGATTTTTAAAAATCAAGAACGCTTCATAAAACTTTAATTTTTTAAATCTATATTTTATGAAATTTTACTCATTTTATGGGGAAAAATTAAAGTTTCTAATATTTTTACTAAAAATAATAATTATTTTTAAAAATATTTAAAACAATCATTTTTAATTAGTTTAATTAGTTAATTTGAAAAATTAAAAGTTCAATTTTGTAAATCAGTAAAACGTGCCAACTACAGTGAGTAATTCATTAGTTTTGTAGATAAAAAATTAACGTCTGATTATTTTTTTTAATGGAATAATTGAATTTCAAAATAATAATTAATTTAATGGAGTAATTTGAAAAATTAAAAGTTCATTTGTGTAATCAGTAAAACTTGCCAACTACAGTGGGTATTTCATTAGTTTTACCGATTTCATTGATATTTTTATTTTGTAGGTACATTTGATGATTCTTTGTTTCGAGGACATTTTAAAGTGTTTTTCTTTATCTTTTTATAAATTCTTATAATTTTAATAAAAATAATTAGTTAATTTATTTATTTTTTAATTTAATTTGTATAAAGAGGGCACACTTGAATTTTTTTGCCCTGGGTCTTGAAAAACCCAGGACCGGCTCTGATCCTGACCACTCGCGAAAGACTTTAATGGTTCACGGTTTGCCTTTTGAGTGGGGTCAAAAATTGAGTGAGGGTCAAAAATAGAATGGGGTAAAAAATTTTTTTAACTGATTTCAAAAATTGAGTGGGGTCAATTGACCCCACATTTCTAGCCTAGCTTCGCCACACACTCTCTCTCTATCTCTCTCTCTCTCTCTCTCTCTATATATATATATATATCTTACAGTTCGGGAGGATCTAAGCTAGATTGAATAAATGGACCAAAGGATTAGAAAGGCAAAAAAACACGCGGGTCGGGTTTAACTCGCGTGTTTTTGCGGGTTAAACCCGACCCGTGTGTTTTTTTGTCTTGATCCGATTCTTTAATTCATTTTATTTATCTGCTTTAGAGCAATTCTACTGCCTTCTGCGTTAGTACATATTATTAATTATTAATTTCCCAACAAGAAGATATCATGATGAGGTTTGTTGAATTAAGTCGATCGATCTATAGCTAGCGTGTGGGAAAGGTAGAAGAAAACGGTTATTCACACTCTCCTTGCTCGCTCCATCTCATCAACTTATATATTACTACTACGTACTCCTCATACTTGAAAACCAATTCGTATATAACCCCTACAAGCCTAGCTGCAGCAACACCACAAAAACATATATATATATATATATATATATATATATATATATATATATATATATATATATATATATATATAGTAGCTAGGACTTGGTTTGGAAATTAATTTTAATTTGTGTTAAATTATTTATTAATTCCATGAATTATTTTCTATTCTCTCCACTTATAATTCACCTACTAATTAATATTAGTGGGGTGACGGCTAGTAGAGGGAGGGAAGACATAAACTTCAATGAAAATTATGTTGTTTCTTGGGGAGGTGATCATGTTACGTCTATGAATCAAGGAAGAGATATTCAGCTTTCAATGGATAAATCTTCTGGTTATTATTTCTTTTTCATCTCTTAATTATTTTTAATTTCCCTTAATTGTCTTGCAACTAGTTTTGGCTTGCGCTTAATTAATTTCGTACTGGAAAACAACAGTTTAGGCAGTAATAATTTTAATTAACCACAAATTAATATATATATATATATATATATATATATATATATATATATATAAAGGTGTAGCATGCATGCAGGATATGGATGTCTATCAGTTTGTTATATTTAATTTCCACTTTCAGATTAAGTTCATTTATTTAATTTTATTGGGCTGAATTTAGCTATGTAATTTCGTGTTGCTTGGAAAAGTGGATTTTTAGGAGTTTCTTGTCCCTTGAAAGTATCTATATATGGAACTCTAGTCACATTTTAATTATCAAAGTAGTCAAGGCTAGTAGGATCTAAACTAAATCAAGTGATGTACTAATACTATATATATATATATATATATATATATATATATATATATATATATATATATATATAGGTAGGTAGGTAGTTAGGTTAATTTCCCGAATTAATAATTAAAGTGTTTATTATTTTTGTTCTATATGTGCAAATATATTAATATATATGAATAGGGTCTGGGTTTGCTTCAAAGTTGAGCTTTGGAAGTGGCTTCTTTCATCTGAGAATAAAGCTACCAGACAAGGACTCCGCAGGAGTAGTTACAGCATTCTATGTAAGCTAGCAATATATATATATATATATATATATATATATATATATTAATGCATGTTTTGTTTTGTTTTGTTTTTTCCTGTATATATACTCATCAAGTCATCGTCTCTGATCCGTACGTACGTTCCACAAAAAAGAAGTTTTTTTTCCCTAGTTAATTTAATTCTAAAATGAATGTAAATTTATTTGACGTTATTATTATTATTTGGTTTTAGCTAGAGTTATAATAGTATATATATATATATATATATATATATATATATATATATATATATATATATATATGTTGCATGCATGCATGCAGCTAACTTCACATGACACCGGTAACCATGACGAACTTGATTTTGAGTTCTTGGGGAACAGAGAAGGCAAGCCTATCACGTTACAAACAAATGTTTTCTCAAATGGCGAAGGAAATAGGGAGCAAAGATTGCAACTATGGTTCGATCCTACCGCAGATTATCATACCTATAAAATACTTTGGAATCAATATCAGATTGTGTACGTAAGATCATCTTAATTTCTATTCTCCATCTCTAATTTATGCATGCATGGCCGGCCGCCCGATTTAATTATAATATTAATTATTGTCATATATAATTATATAGAGAGAGTTTTCTTAGCACGAACCCTTACGACACATGCTAAGCACAGAATTCAAGTGATGAAGTCATTGAAATATAATTTTTAAATACATAAAATAATATTTCAATGGGATATGCATTTAAAAATTATATTTCAGTGGATCTTATATATAATGCATGTTAAGAAAACCCATATATATATATATATATATATATATATATATATATATATATATAATGCATGTTAAGATTAATTGTGCATCATATATGTGGTGCGCGCGCGCGCGCGCATGCATGCAGGTTTTATGTGGACAGCATTCCCATTAGAGTATTCAAGAACAACCAAGAGATTGGGGTGAGCTATCCATCCCAGCCCATGCAAGTAGAAGTTAGCTTATGGGATGGAGATAGTTGGGCCACAGATGGAGGCCATACAAAGACTAACTGGTCTTATGCACCGTTCAAAGCCCATTTCCAAGGCTTCAACATTGGTGGCTGCCCTTGTAATCATAAATCCACCATTGATCCCAATTGCTATTCCCCTGATCACTATTGGTGGAATGCAAATAAATTCCTGAAATTGGATGGCAAACAGAAAAGAGAATATGAGGATGTGAGGGCTAACTATATAACTTATGATTATTGTTCTGATAAGCCTAGGTATCCTATTCCTCCTCCCGAATGCTTTTCAAATAGTTGACTTTTGGGCCGGGCTGGTCAACATCTATGCATGCATGCAAATTTAATATTATGAATAATAATTAATCATTTTTATTTTGTTCTCCTTTTTTCACCCTTTGCTTTAATTAGAGTATTTGACATTTATGCTAATTAATTTATGGATTTAATTTGTTCTAGCTTACAAAATGACGTGGCTTGTTGTGGTTGCTCGTAATTATCCACTAATTACACTATGTCATATTATTTTTGTAAACTAATTTTTGTCACTCTTTTGCTCACTCATTATTAAGAAAATAAATGTGGAAACATTGTTTTCTTTAATTGAAATGTTTAATGAAAAGGAAAAGTAGAAAATTATATTTAACAAAAAAGCAGAAAATTACAGGGAAAGACCACCAATTAATAAGTTTTCTTTCTTTCTTTCTTTCTTTTTTAAAAAAAAACAATACTAATAAGTAATCTGAGATTCTGAGTGAACTCAACACTTCCCCTTATAAATTTACTAAACAAGTAATTTGATCGGGCTTTCGGACTGTGAAATATAAATCAGCTCCAACGGGGCCTAAAATAATTTCCGAATCCCTCAGACAGGCATAAATTCCTCGGGGCCCATACACGAGGAGAGTAACTTGCCTGAAGGATATAAATTCAAACACTAAACCAAATTTCTGATAAAAGAATCAAACCAGAAAAGTGTAACAGAGAGAAAGAGGTTTCCATAAACCACCAGAAGAAAGTGTCCTGAAGCAAAGAATAAGAATATAGTAGTATTCTTCAATGGCGGCATTCTCTTTAACAATTGTAATCTCCATTGGCACTTTGCCTAAGTTCTGTTGCAAATCCTCAAAATCTTTAGATCCTTACTTGTCATTTCGCTGAATCATCTCATCAATTGCGGTATGAATTCTTTTTTTAGTATAGATTATAACATCATTTCTACAGTTTTAGTGTTTGATGTAAGTTATTAACTGAAATTTATGCTTCTTTATAGTTGTCTGTTGATTGTGGCATTACTGTAAAGTGGTACCAAGTGTTTTTTTTTGTTTTGTTGATAAAACTGAATATTAAGTCGTGAACAGTTCACCTGAATAAGAGGATTTGTTTAGAATTGTATGAATGAATAGACGTTGTTTGATAATATTATTCTCACCCTCGTAATCACTACCAGCAGTAATACTCCCTTCTCCTTTTAATTTTAGAAGTGTTGCGGAGCCTCATGGCCACGAATCTCATCTCCTCTGTGATGTCGATCTTTTCTCCAGGATATTGTTTCCTGTACTTTGTCTCCTCCGTCGAATAGGCGGCGGCGCCGACGGCCATTGTGTATTCGCCGCCTGGGATTCTGGAAATCGAAGAGGGAGAGAAAGAGGATACAAAAGGAATTTTGTAATATTATTGAGGTTATTTTTGTCCAAAAAATAGTCAATTTCGTCCAGACCCATAGTTTAGAATTATAGTTGTGCCTTACCGGCTAATTTTTTTTTTTTGCCAAATAAGTTTGGCCTCAAACCTAATGATAGGAACCTCTATTAAAAGGCATTCAGACGTAATTAAACACACCCTTACTTTCCTTCTCTCTTTTTTTTCGTGCTTGTTTGTGTGGATATAATAGCTTTAATATGATGTACTTTGTACTACATATATGTATCATGAATAACTTGGTTTTTTTCTGGCCTTAATCCTGAATAAAGACTTTTAAAAAAAATAAAAATAAATAAAAATAAAAATTATGGCTTTATGGGGATTGTCTTTTATGGTCAATCTGAGATCAAAAATTCATTTGATAAGTTAAAGGGAGTAGTATAGATTTGACCTGGAACAAGTTTGAGAAGGGGAGCAGCATTCAAAATTTGTGTATGCTCATGATATTTAATATCAGGTTAATTAAAATTTGAGATTTATCCTTCCTTACATAAACTAATGTATAAATTTCACTATAATGTCATTCATAAATTTAGGGGACACTCGGTTGAATTAATTTTGGGAGTGAGAAATGAATATGAACTGTCCTGTAAATTGTTAATGTTCATAGCACTGTTACCAGTTCTCATTATACCTTGGTTCTATAAAATTTATACTCCACAAGATCATTTGAGGGATGCATGTTACTTCTCTTGCTCATTGCGTAAGCTGTGTCAATAGACTTTTCTACTACGTTTTTTACCTCTCTTTATAGAGGAGATTTTCCATATTAAAGGGTGGGACCCTCATGTTGTATCATTATTATTAATGAGTGGTGCTAATTAAGGGATTGTCGAACGAAAGAAGTTCATTAACAAGTGATATGGCTAATTCAAAGGGATAAAACTGTTTGTTCTGCAACCTGTCCAGGTGCAAGGCCTTTTTGTAACTGAGTAAATATGCCACACTACTCTACACTTGGTCCACCACCATCAGTAAGTGGCCACTTTACACATTGTAATTACTCCAATAATCACCATCCAACCACAAGAACTGATTTCGAAGCCACTATTAAACTTTTCCAGATAATGAAACTGCTGCATGCTCCCGTTAACTCTGCCCCTTGCCACCCTGCAGCAAATAATAATTTTGAACTTTGAGGCTTCCATGCACAACAACGTCCATTCTCCATCTTCGTCATTACCTCCATTAGTTCTTCCCCGGCCTTCTATGTCATCTGCGAGCATGTCATTGTATTTAGAAAAAATTAAACTCAAAGCTTCCTATTTCCAGACAATATGCATATTACAGACACAAGACTAGGGAGTAGCAGTGTTATGAATACCAATGTGAGCTTGTCATATGAGGGGTAGATCTTACATTGGTAGTATGGGATATCAGTGTGGGTTGATATAGACTTGGACCTCCCCTTTTGGATAGCTAGCTTTTCCAGAGGAAATAGGGGTTTGAGCCTATATCGTAACATTTGGTATCAAAGCAGATGATCCGTGGAACTACCGCCTAAGCGAAAAGGGCTACCTAGAAGCCAGATTAAAATACTGATAGGTACAAAAGGCATCGGGTCAGTGTCGCTAGAGTGAAGCCGTCGTAGACGTCAGTAAGGAAGCGTGGTGGAATGTTATGAATACCAACGTGAGCTTGTCATATGGAGGGCAGATTCCATATGGAGGATAGATTCCACATTGGTAGTATGTGATATCAATATGTGGGGTTGATATAAGCTTGGATCTCCCTTCTTGGATAGCTAGTTTTTCAGGAGGAAATAGGGATTTAAGCCTATATCAGCAAGCATTGCAGCAATGCATTTGAAATATGTGAACTTTTATCTTACGGAGAAAACCATATATATCTCGCATTTGATTTACAATCACAACCAGTACGTACTTTTATTTGGCTCTTGTAGAAATTTAATATTGGTTCCTTTTAATCCTTGTTATCCCTCATGACTTTTTTCTTGATTGTCTTGTTGTAGTTTTCACCTCCCTTGTTTTGTCAAATTGAAGAAATCACGTTTTAAGTGGTTTTGATTTACCCTTTTGATTTCTTTTACTATGTAGTGGCATCAACATTAAAGATGGCTGTTCCAGAAGTAAACAAGAAATTACTTGATGAGCTTGAAGCAATGGGATTTTCACTCCCCCGAGCAACTAGGGCTCTTCATTATTCTGGTTAGTACACTTATATCAGATCAAGTGTAATTAAGTGTTTACATCCAGTACAGATTTACCATTTCAAGCACAAATGTACAATTTTCAATTCACACACACAAAACAAGAGTGTATTGCAACATTTGCACATTAAGTGAGAAAATACCGGTGAAATATCAACTCCCGTTTATTTGGGGATATGAGAGATAAATTCGAAATTTCATTGGATTAAAGCAATGTTTGGTTCTCTTCAAATCAGTGTAATAGCTCCGTAATGCAATAGGCTATTACATTGATTTGATATGTTTATTGTTTGGTTCACCAATTACATGTATTAGCCCATTATGGGTGTAATATGGTTATGTCGATTTGAATGTTTTTCATTATACCCGCCAATGGATGTATTAGCTCATTATAGCCATAATGCTATAGGTGATAAAAGACAAAACATAAATGATTACAATTGATTTGACATTTTAATTTATTCATTACATGTTTAGTGAACCAAACACAATTTTGAACACAATGTCATAACATTACAATTGCTACACAAATACCAAGAACGAACCAAACAAATATGTCGTAATAACCTATTACCATTACATTACAACTCTATTACATTACGTCGACTATTGCATTACATCAAATTTCTATTCGGCGAACCAAACCCTACCTAAGTAATAAAGACACTTCATTATTTTTGTTTATTTTTTTATATTGAAAAACAGATTTTCCTATGTGTCAGTTCGAAAACTATACTTCTCTTTAATGTGGGCGGGGGTAAACTTTTTTTTTGATTGGCAAAAGAGCCGGATTACCAACTATGTTAATGGTTATAGTTGAACTTTTGCAATACATTTGTCTTTTAATTAAAAAAGAAGCTAATTTTTCCTTAATAGAGCAACAAGAAGCATCAACTGTTGCCTATAGTCAATACAAATGGGAATTGATTGGATAAAAAAAGATTACTCTCATTCTGAAAATTATAGGGTATGAATGTTTTAAAGATAGTTTTTTCTTGGGATTGTTACTTGGAAGAGTAATATTTCAAATCCGATTCGTCATGCATTCAAATCTGTAACATTTTTAATCGAATTATTATCCAGTGAATAGATGGAAGGAGAGGGTCGGGGGCTGTGGAGCTCTCACTAAAATATTGTTTTAATGTGATTTGTGTTCCTCAATCACTCATTAGAGAGAGTATAAGATAAATTAATTATTTGTATTTACGAAATATTTATGTGGTCAACGTGTGATGATCTTCCCTGAATTTTTAACCCTGATCTCTTCCTTAAGCCATTCCTTTGTTCCATTAGTTGCTTTAAAATTTTGGTTGGTTGGCGGTTGCAGCCCCTAATTTTGTGCACTTCATGCATAATTCGTATGACTTTTTTGTGCATAGATAGCTATTTTTGTGCTCCTCGGTCCTATCTTCATTCTTAAGTATTAACTTTCAAATTGCTCCAGATTATTTGCAGTTAATAGGATTGAATTTTTGTTAAAACAAACTTTTTCTTTTGTCCAGGTAATTCTAGTGTTGAGGATGCTATAAATTGGGTAGTTGATCATGAGAGTGACCCTGACATCGATCAGATGCCCTTGGTATGTATCTTCACCCTAATAGAAAAAAAGTATGAGTTTATATTGAAGTGAAATTTTAGTGTGGGTTTCAGTTATGGTAATGTAGATAGTTACTTGTATGTATGTCTAGTCATACTAATCCTATTTCCTATTAAGCTGATAAACAAATTTAGAAAGAACAAGAAATGATTAAAATGACTCCATACACCAAAGTTTTAGCTCAGTTGGTGCACTAGGCCTCCTGCTTCGAACCTTAGTAGTGGCCAAGTAGGGTGTGTGTTTAATTTCAGTAAAAAATTAGCAAAAAAAAGACTAAAAATTTATCTCTGATAGTGTCTAACATCGTCCATGTTGTAGCATGTGGGGCAGTGATGTGATAAAAATTAGTAATTGCAAGTGCACATTGTCAAATTGAATAACTGGCAATTACAGGTCGAACCTACAGAAACTAGATTAATTTTTAAATGTAACACCCCAGTCCCACAGCGAATCATGTGGGAAAAATTTATTTGTATATAAGAAGTTAAGTTACTAACAATAGTACCTCCAGTCATCACTTTTTGGGTAAGCCTGTGGTGGATTAAGATGACCCAAGAAGATACGATTAAGCTAGTGGTTTAAGGCTTTGTTTGGATGAATTTGATTCAATCTAAACTTGGGATTTGACCCAAGATTTGTTTAAGACTCGGGATTTGATCCGGATTGTTTCATATGGTATCAGAGTCGACTCTTAAAAAACTCGGGTTGAATTATCCGATCGGTTGCCAGAGGTGGAGACACGAATGTTGGTGGTATTATCTCATAATGGAGAGAGGTCCGAAGGTGGAAACACAAAGTTAGTCGGTATTATCCTACAATGGCTAGAGAGCCAAAGATCTGCGTACCGTGTGGGTGATCGATTCTGACAAGGACGTCAAAAATTTAAGTGGATGAGTTTGTAGCACCCCACCCCAGTCTCACATCGAAACACGTGGGAAAATTTTGTCTGTGTATAAGAAATTAAGTTACTAATAATACTATATTCAATCATGATCTTTTGGGTGAGCCTGTGGTGGGCTATTAGGCTAGTGGTTTTAGACCTTGTTTGGATGGATTTGATTCGATTTGAACTTGAGATTTGACCTAAGATTTGTTTAGAACTCGAGATTTGACCCGGTAGTTACATAAAATATCCTTAATATGTATCTTAGGCGAATTAGAAATAAAAATGAAAAATTGATTTACTATAATTAAACACTAATTAAACTAATTAGAAGATAAAAATTAATAATAAGAAAACAATATAGGAATCCGAATCTGCTAAATAATAAACATTACAAATAATTCAATCTCTTCTATTTTATAACTCAAGGTACACCATTGGTTTGGTATATATAATTCGGAAAATAAATCAATCCAAATAAAAATTAACTATATATTTGATCTCCCTTACTAGTAATTTTATAATTAACTTGGGCAAGCATAGACTATGAAAATTTAAGGATTAACTATAACCCATCAAAACTTGTTTGAGGGATTGTGAAAAAAACTCATATCTTAACAATAATCTGTCAAAGAATTTTAAATCACATAAAAACTATAAAACAAATGTATTTCAATAACACAAAGATATTTCAATAACGAAATATGAAGGTGAAACCAATTAAATATTAAAGCACAAATAATAGAAGAGAGAAAGAATATTGTCATGAATAATTATTTAATGTCATCTTTATCCTAGATCTAACAAGTTTGTTAGACATGAAAACAAATAAAACGACTAAGATAAATAAGAAGATTAAACAAAAAAAAAAACTCCCTTTATTAAGATCTTTCAGCAAGCGTAGAATTAATTTAATTCTACTACTAGTCCTAACCTAAACTAATACTTCATTCTCTTGATCTCCATCTTTCAAGTATTCTTTTCTTGCACATCTCTTTATTGGAGTCCAAATAGATATAAATTAGGAAGCTTCTAGAACTCCCTTTTCAACTCAACTTCATAGACTAGGAAGCTTCTAGAACTCCCTTTTCAACTCAACTTCATTTATTTATTCAATTCTTGTAAAAAAAAATTCTGATTAATTAACTTAATAAAAATATTAATACAAACAAAATTAGGTAATTAAGATGTATGAATTATGGACCTATCAGGCAGGTTATTAGAGATGCTGGCATAAGAAATGTTTGCAGCATTTATAGCATTTTGATTTCTATCTTTGTATGAGTTATTTTTTGAGAAATTCATATAACTTTTCAAGTTGCTTCTTCTAATCTTCTCGGTTAAACAAAAGTTAATTCTCTCCCTAGTTGGATCCACATTTTCTTTACCAAATTTCATTATGCATATTAATATATTTCTGAAATGTAAAGTGAATATTTAAGCTTAGCTATTTGAATGTCATTATGGAGGATCTCATCTTCGTGAGCAGAGGTGTAAGTAACTTTTTCCTATTATACATAAATTCTATTCAATTCAGGGCCTTTATTTATTTATTTATATATAGAATAAAGATCTAATTTGGAAGTTGACAATGAAACTGTAAATCTACTATTGTGGTTTTCAAATTTTTTTTTGTCTTCCCTTAATCTCAAGTTTGAAAGGATATCTTATAGGTTCTTTATTCGGTACAGCTGAAATCATATGATCACCTGTAAAGAGTGGAGTATCTAGGTTCTTCAATCTATAATAGTGCCGCACCTACCCTTTGAAAAATTTACTGTATGATAAATGAAAAATTCTCTTGGTGGGATTAATTCTGTTATTTGTTCAAATGCACACAGGTTCCAGTGAACATTGATATTGAAGCTTCTAAACCTTCTTTTATGACGGAAAAAGTAAGGTTAAAAGCACAAGAATTAAGGTATGTTTTAATGTTCTCTTCAGGCTGAAATGCTTCTTTATAAATTATAGCATTGATGTTTGATTATTTTTTACTTTTTAACCTCAAGAGGTAGCTCGAGTGGTAGAGAGACAAATGTCTTTCAAGCCATAGTTAATGGTTTCAATTAAAGACAATGATCTCCTTGGGCCACATGCACAGAGTTTACTTTGGCCCTATGGGATTCCAAGTGTGCATGGTTGGTAGGGTATTGCATGCACCCCGTGGTTTATCCTGTGTATCCTAATGGTAGTGGCTACAGGTTCCGCCGTCACTAAAAAAAATATAAATTATATTTCATTTGACTGTTTTTACCTTTTAATAATTATTACTTTAACTTCTTGTTGCTTCCTCCTCGTCCTGATTACATTTGTTTTTGCCGATTTCAGGGATCGAGGAAGGAGAAGGAAAGAAGTAAAAGAAAATAAATCAGAAAGAGAAAGAGAGAAGGTATAGTCTAATATCTCGTACTTTGTCCACGGTGCTGTTTGAATTCATTCATGTTCCCTGCCTCACTCTGTCATGTTAGTCAAGTACTTTTTTCTCGTACTTCTGCACGGTGCTGTTTGAATTCATTCATGTTCCCTGCCTCACTGTCATGCTAGTCAAGTACTTTTTCTTAATCTTCTTTCTCTTTCTCTTTCTCTTTCTTATTCAGAAAGGCTGGGAGGGGAAGGGGTTGGCAATAGTATTTAATACTCCCTCCGTTCCATAATATAAGATCAACATGAGATATTTTTAAAATATAATTCATTCAACTTTTGAAAATAATAAAATTTGTAATTAGTAGTACATTTTAGATAATTTATATTTTTTCTAATTGTACTGTCTAAAATAAATGAATTCATATCAATGTTGAGTTTGAAAATATCTCTAATTGGTTTTAAAAAGTCAATGGTCCTATATTTTGGAATGCTGGAGTAATAAATACTCCCTTTGTCCACATTAAGTGAACTCCTTTCCCTTTGGGATACCCAAGATAAGTGAACTTGTTTATATAATCCTAATCCTTTCACTATCTCCATCCAAAGTCTATACTTTAAACTAAAGTAAGCATTCCTCTCCTTAAAACTGTTTTTTACAGTCCAACCAGCTTGCTTAATTTGGGACCAATTTTAATTTTTTGTGTTTTTTACAAGAATGTTTTCGGATACATGTCATACTTTGTCCTTCTGAAGCAATGTAGGGAACTTTATCTAATAAGAAACTTTATGAGGTTAAATAAACTTATTAACTGATTATTTTTTAACTTTCTGAGAAAAGAAAACCCTTTTTCTTAGTGTTTTGTCTTGTTCAGTAGATAATTTTCCTTTATGCTTAACAATATTGCTACTTATGCCATAAATTTTTAAGTTTTTGGTACATGAAATTTTTTGGACTTTTTTCTCTTAGTTGCAATATGTCTTGCAGGAGAGGATTAAAGCAGGCAAGGAGTTAATGGATGCAAAACGAATTGCGGAAGAAAATGAGAGAAAACGGTCTGTCACACATATGCAGTTTATCCCATATTTATATATGCACACGCATATATATGTCATACAGTATTAGTTCTCTTTATACTGTATTCTCTTTCAAAATTTACAAACTTTCATGCCCTTTAATTTCTTAGTTCCCTAGTTTTGCGGGAAGCAGAGGAAGAGAAGAGAGCGCGAGAGAGAATTTGTCAGAAACTACATCAAGACAAGGTTTTTGCTGAAAAAACTTCTTCCGTTTTTCTTTTGCTGCAACTGTAGAAAAATACCACTTGTTCACTTTTTCTCAAAATTTTGTTTCTGGTAGCTATATACTTATATTTATGAAATTAGCAGGGAAAGCTTCTCTGTAAAACTTTGGTCAAACCTGGTTACTTGACTACCCCTGTACAGAAAATTTTCTCTGCCTTCCTGAGATGGGGAAACCTTAAGAAGCATATTACCATTGAAAAGTTAAATTATCATTGGTTTCTTTATCTTTTATATTGAAATAGTTGCTCTTTTAGAATCATCAGTTAACACTTCATGAATTTTCTATTTCTAATTTAGATGAAAGTTATTGCTTTCTAGTTTAATTTCAACAATTGTTAAAGTCCTCGTGTTTATAATAGGTAGAAAGGAGGAGGAGGCTTGGATTGCCTCCAGATGATCCTGCATTTGTCAAACCTGCCACACATAGATTGCAAACTGAAAAGGTGCCTTTGAAAGGTTACATTTTGATTAAGATTTCTGCATTTAGTAAAAATTGTATAAAGTATCCTTCTTTTTAAATTGCAGGAGTCGTTGCCTGTAAAGGTTGATACATTGCCTGTAAAGTTTTCTACAAAGGCAGAGCTCATGGGTGAATGTTTGAGATCTCTCAGACGTAAGCACAAGGTAGCTTCAATACTTATTTTTCTTATGACCTTGTTTTATTGTGCCACATAACATTATGACAGTTTCTATAAGCAACTCAAAGGGGAAAAAATTGTGAAAATTCTCCATATTAATAGTTTCAAATATCAAACAGTTTCTCTGGAAGTTTTTTATGCTTTCACTCAGGTTTCTTATAAGTATTTTTTTAGTTATTAGAAATAATTAGATTTAGTATTCTATTCATCTGCTGTGCTCACTACAAATTTATCATCTGTTCTTTTTTATTTCTATGAAGAAATGTTTTCAATAACTGAATAGTCAACAAGGAATGTATATATAGACCAGGTATTTGTGAGATGCCTACTTTTATAAGTCAAGTTTGTAATGTCTACCCAAATTATAGAGTTTGTAAGCAAATTTCCTTTCTCATTGATTATAGTAGTGCCACCAGCTTTATCTTATTTTACTCCATGAAAAAAAAAACATCACTTACTTTTGATATCCTCATTTTCTTTTTCTCTGGCCCTAGGATGATGATGCCAAAGTGAAGAAGGCCTTCCAAACTCTTTTAGTTTATGTCAGAAATGTTGCAAAGGATCCTAATGAGGAAAAGTTCAGGAAGATCCGATTCAGTAATCCAGCTTTTCAGGTTAGCTACTTGCGCGGAGCTTTTGAAATCATTCTTTTCTCTGGAAAACTTAGAAAATGTTCTATTGATGTGAAACTTTAAGGAAAGTTACTTGCTACTGAATTCCTCGGTTTGCCTCTTTTATCTGATGATATAAGAGACTGACTTTCATACTATTCTCAGTTTTGTTTTCTTGTGAATCCTCTTTTATCTGATATAATTCTTACATGAGAATCCTCTGTTTAATTTAAAGTAGAATTAGATAAAACTGAGTACAGTACTTTCAGGAAGTTTTCATATTGAAAATAAAATTTCCTTGTCAGACAACAGGGTTTCTAGAAAAATGCATGCCTTGTGAGTGATGACTTTTTAGTCGTCCATGCTCCTCCTTACTTGAGTTTGTTTTTCTTTATTGTTTCCTTTTTCCCTTTTGGGTTTTAATAACATGTACACGCACAAGAACACGAACACACATTCCAACAGATTCTACTACCCAGCACCTGACATTGGTATTGGCTGGAGGGATAAATGAACTAGCGGTTGACAGTCCCCTCACATATGTTTTGGAATAGGCAAGGAAATATAAAAAAAGTACAGTAGTAATAGGATGAACGCATGCTAGATCCCCTAGATCAGAATACATTTGTATTTCTAGATTGTTATTGCAGAGAGAAGCAGAAGTAATACTCTTAGATGCCTATGGTGGTGCTAGTTTATTTTATTTTCTTTTTGAGTGGAAAGTAAGCAACTAAGCATATAATAGAGAAACAAGTGGCTAATGAAAGTGGTCGGAGATGAAGGTTGAGGCGCATTTGTTTCAGACAGATGGTAAGGAAGAGATGGAGGTTAGAGAGAAAGTAAACCAGATTCCGTGTGACTACTAAAAGGAGAGAAAATAGTCATTTGGTGAAATAAATGTGCCGTGACATTATCTCCACCCTTTCTCATGTTTTGTGTTTTAAATGACAGGACAGAGTCGGGCGTTTTGAAGAAGGCATCGAGTTTCTTGAGCTCTGTGGGTTTGAGAGAGTTGAAGGAGGCAAGTATTTGTATATTCCCAAAGACAAGGTTGAGATTGAGGTAATCAAATCAGCTGGGACTCAACTGCGTTCTGCTATAACAAATCCCTTCTTTGGACTTATATCAAGAAAGGATTAGATGCAGTTCCCGGGTTCTTGACAGTAGTGAAAAACTTTGTCTAGAGATGAACAATATTAAATACGAAGATTTATAAATTGTATTGTACAATCTAAATGGACAGAAATCAATATAGATATATTGAAGCAATATATCTTATGTTTATTTCCCTCCCTCCATCCTTTTTGGTTTTGTTGTTTTGTCCTATTGTACGTGCCGGTCCGTCGCTAAAGGAACAAGATATGTTAAATAAAAAAATATGCACTTGATGCTGTCCGTATATATATATATACTTCCCACTTGGGAAAAGAATTATGTCATAATCTAAGAATTGTACCCATATTTCATACTAAATGCTAATAAATTAGAAATAAGAATTTAATTCAAGTTCTCAAGTTTATTGAAAATATATCTAACATTATTTCTCTACAATTTATAATGTCAATTGTCAAACAACATTTTTCTATCTCGTGCTCTAACCAAGTTGATTTCTACTCGCGACGATAAAGGAGATTTCTTAACTACTCTATCAAATTTACTTGATGAATAAATTTCGCCCACCCAGGATTTAACGAAAAACAACCTCTTGAGAATTTATTGTTCTGGATTTTTATACCCAATGAACAGAATTTAAAACGAGTTTGTGAATGGGGTTGGTAAGTGGGAAAATAAATATTCCTACTACTACAGTACTACTACTACTACGTTGTATTGAATTATTACTACAAAAATGATATATATTATATATGAATTTTTTTATTGTGAATTACATTAATAATATTTTTATCAATTTTATAAAAAATAAATTATATAAAGATGATCCTTAAAATTAAAGTTTACACATTTTAATAAGAGCATGACACGTAGAGAATTTTGAAAAAAACAAGAGATTTGAAATAAAAATAAAATATGATGAGTTAAATAATTTTCCCATAATAAATAATAAGTATAAAATCTTTTAATATAATTTAAATCACTTGATTTTCTCTTAAATGTCATTTTTACAGGCCATCCCCATCCGGATACTATAATTTATTCTCATTTTTAATCATCTATTATCACTACTCGACTCGTAAAGAAGGACTCGACCCAAGCAAAATAACCCGAACCTTTAAAGCCGTATTTGATATTACCTCGTGTTGTTAAATCAGAGAATTGACTTCCCCACTTCCAGTTCAGTTCATTCAGTTTCTTAATTTTGTCGTCGGGATTCGGCTCTCCCCTCTACCCTATCTCTCTCTTCATAAAAAAAGCAAAAAAATTAAAATCATCTGCTCGCAAACTTCACTAATAATTAGGGTTAGGTTTAGGGATTACTGTTGCGTTCTAATTCTTTTTGAGGGTAGAAAAACTCATAAAACTATAATTGAGGATGTATGCGGATCGAGAGGCTGGAGCAACGAAGGTTTCCATAAAAGACCGTCTTAACATAGAGGATTTCGGTCGCCGACGTCAAATCTCCGGCAAGAGGTTTGTTCATCTCTCTCTATATATACTTAGATATGTTTATCGATCTACACTTTGATCTAGTATAGTGCCTTCGGCTTTGTTTGCTCTTATTGTCTGTATATCAAGTTGTAAACTTGAATTTATATGCTCCTCAATTCGGTAGTGGTATTTTGGAGGTCTGTGATTTCTGAATATGATTAATGTTGGCAGGAACATAAGTTTAAAGTGTTTTAAACTTTATATTCTGTGGGTAGTGAACTTTAATTTGTGGCTAGGAGGGACATAGAAAAGAAATGGGTTATGGGTGTACCACTTTTATATCTCATGCTGTGAATAATTACAGAATTTGAGATTCTGAATCTGAATTGCTATAAATTAATAATAGAGTGAGTTGGGCAGAAATTGTTTCCAGAGCTGCTGCTCCTGCAGATGTTTCTCGAGGACTTAAGATACCGTTATGAAACAAGACAGTAAAGCTATGTTTCTTTGCATGGACTGTATTTAAAGGATAATGGGGAATTTTAAAAAAATAACCGGGGATAGTTGGTCTTGTGTCATCATTAAAAAATTTATAAGTCAATTGCCCAATAATTGCTTTAGATAAAATTACTATTATAGGACTTTTGTTTGACTTTAAAGAAGCCTATGCTCAATTCTTCTGTCTTCATACTTCTTGAAATATGAACAGGCTTGTTGACTAAACTTGACGAGTTCTTTTCAAGACTGCATTTATTTTGTTTCAGTCATTTGCATATTCTATTCCTATGAAACCAGAGAACTTAATTGCCTCTGTCACATGTAGTTGCTTGAACAAAGATTGGAACTTGGTTATGTTCGGCTTCTAGGTCACTTGCGAGGCTCCTTTCATAAAATGATTTAGTGATAATTTTCATATGAACGTTATGTCCTTAGAGATGGAAAGGATCCTTTAGTTGTCATTGGTGTTTGAGTTCATAGGGTTGAAAGCTAAAACAAAAATATTTGCTTTAGATTGTTGTGGGAAGAGATTCAGGGACTGGCATCAAAAGCAGGTCAGAAGTATATGCAGCTGTGCATTACCTAAAGTGTTTGTTAAGATTATATTCCCTTTGTCCTGAAAATATTTTCACCCTTTTAGGTGGGTATTTTTGACATGAATTTTATGACATGCAGGAAACACATCTATACATATATTCTTAATATGTTTTTATTTTTTCTTTTGCAGGCAGAGGCAGGATGATAACAAATGGGAACACGATCTCTATGATCATGATGAGCCTCAAGTTTTAAGTATGGCTTGTTTTAGTCAAAACTAAATCCAACTTATTTATGCTTGCCTTAGTTGTTTGAACCTAAAAATTATGAAAGTTATCCCCTTGTTTTGTATGGTTTAATTGTATGTTAATGTCATGGAAAGATGGCAGAGTTGGTGCGAGGGATCTTCGTTTCAAGCTCCAGAAGAAGAGTGTTCAAAAATCAACTCAGAGTGGAAAGGGATCTCTCTCAGGAGGTACAAAAGACCTGCGTGAAAAGTTGTCCGGCACAATGTATTCACAACCGGTGGACACTGCTCTGCCAAAGCCAAAAGCAATTACTGAAGGCAGATCACCTGCTAGGAAAAGTGTTGTAGTTGAAGCTCCTGTGCCAGAGATCAAAAAAGTTGCCAGCACGGTATCTAAGAAAAAGACTCAACAAAAGGTGTGTCCTAAACTATTCTCCTCTTTATTCTTTTTTTACTAGTAAGTAAATAATTTCTGCCGTATCTAATTAGTAGTATAGTAAGAAATTGATTAGTTTAAGATTCATGTTTATGTAACAGGTATTGACTAATGACTCAAAAGGTCACACAGATGACTTCTTTAAACAGAATACTGATTTACTGTATTCCTTGTAGCTATCATTATCTATGTTGATACAACTAGACAAGCTAAGTGCAGTAGCTTATGCTTTTTATGATGAGGTTAACTGTGTCCGACTGTCCATATGTATGTGTGATTGCTACTATATTGCATTATTTTGTGACCATGTTAAAGAATTAAAACAATTTGACTTGTGTAAAAAGGAAAATAAATGGCAAAAACTAATGATTTGGCCACCGAAGTTTGCACGTTTTATTGAATATCTGATTGAACTTTTAATTTTTCTAATTAACTCACTGTACTAATTATTATTTTCAAAATTGGGTCATTCTGTCAAATCTGGTTAACGGTTGTCAAATTGGTTCAAGATTTTTCATACGTGAAAGCCAAAAAAAGGGGAAATAAAATAAAAAATGAGGTGGCCAATCAGCAACAATGACATGAAAATAAAAATAAAATATTGAGCCAATACCTTAAATATAAACTCCCCAATAAAAATAAAAAATAAAAAAATCTAATGAAAATGAAAAGAAGTAATCTTTATTTCTTAACATCAGACATTTAGTCAACCCAAACTTAATACAAGAATGGAAGGGGAAAACATAGAATTAAACTTAAGTCAGTCACGTTGGAAAGAATACAGCTTTCAGATCTAATGTCAAAGCTCAAGTAACATTTCTAAATACCCAATAAAATTATGTTTCAAAAACCCAAAAAAAATAAACTAAAACCCATTTTCAACCCAATACCTTAAATATAAACTCCCAAATCCATTCAATAAAGTCAATTCCTCACATTTACAGAATGGTATATTCCCTTAACAAAAATTATCCATGATTCACCAATATACATACCAATAACTCCCACATTAATAAATCCATAAAGGGTGTTTAAGGAGATATGTCAAGTACCAGCGCAAGATTTAATGGTATGGATCTTGAGGAGCAAAACGAGAACACTGGCGAGATGGGTCATATCCCCTGCTAATCTGAATATATTCATGACTCACTTTGTAATGTAATAGAGTATGTGCTTGGATTAACTGGAAATTGTTGCTTGTACTAGATCAGATCGCCTATCGATCTAAAAAAATGCAGACGATTTTTCTTTCTTTTCTTTACAGCTCTTATTTCTGGAGAGGAGAGAGAGAGCAACGTTGGTGTGTAGTTACTGTGTATGTTTGGGTTAGTCTGGGTTTTGGGTGTGGTAGATCCAAATGAAAATCCTTCTCTTTCCTAGTTTCCACATGAGATCTTATTCCTTATATTTAAAGGGAATTGATATTTGCCACGTGTACTTTTTTTATTTTTTGTATATTTTTTTCAGAGCCACGTAGATAAAATTTTAATGTATGTCTACTTTTTTTAACGGAGTGACCCAATTTGAAAATAATAATTAGTTCAGTAAGTTAATTAGAAAAATTAAAAGTTCAATAGGTATTTAATAAAACGTGTCAACTTCGGTGGCCAAATCATTAGTTTTGCCGAAAATAAATATATTTATGTAACTGTGAAAGTCATGCCTTTCTTTTGCTGCGGTCATCCTATCATAAGCACTTTTGATGCTGCTCTATTGGTTGTTAACTTGAAAGCTTCCTTTTGTGAGTTATCAATTATATTCCCTTTTAGGATTGTCAATTTTAATTCTGATAATGTTTTAGATATATGAAACTTCAAATGCTTAATAACATACAAGTTAAATAGTCTGCAATGGTTGATCTTAGTTCTTACTCATGAGTAATATATATTGCTGCAGGCTATGTCCTTCAATTGCTTAAAGATCCAATCGTCGGACCAATTTTTTTTAATAAAATGCGGTTTTTGTACTTTCTAACAAATGATATATCTTTGCTGCAGGTTGAATCAGTGGATAGCTTCCTGCACTCCCTGGGTCTTGAAAAATATTCAATAACATTTCAAGCAGAGGAAGTATGTTGACTTTATAGATTTATGTGTTTTCATACTTCTGGTTTCAACCACTTTATTATTGACATCTGTGATTGTTTGTAGGTTGATATGGCCGCCCTTTTACACATGAATGATGAGGACCTGAAGACTTTGAGTATACCAATGGTAACTTACTACACTCTGCCCAATGTACAGCAAAATTCTATGTCCTGGTTAAGGATTTTGAAGATATTGATTTCTAAAAAAATAGGATAGACGATGCTTTTGATAATATACTTATTTATATTCAAATGCAATCAAAGACTTGCTGTGTTTAAGTAATGGAGATAAAGGTTTATATTTTTAATAAATTGCATAGGAATAAATACAAAACTAAAAGAATTGAAATTAGCTAGGCACTTAAGTATTACGTTGCTACTTGGCTTGGAGCTAAGACGTTTTCTTCCCATCTCACAAATTTCTAAATTTTAAGATGGTAGTTCTTCACTCTTAAATGTTTTATTAGTCAAGAAATCTGAGTTCTTTTTGACAAGCTGATTATCTGGAAGAAGCTATGATTTTCATCTTGGGACCATTAGGGATGAGGTTACTTCAATGGTTTGTACAAGTATTTTTGTTTCACTAACTACTCCTATTCCAGAAGTCATGGTACATTAGATCAATTGGGTAAGCATTTTAGTTGACTGATAAAATCTGGCTATTGAAATCACGAGATCCATGTCGAATGGAATTCCGCTTAGAAGAATATCTCCTCCTTGTTTATGGGATCTTACAAGTCATTTTTATTTATGAGCCATTGTATCTGAGGATGTTTTGGGATTCCTATTCTGCCTTTTGAAATACAGTAGGAGAGTTGTTTTTGTTTTCTGATTAATTGTATATCACTATATCTTCTTCGACCTCTGATTGTAAATTGTGTTTCAGGGTCCAAGAAAGAAGATACTTCTGGCATTGGATTCTAGAGTCTGACATTGGATGGGCAGTCCTTTCATTGTGCTTGCTTGGGTCCTATAAATCAGCAGGCCTACGATTCAGGTCTTGATGTAATTTATGTGGTTAAATTTTCAGTTGTATTGCTGAATGCTATTGGTAGGCAGATAATGAAATGATTAATATATAGACTGGGCCCTGGGGGGAGAGGGGATTAGAAATTATATTCAGTGAGTTTATTGCTTTATAACATCAAGTCAGTTTCTCAGTCATTGGAGAGCTTTGTTCAGTTTTTGTCAACAGACATCTCAGAACTGAACTTCTTCTTGGCTGACTCTTCACTTTTCTACAGGTTACTACAGTTGTCACGTGCAACAGTGATCGTGGTGTTACTGGTCGGTGGGTGGCATCATTCAATGATTGATATACTCCTATTCCTATTCTATAATTAAACTAAGCTAACATTTGGTACCAAGTTTTATTTTCATTAATTAATTTGTCACTTCATATTTTTTCTTTTTGCCTTTTTTATCTCGAGTGTAATGTTTCTTTTATATAAATTATGTAATTCATTTCTTAAAAAAAGTAATCCACTTCTATATTCGAAAAAACAAGTACACCCTGTATTTTCAAAATATATCAACTTATATCAAAAGTATTATACTAATATGTCTTTAAATAAAAAAAAATTACATTTTATTAAAAGTGCTACTTGATTCTTTTCCTACTACACGAGATTCAGAGTGAATTAATAAGCACAACAAATAATTTCATTGACGTGTAAGACTTAACCACAAACTTGCTTCACCTACCTTACCTAGGTGTTGAATATATATATATATATATATATATATATATATATATATATATGCATCTCTTAATTTTTAAAATAAATTAGAATTGAACCAAATTGGAAAAGTAGTAGGTACATGCTTCACTTAGGCCTAGCAACTGGTTAATATGTTGCCACCTACCAAGTTGTGCCTTGTAATTAGTGAAGGCCAAAAACGTCCAACTACCAAATGACAATGACTACGAATAAGTTAGATTTTTATTTAGAGAATTGTTAAATTCGCAACACTTTTTGTTATTTTTACAACAAAAATGTCGTTATAGATGTATAGTGACGGTAAAAATCGTCGCTATATGATCTATAGCGACATTTTTGTTGTGAAAATAACATTTTATGTTGTGGATTTAACAGTTTCCTTTTATTTAATACTACATACAACTAGTAGTATATAAATCACAACCCTATTTTTTACTACTCTATTTTTTACATGCATTCAAATTATACTTAAATTATTATATTTTATAAAATTTAAATTAAAATAAATATTATATATTTTTTAAGAGACAAATTTTTTTTATCGTTCTCAAGACTGGTCAGCAGCCCAAGACTTGTTGAAATGAAAGTGGTCCAAGGATTGCCAGGAGGGCACATCCGAGACCTCGAGAATTCCTTACAAAAATCCAATAAATGTCTTGTAGTATGTCACCAAACTTTTCAAATACGTATACCTTGTGACTTCATGATCAAATTTCAAATTATTGATTTGTTAATTTGTACTAATAATAAGAATCATCCAACTCAAAATCAATTAGTAATGAATGGAGTAGTCTCTTAAGTTATATATTGAGTCTCTTCTTCGTGTATGGCTAATTTTAATTAGATAACTTCGAACATGTGGGCCGTTGAGCCCGGTGCCTGACTTGATAAAATAAAGATTTAAAGTCAAGAGAATAATTGAAAAGTTATGGCATACACCCTCGTTGATATGACAAAAGCAAAAGAAAAGAAAACAAATCAAATTAAATAACTTCCTAAGAATCAAAAACATAATTACACAATATACAAATTAATGTAAAAATTCCTTGATTTTCTCAATTAAATTTGTCGTTTTCTTTTTATATCTTTTATCAGATTGTCATAGTAACTATATCAAAAACTTGCAACAAAATTGAATAACTGTACCAACATTTTTGTGGCAACTTGAGATTTAAAAAATGGTAGTACCAGTGCAGGCTATATCCACCTCAAACTCAAATTATTATGCATATTTACACACAAAAGCTATAATACATTCCAAATTTAGAGACACGTTTTATCTTTATAAAATTTACAATTCAATGTTAGTATTATTCGGTTTAAGTTTTAAAAACAATTAAAATGAATACATGAAGGAAGAGAAAAAGAAAAAGTTATTGAAGTTGAATTAGAGGGTAATTATGTCTAATCACAGTTAAATTGTAGACATAAGTTGCACTCATTAAAAGAGGTTATTTGGTCTCAAGTCAACTCCCTAAAAAATATCAATGTCAAAACTTGAGAAAGAGACAATTAAAGGCCTTGTAGTAACCAAAAACAGCTTGCTATGAATATGAAAATAAATTTGTGGCAGTTGCAACAGTTGTGGGACTTGGGGTGGACCATTAGGAATTTATTCAAAGCCCTAGTAGTATCATTTATTTTCTTCATAAACATGTCTCAATTATATTTTTATATATTATTTAAGAAAAATAAAATTGAAGAAAGTATAAATAAATATTAATTATATTTACTAAAAATTCTCAAAAATTTTTTATTTAAAAAAAGAAAAAGAGGTAATGGAAAACTTTATATAAACATTGCATGTCCACAAGGACCACAACAAATTCAAACTTGCTTAAAAAACAACAAGAGCAAAACTATCACCCAAAAAATGCACTCTTTTTAAGAAATTAAGAGAAATAAAAAGAAAAATGGTGAACAATAACTACATTTGTCTTTGATATAGTTGAATGTCTATATTAACCTTATTATAATGCTTTATAATTTATGATGGATTTATAATCACACTATGTGGCTGCTAAATTATTTTATCAGGTTTTCTATTTTATAAAAAGGTCCATATGGTAAATGCTTAAATTGATTACAAATAATTTAGATTCAAAAAAAATGGAACAAATGGGATAGTCTAGTGGTCAAGTCTTTTTTTATTATGTAATCTCACATAAAAATCTGTATCAATTGCATCTATTAGCTCTACAGAAATGAAAAATAAAATTTTCTTTTTAGAAATAAACTGGCACTTCAAACACCCACCAACCCCATTACATAATTACATTTTCTCTCATTTTTCTTAAAAGGTGATAAATTAGAAAACCAACAGAGGAGAAAGAAAGAGAAGTAGGCGAATAGTCAAAACATAACCGGTGGCGCCGGTCAGTCAGTCAGTCAGTCAGTCAGATAAACTTCTCTCGTATACTTCCTCTCTCCCTTCTTCTTCTTGTTCTTAGGCTGTTGAAGAATTTTTTGTCAGAATCTTTATATTAATTTCACACAAAGATTGGGTTTTTTTGAAACAAGTCTTTGGGGCTAAATCCGGGTTTTGTTCACAACTTTCGGGTAGAGAAATGGCGGTAAGTTTACGTCCAGACTTCAACTTGTTCTGCTAGAAAAAGCTTGATAATTTTGTTACATATGTGCTGTTTGTTGAAATTTGTCTAAACTCTTGAATGGCTTGTGTTTGTGTTTTTGTTTTTTATTAGAAAATATTGGTTGTTTGTTTGCTCTAATTTTTGGTTTATTGTTATAAATGAATTAATCATGAAGGCTTGGAAAGAATGAAGTCGCCAGATGATTAAACAATAATTGTTCATGAAAGTTATCTAATAGTAACTGTGAATGAAACTCGGCTCAATTCAAAATTTTATGCCTCAACTAATTGGGATCTTCAAAAATAAATTTTGTTGTAAAGTGCTCTACATATTTGAAACGAAGGGTTGGGGTATGGACCTATGGGGCAACAATTTATTACTTTTGATTTTTGGGTTATTGTGTGATTGACTTCTTGGCCTGGTATTTGCATTACAATTCTGTTGATTTAGACAATGTTCTGCAAATTTTGGACATGTAAGAAAATGTAATTTTTTTACTTCTAGACTAATTTAAAATATTGCTGAAGTCTCCTTTGATCTAGGTTAGATTTAGATGGTAATTCATTCGAAGTCTGACTGGTTCTCTCGGGGACTACTTTGGCAACACTGTTTAAAACTACATGGAAGGCATTAGAGTTATTGTTGTTCTTCTACTTCTTCTTCTTTTTTCTTTTTTTCAATTGACAAGGGATTTAAAATCATTGTACCGAGAGATGTAGCTGAGAATTTCCTTATTTGCTTAGGAATTAAAATTTGAATCATAATATTGATTGATCATCTTTCTTTTGTGTGCCAACAAAAAGTTTGACCGCTTTCCTTTTTCTTGATCCTGACAAATTCTGGGCTTGTTTATTTATGCCTTAGCTGCTACTGTTATTGGATGCTGGTGAATTAAGGGCTATGTTTTTCCAATGATATATGGGAAAGTTTAGCTAGAAGATTTCTGTACCTTTGATGGGGAGAGAAAAATAACGTAATTATCTATATAATAACTATAGTAGTAGATTGTTATAAGAAAGTATAATATTCCAAGGTTTTTAATCATTAGAATTTGTTTCCTTTTAAAAATTAGGATTTACTCCGTATCCAAGAATTACGGTTTCTAATATCCTATATAAGGTGATGTACTCTTCAAATTATTGATTTGAGAAAAGCTTTTTGCTTTTGTATATTTCTCTACCGATTCTTTGCGCGGATAGATACCCTTATTTCTTCTTTCTACCTTGTTCTACATCAACCTTGTGCTTGTTTAAATAGAAGTACATCCTTTGAATCTTATGATACATCTAAAAAAATACGAATGAACTTGAATTTTCTTCCCTCATTTTCAGGAGTAAACACGATTACATATGTTCCTATTCTTTCCATCTAATGCTTCGGTTAAAATTTGTCGAAATTTCCACATTACTTTTTGTTATTTCCACATGTAGGGCCCACATATTAGCTAATAAAAAATCAACACATCAACTAATATGTGGGCCTTACATGTGGAAATATCAAAAAATGATGTGGAAATATCGGTTTCCTAAATCTATGATTGTTTGCTTCAATCAATGAAAAAATTGTTTCTGAATTAACAACTAAAGTAAGGGGTTAGTTCATCATTTTACTAAATATATTAGTCATTGAAGTTCCTTGTAGACTGAAAAAGGATCAATTGGGTAGGACTCTGTATGCTAGAAGTCGCTAAAAAATACATGGATGCTAGTACTTGTTTTCACATGATCTCTTTTCTAAATTTTTTATTTAAAGTCCCACTTCTCGTCTGTTTGATGAACAAACTAAATGGAGACATGTTCTTATAATATTTCCTTACAAGCTTTTTGATGCGGTCCACAAGTTAGTACTGAAGGAAGAATAAGATACAACATCGAAAGCATATTACATATGGTAATTGGTCAATAGTCTTATTTTAGGATGCTTTAAGTTTAATATGATGTAACTTAGAATCTCTGTTTTCTTATACTTTAGAGCCCCTATAATGATCATTGGTTCAAGAGTCTTTTAGTAGTCAAAGTCAAACTATATCTGGTTCATTAGAATGCTCAAAATATCTTTTTATTATTTCAAGTCAAAGTAATATCAAGTCTTCAGATTTTAGAATGTAAAAAAGAATTATTTTTTTTACTCTTTCAAGTCAATCATTAAATGTAGCCTTGTCAAACTATATCTGGTTCTTTAGAATGCTCAAAATATCTTTTTATTATTTCAAGTCAAAGTAATATCAAGCCTTCAGATTTTAGAATGTAAAAAAGAATTTTTTTACTCTTTCAAGTCAATCAGTAGATGTAGTCTTCAGTCAAACCGAAGTTTCTAGGTATGCATTTATTGACGAGGCCTATGAAAATGTTTTCTTGTACACTTTGAGGTTCAGGTTGTGTGTTAATATCTGTCCAAGGGAGTATACACCTCCCACTCTCACTTTCTGCCAGCAAAATCATTCTATCTTTTCTTTCTTCTCTATTTGAATGTCCTGGACAGCATCATTTACATATTACAAAATGGCAGCAGAATTCTTGAAGTACATCAGTTGGTTGGCGGTCTTGATATGATGGAGAGTTAATTTTGGAAGAGAAGTGTCTAGAAGATGGCGGATAACATATCGTTATGATTAGAATATTACTACATGGTTGAGAAATTTGCTATCATAATGAGAACTTAATGTTTGTATGTCATAATATCCCAAAATTAAGCATCTTTAAGCTGATTACTAAAGCAAGAGAAGGTAATAACAAAGCATCAGACTTTAAGTGCAATACTAATTATGATATTGTAATTAATGTGATTACAGGGTCACATCTATTATTTACTCTGTTGCATCTGTATTCATGGTTCTCTTTTGTTGATGCCCTTGTAAGATTATTGAATTAAGAAGCAGAAGAAATAATCCTGTCACAATGGCAGCGACTCCTTTTCTTTTTATTTGACTTTTTTCTTTCAAAAAATGTTAATGATTGTAAGAATAATTTACACTTGTTATGGCTGCAGCAACGCCCCATTGTACCAAAGTTTGGCAACTGGGAAAGTGAAGATAATATTCCTTACACAGTTTACTTTGAGAAGGCACGGAAGGGTAAAACTGGTGGGAAGATGATAAACCCAAATGACCCCCAGGAGAATCCAGACATGTTTCCTCTTCCAGCTCAAGAGCCACCCTCTAGAGCCAGAAACGCACCTGAGGAACCAATAGGACGTAGAGCAGTTAGGGCAACAATACATGAGAGGCGATCAAGCAGGGAAGATGATGATCTGAAGCAGTTCACTGAAGCTCCAACACGTAATGACAATGCAGGCCGTCGAGGTGGTACTGGCCCAACACATCAGAATCAAGGAGGCCATGGATCAGGTTCTGGTCGACCTGTAAGGCAAAGTGCTGGATCTGAGCAAAGCATTGACCGCTCACCACTACATCTACAGCACCAGGGAAAACTCATCGGGAAGGGTAGTGGTTCTCCTGCTCGGGAAAACAAGCAGTCATATGATAGTAGCCATGGTACTCCTGGAAGATCCAGAATGAAGCCGGTTTCTCGAGCAGATGAATCTGTAAGTTTTCACCCTTAAATTTTATAATCTCATGAAACATCGTATGACCATTGACCATGAATGAATTCGTTTGTCTGCATTTAAGATGCCAGAAGAAGCAGTGGCGGAACCAGAACATTTTTAGAGGGGGGTCAAAATACATTAATAAAAAAATTTATTTATTGACACTTGCAGTGCTTCTTTCAAATTTATTTTGCCCAATTATAGTATTTCACAACATCCTATTCCAACCATTGTAAACCTATGAATTGTGAGTCTAATTACTTTAAATATATATATATATATATATATATATATTAATTTTTCCCGAACTATGAGACTATTAATCCGACTTAGAATTTTTTAGTCAACTGATTAGCTACTTTTATAGATAAATTAGAAATTATAATATTATATATTCAAAACCTTATATTGTGGTTATGGTCATCTTCTTTGGAGACAACTGAGAGTAGCTACTCAAAGCAAGAAAATGAATTAAGTTATTCTCATTTACAAAAAAATTGATACTAATGTATGATTAAGTCAGTAAGACAAATGAGTGTAATATTAATTAATTATCAAATTTATTTAACATTATTTTATCTTATAGTAATATTGTTAATTTATTATAGGTGAAAATACATGAAAAAACAAATAAATTAATACCATCTCATAACAAAGATCAAATTTAACTAATATTGACATGCTTCAGATTCCAGGGTTGGGGGGTCATATGACCCCCCTAGTTCCACCCATGAGAAGAAGTGGAGAAAAATGTTATCTGGGATTTTCTAAAATCTCTCTCTCTCTCTCTCATTCCTTTATCTCAAGGATATAAGGCCCAGTTGGAATAATCATGATAAATGACAATGTTTCTCAAACACTATAACTGATAATTCTAGATTATGCATTTTGAGGAGTTGTTTTTCTCCTACAGCATAAGTCAGTCATGCACATATATACCTTCATTCTCTTTAACTTGTATATTCTGTTAAATAATGTTCTCATAATTTTAGCTTCCCCCACTTTTGTCTAATCTAATGCATACATATTTGTGTGCGTTAGGTGAACATAATTTTTTCAATAAAAACTATCTAGTTTCAGTTGTGGAGTCTTTAATATAGCTAATGTATACATATCTATTGAGCATGGGTTGTTTAGTTGATATGCTCTGTGCAGAATAAACAGTAATAAAGTTATGTCCATAGTCTAGCATGCATGAAATCAGACAATCAGTAGTAGTAGTTGATACCTGAAACAAGTGATGAATACTTTTTCCCCATTTTGCACCGTCAGCCTGATAAAGGTGCTGCTGTTCCTCGATTTGGCGAGTGGGATGAGAATAACCCTTCATCAGCCGACAACTACACTCACATTTTTAACAAAGTGCGGGAAGAAAAGATAACAGGGTCTCCAATGGTATCAAATATGAGTAGTGACCCAGCTTACAGCAACAGAAGAAAGCAGTATGAGCGTGACAAAAATAAGGTCTTCTTCTTTGTAGTTTGAAGTACATAATCACTTTGCTTTATGGTTTTGCATTTGTCTGATTCGTCCTTGTCTTGTCTTAAATGTGTTTTGGAATCCCAGAGCCAGAGCAGCTGTTTTACATGCTTTGGTATCTAGGCAGACAGGGTAAACATTTTTCTTCTACCATTTATAGCTGGCTGGCTGTGGCTGTGGCTGTGGCTGAAAGAAAACGGGAGACATATGTTGCTTTTATCTTTCTCAAAGGCGGGCCTGTTTTAGGAGAGCTTTAATCATTTCAAAATGTTACCCATAAGTTGTTAGTATTCAGTTCCGTGAAGAATGTAACATTGGCGAAACTATTGAATTGTTGTCAGGAGTTTATGTTCCTAAAATACTACTAGTATTTGTTCACGTGGTCGGTTGATTTCAAGTTCCATTTGCAGTATAAAGTTGCATTGTTTTTTTGGGTCTTGATCCCACAAGAAAATGTGTCGGTATGTTTATAAACTTTCTGAATATCAACTTCACCAAAACTCAAACTAAAACTATACATTAAACATTTACGCAGCAGCGACGCTCTTAAATAACATTCAACGTTTAATAAAGAAAAGTTACGTATATCTATCTCATGATAAATATGTAATCTCAATAACTAACTATATGAGAAGTAATACTAATATTAACAATAAATAAAATAAAATTCGTTAAGAGAACCTTCAACAGATTTAATCGAACGACTAAGCAGCAGGACCTCACTCTGTGGTCGTCCGTACCGTAGCATTCTCTCTCACCCACTCCATAATCTCGCCGCCAAAATTTCGCTCGCGGTAGTCCAAAATTTTAAATTTTCATTCGAAAATATCTACATCTCCACTTCTCCATCCAAACATTTCTCTTTCATACATATACTGTTAAACAGACGAAGAAGCCAGACCTGAAACGAGGGCAAGATTGAATTACAGGAGCCCAATTTTCATCTTCGATAAACGTTTTCTTACAATTGATTGCTATACAAGGTAAAAATCTAAATCCAGATTCAATTATCTCTCTCCTCCTTAAGCAGATCTCAACGGGATTTTACCTTTTCGCTTTATTCTTCCTGTTAATTTGTTGAGTTTACATATATACATGTGCGAGATTGCATTTATTCACTAATTGCCACTGTTCTGTGAGCTTATGATCTGTTTATTCATGAGCGCGAGATTGTTTTACTTTCAAAGATAAGTTTTTTTATTGATAATTTGACCACCCAATTGAGTAATTATGGTGAGAGAGCATAGTATTGAATCATTCTACTTTAAATTACGCGAATCTGCTTTGGCTTCAGCTTCTTCCACTCCTTTACTTATATTCCCCTCTACTTCTGATGTGGATTCGCTTTGTGCTTTGAAGATTATTGGCCATGTTCTTGAGTCTGATTCTGTTAGATACGCATGTTATCCCGTTTCCACCTTTAAGGAGATTCACAAATACGCAGGGCCTAGTTTGCATTCTTTAGATGATGAACCCATTACACTTCTCTTAATAAATTGGGGCTGTCATAGGGATCTTAAAAGGATACTTGAAATAGGCCCGGTGGCGCGTGTTTTTGTGGTGGATAGTCACCGGCCTATTCATTTGCATAATTTGAGTGATTTAAATGATCGCGTTGTGGTGCTCTATACGGGTGATGATGAGAATCAGGCTGATTTGGCCTATGATTTTGATGTTTCGGCTTTGGCAAACGCAAGTGATTTGGCCAGTGATGATGAGATTGAGGACGATTCTGACAGTGATGATGAGAATGAGAGTGATGGTGAGGATGAAGATGGGGATGGGACCCGGAAAAAGAGGAGGGTTTCGGATGAAAACGAGACTGATCCAGTTAAGCTTTTTAGGAAGCTGAAGAAAGAATATTATTACATGGGTACTTTCCATGGGAAGCCGTCTGGGTGTTTGATGTATGAATTGTCTCATTTTTTAAGGAAGAACACAAATGAGTTGCTTTGGTTGGCTTGCGTTGCTTTGACTGATCAGTTTGTTCATGAGAGGTTAACAAATGAAAGATACCAAGCTGGGGTAATGGAGCTTGAACAGCACATTAATAGCTCTGGGAATTTGGATGCTGTTAATTCAGTGACTCTCAAGGATGGAACAAAGGTTTCTGCACCTGATTCTTCCAGAATTTCATATGAAGATGAGCCAAGGCTAATGCTGTTGCAAGAATGGAACTTGTTTGATTCGATGTTGTGCACGTCTTACATGGCAACCAAATTGAAGACATGGAATGACAACGGGATGAAAAAGCTTATGCTGCTCCTTGCTCAAATGGGATTTTCTCTTGATGAATGCAAACAGAAGTTCCAATACATGAGTATTGAGATCAAGCGGAAAATGAAGGCTATGTTTAAACATTTTCTACCAGAATACGGTCTCACAGATTTTTATTACAGAGGTTTCTTGCTACTACATGGATATAGTTCAAAATTTTCTGCAGCAGATGTTGTGTATGGAGTTACTGCACTCTTAGAGTCATCTGTTGAATCAGATGGCTCTTGTGCTTCCAAACAGTTTGGGGTGGCTTATGATTCCTTGTCGTTGAACAAGCTTGAAAAGCTGGAAACTGGAATGCAACATGCCATCAAGATACAAAGAGCAATTCTTAGGCAAGGAAGTGCAGCAATTACCAGGAAGGGTTCAATCAGAAGCGGGAGTAAATTCAGGTGGGTAAAGCTTGAAGATTCAGCTGATGCAAAGCTGTTGGGCTACCCACAGGCTTTAACAAAATTTGGGTATTTTCTGATGGATGCTTTGCGAGAGAAGGGAGCAAAGATGAAGCCTTTGATATGTGTTTGCTATACTCACGAGCGAAACAAGGTACTGATGGTGGGAGTTTGTGGGAAACCGCGTCTTGGGGCAATTCAAGGGAATGCATTTGGGATTGCTTTCAGAAATGCAGCTGAGGAGACCGGAGCTGAGTTCTTTCACGAGCTATTTGAATCTTCGTGGTTAGTTTTGGATGCAATTGCTGTAAATTCGTTCATGATCAGGTTAACAGAGAAGCTGTGGTGAAGAAATTTAGTTGAAAGCTTCTCTACGTTAATTTTTCACTTAATCTTTAAAGGTTTGTTCTGTTTTACTCAAATTAATCTCTGTTTGTTTCTTCCTTGAGACTATCATTTTAACTCATCTGAGATGATTCGTAAATGAGAGATCAGAAAGATCTGTTTAACATAGGAAGGATGTTTTCTTTCTGTATCGTGATATTTCTAGCAAACAGGTCAGCAACTGAGCTTGGTTTTCTAGTTAATAATACTCCATGTAAATTGTTCCATTACTGGAAACTTGTTGTACTTTTGAAACTTCTTATTGTGAAACTGAAATGGCAAATATATCCTCCCAGTTTTCTTCCACACTCACGGACGTGTATGAATATGGATGTGGTTATTTGTAATTTTCATGTTGCTCTAAAATACTTCAAAACTCTATTTGTTACATATGTATTTGAGCTTTTTAGTATTTAAAATTCAAAATTGATGTGATATTTATTTGATCTTAGTAATACACTTGCCTTAATTCTTTTTTTTTATTCATTTCAAAATATAAAATTAATTTTAACTTTTATATAATATGATATATTTTAAATTTTAAAATTACGATAGTTTGTTAATAGTTTTCAAAATAATAAATTTTGTATTTAATTACAAGAGTATTTAAATAATATTTCTATAATAAAACTTGTTGCTTATACATTATTCTCGGTTCCTTCTTCTCCTTCTTTAATAACCAAATTCGAAAATAGAAGAGATAAGAGGAACTTATGGAAAATATGGTCAAAAATTCATAATAGAGTCTAATGGCAACAACTAATTATCTTCACATAACAAGGATACTAGAGATTATATGTACGTAGATGTAGGAGGATCTTTTGGGAAAGTAAAAAACCTTTTGACATCACTTTATCTGCAAATAATTCTCATTGTGAAAATACAGCTACAAAGTGTTGATATTTGAATAGAAAAAAAATTTTTAAAGAATATTAATTCTATATATTAAAATGGAGATAAATTTAATAACTATATTCATAGAAGTTATAATAAATTGTATCAATTTAATTTTAAAATTTTCACAAATTCATGACCTATGTATTATAAGAGTTTTTTGTTAAATTACAATTGCGACATATATCAATACATGAAATTTAGTTGAATTATGAAATTGGTCAACTATATTAAATAAATAGATAAAATATAAGTAAACTAGATGTGTCCCGTGCCTCCGACACTGTATGGACGGTGAGATTTATTTCAAACTTTGGACAGCCCAGATAATTTATTGAGTGAGCGGAAAATTCAAAATCATTTGTATTTTATTAGATATATTATAAATAATCACATATGCTTGATTCAAAATTACTTGTAGCCACCTACAATTTAAAAATGAACTTTTAACCACTTGTATTTTCATAAACATAGTAAACTAACTCAATTCCATCCAAATTAATCTCCACCTGCCTAAAATCTAGTGAGTTTAGCTTTAATTTCTATATTCTTTTTTAAAATGTCTATAATTTTCTATAAAAATTCATTTTTGTCCACAAATTATCATATGTAAAGTTTTGATTGAATTCTTTTGGTTCTTAATCCACTATATGTTTTTAGGTTATAACAAATATCATGGGAATGAATAACCAGCCTTGGTTGACCCATTATTCCCAAAAGAAACACAAGTAGATTATTGTCATCCTCATTTTAATAGTATGCATTTTCTTGTCATATAATTATCTCCACCGTGTCAAACTGAAGATTATATATTCCAACTATACTCCAAGATTATATAGGTATTGCACAAAAATATAGCCCGAAAGCAAATACGCACAACCATATCTTATGGTAAAAGGTTGTTGTTAGTAGTTGGACATCTTATATGATAAAATATTTTCTTACTGATGAAGGAATAGAAAATAACTTGAGATATATATTAAATTAAATTTGTTAACGTTGAAATCTGTTCACTCGCAAAATCGCCAATCATCGTACTTAAAACTTTAAGTTTTCAGTACAGTTATTGTCACAATATTTTTCAATGTATTGAGAACTACTGTCGCTACTAACTCGTACCATCACTCCATTCCCCTTTTCTCCCTGTCATAACCAGTTAAATTTTTACAAGTAATTATGAAACAAAAAGATGAGTACAAATAGCCCAGTAAAAATATCATGACTAAGATAACGAAGAATAAGTTATCATTTGCCTTCAACAGTGATAAATCAAATATTTAGAACATATGGTAAATGGTATAAGTTATCAATAAATAACTTTAGCGGAATGAAAAATCCATTAGAAGAGTCAAGTAGAATATAATGTCTACTATCTTTTCCAATTGAAAAAATCACCATCAATTTTTTATATTTGTAGCACCAATCAATAGTTCCTCTTTGCACCCAGACCAAAGAAAATTTTCACCATGTATCCTTGCAACAAAGGTTATAGACACTCAACAATCATATTGTCTTTGCACTCAAACTAATTACATTCACAACAACTTAGTCTTGATGATTAGTACAAATCAATGATATGTTGAATGAACATAAAGAATAGAATTAAAAAATAAAAAATAAATATTAGAGATTTATAATTTAATTTGTTCAGAGTCCAATAATGTACAGATTGTCAACACAATATCTAAAAATATGATTAGAACTCAAGAACAATATATAAGGTTCAATTGTTAAACTATAATGATTTAAGATTTAATAAAAAGATTCAAGTGAAATTATATTATGTGAAGTACCATCTATTAAGAAATTATCATCATTTCAGGAATTTTCATCATTTAATGGTAAAATTGTAAAAACGAATAATAATTTTTTACCATAAATTTAGAAGTATGAAAGAAAATGACAACACTTACGAGTATGAAAGAAATGATACCCTTACCTTGATATTGAGAAACACAAAATTAATAGTCGAATAAATTCTTCCATGTCCATCTTTTCAACGGTAAAGAATCTAATTTTTGGATATTCTAGATTCTTTAAAATCTCATTATATTTTTACAAAAGTTGTAACTATTGAACAGATAAACTAAATAGACTCAAGAATCACTCCATTCGGAATTAATACGATTGAGTTACGAATTTTCAAAATTATGGTTGAAAATAATATCGAAAAATAAGGACATGTTGCGATTTTCAGCATTTTAAGGCATAAAAATGATATCATATAACTTTTCTTCCTTCTTCAAAATTGCAGAGGACAAAAAATTGAAGACACATGTTTTGAAATCACTCAATTCTGACACATGATGAATTAACTATGATTTTTTTAAGGTGTTGTAGTTCATAAGAAAATTCATCTCGGAAATTCAAAGAAAAGTGCAACAAATACTTCATATCTTGGAATGACTTGAAATACAAATTTAATACTCCTACTTATAGTCAAAACTTAACCAATATTTATCAATATATTATTTATCAATTATCATTATCTTTTATTTATTTATTAATAATGATTTACACATATTATTCCATTATCATAATCTTGATTTATTAATCATAATGATTTACACATTCATCCATTATCATTATTTATAATTTATTAATAATTTTTAAGATTATTTTTTTAATCTATACCATTAGTCAATTATTATTATATTATCCGTCTTCAACATTATTGACTTAATGTATTAATAACACGAGTATTATTGTTCTTCAAATAATGAGTTTGTCTAACTAACTACCTAATAATCGTGACTACCATTTATATAACTTTCCATTACTACCATTGCTACGATAACAATTATTGGTTTAATAATATGAGATATTGTGACAATTATTGAGACATCCCAAAATCCATGTACTTGCTACAGTACGTGGACTGGTGCTCACTATCGAACACTAAATCTTTCTAAGTATATATTTTAGACTCACAATATTGACAATCAGATCGTTCCTAGGAAAGAGGGGGCCTTCCGTATAAACGACGCGCAATTAAATAACCTCTTTACTCGACATAACTATTTAAATATTGTCAATAATGCTAATTGGTCTAATAATATAATATCAAATAATATGAGTTACTGTGTCATGCCAGTTATTGATTTAATAATATAAAATACTGTGTAGTTGCTACTGTAACAATTATTGACTTAAAATACTATGTAATTACTACTATAACAATTATTGAATTAATAATTATGAAATATTGTGTAATACCGTATGCTACTGTTTAACACCGCGTTCTACTGTAGAGTACCGTGTGTGTACTACTATATTTTTATCACTGAGTATTTAAACAATTAAAGTTGATAGTATTGTTGACAATTTTTATTAAAAAAATTATTTTTGTCATTTTCGTTATTCGACAAATACGTCATTGTGTCCCCACCAATGATTGATTGATTTGACGCCGTCGTACTTTACTTAATCCCCGACAAAATAAATATTCCTCAACACACTTATTATTTTAAAATTTGCACACATCACCCTTAACTTTATTATTTTATCAATTTAACACCTTACTGTTTAGAATAATAATTATAATAAAATTAAATTCTCTTTATTAAAATTCGGGGTCATACATCTAACTTATTTCGTAGAATGATTTAATTATACGATACTAGTAGCTATGCTACATAACTCTACGATTGTTTAGTCATTATTTTACGATCGTTAAGTCATGACTCTACGATCTAAGTCGTAATTAACTATACGATCGTTAAGTCATTATTTTTGAAACAACCCGGGTCAAATCCCAAGTCCGGAACAAATCCCGGGTCAAATTCCAAGTCCGAATCGAATCAAATCCATCAAAATAAGGCCTCGAACTCATCGGCACAATAGTATCTTCTTGGGTCATCTTAGCCCACCACAGGGCTCCCAAAAGTCGTGACTTGAATGTCTTATTGGTAGTAACTTATTTTCTTATATCTGAACAAATTTTTCCCTATCTTTCGATGTGGACCGAGGGTGTTACAAACTCCCCACTTAAATTCTGACGTCCCCGTCGAACCGTTCACACACACGGCCCAAAGATCTTTGCCTCTCTAGTCATTGTGGGATAATACCGGCGGGCTTCGTGTCCCCACCTCCCGGACCTCCATCTCTCCATTGTGGGATAATACCACCACCTTCGTGTCCCCACCTCAAACAACCCGATCGGATGACCCAGGCAGAGCTTTTCGAGAACTCGGCTTTGATACCATATGAAACAACCCAGTCAAATCCAGAGTCCGAACAAATCTCGGGTCAAATCCCAAGTCCGAATCGAATCAAATCCATCAAAATAAGGCCTCAAACTACTGGCCCAATAGTATCTTCCTTAGCCAACCACAGGCTCCCAAAAGGTCATGACTTGAAGGTACTATTGGTAGTAACTTATTTCCTTATATACAGACAAATTTTTCCCATATCTTTCGATGTGGAGATGAAGGTGTTACAATTTTACAATGTGAGACCCAGTTTTATCGATAAAGATTTAAATTTTGTCGAAATAATTTTTTTAATATTATGGTGTGAATTTGAGATAATATTATAGTTGTGGGTAGTATTTATAAATTTTGCAAAAGTATCACAGTGGTTTTATATTATATTCGATTGGTATGGGGAATATTCGGTTTAGCGGGGAATATTAAGCATGGAATATTACTTCAATCAATCATTGGTGGACCCTAGCGAAATTATTGTCGGATTGAAAAAGCGACAAAAATATTTTATTGAAATAACGGCGGAAGTTTTACTGGTGGATCTTGTTGAACTACTCGGTAGTAAAAATACGATGTCGTGTGGTTGCGTAGTAGCACGGGTATTGATTATTGATGCTTATGTGAGAAGTCACTCGGTTTGATTCCATTATTGTCGATTAATAATATGAATTATTATAGCGATAATGACGTTTTGTTTTATTAAGTATTATTAGCGTAATAAAAGCGAAACATCTTTTATATAAAAGCGAGAATACTTTATTAAAGTTATTACATAAATAGAATATATTATATTTTATTATGCATAGTGTTGCATAGTGTTTTGCATAGTGTTTTGCATAGTGTTGCATAGTGTTTGCATAGTAAAATGTTTTTATATAAATAGAATATATTATATTTTATTTAAAAGATTTTGCTTTAAATATGGATAGTCAGTTAAAGTAAATCAATCTGAATGAGTTCATGGATTAATTCTTATGCATTCCATTTTCTATAAATAGAAGCTCGTTCCTTCATTATTTTCTTACGAATTCATTGAAACTACAGAGAGAAAACTATAGAGAGAAAGAAAAAAAGTATTACTACTTCACTTTTCCAATATTGATTCTTCTATCGAGGTAAGGGATATTATTTGTTGTACAGTAAGTAAGTGTTATTCTTTCTTATTCATGAAGAGAACTTACATTATTCCATTCATTATTATTACATTGGAATAACTTTTGTAAAAAGTGGCATACCTATACATAACTTTTGTATCTGTGGCGTACCTATACTTGGTGAAATCCTTATATTATTCCATTCTTATTTATTACATTGGAATAACTTTTGTATCTGTGGAATCCCCTATACTTGGTGATCTTCTTACATTATTCCATTCTTTATTATTACATTGGAATATCACATGCATGTGTTTTACAGGACTTGGTTCCATTGTTTATTATTCGCGATTTATTATTACATTTGGAATATCATCACATGCGTGTGTTTTACAGGACTGGTTCCATTGTTTATTATTGACATTTATTATTACATTGGATCATCACATCGGTGTGAATTTCACGACTTTGGTTAGATTATTATTATTACATTGGAATAACTTTGTCTATCTCAAAATCTGCGTGCGTGGTGATTTCTTTTGTTATTCCATTCTTTATTATACCCGGTTGGTTAAAACTTTGACTTCTATACTCCATGAAATTAGTAGAATATCCTTGATATTTGCGTTTCATCGATATCTTTTCATGGAAATATTCTTGATCATTCTTGAATTTTACTCTACAAAAGCGATTATCTTGTTGACAATTTGGGCGTTAATAAATCCTGAAAAATTAATTCTTGAACTTGTTTTATTGAATTCTTATATCATTGTCATCATCCTCATGTTTATATTATGTTGAAAGTTATCTTTGGCTTACGTGCGTAGATGAACTTAGTATGATTATGACCGAGGTTCATTCGGTATAATCATGGCTTGATATAAATGATGTGACAAAAAAGTCCTCGATGGCTTTATAATCGATGATGGATAGTTTTGGTATGATTATGACCGGGGGTGATTCGGTATAGTCATGACCATTGATAATTTGATGAAAATCCTTGGCCAGTAGTGCGAGGATGATTAGATATTGTGGTTTATTCATTAAAAGCTGAGTCTTAGTGATAAAAATTGATGAAAACCTTTTAAAACCTAAAAGATAGTAGACTTTATTTTCTCTTGACTCTTTTAATGGATTGCGTATTCATTTATGATTAAGCTGGTTGTCTATTGTATTTTATCGGTTTAACATTGTTGAAGGCTAATGATAATTTATTACGCATTATCTTAGTTATAATATTTCTTCTTGGGCTAGTTGAGCTCACCCTTTCTTTCCTTTATTCTCTTGAAAATGAGAATATAGTTTGGGACGAGTTGGGGAAGCGAGTGATGGTCTGAAGATAGCATTAGTAGTCCTCACTATTATTACGTGAAATAGTGTGATAATAATTATAATGAGGACTCCTTGAGTATGGATATTGTCTAAATGACAATATTCTATTAGAACTCTCGGTTTATGTATTGTCGTATGTTACCTGACGGATGTATAATTAAGTTTGTATTTGAATTTATGTACCATGTAAGTGGCGACCCAAGATGGGTGGCGTATACCTAATTTTGGGGCGTCGCGGTTGGTATCGAGCTTAGGGATATGATCCACAGCTAAGATCTGAGATAAGAACTAGGAGGGAGAGGCAGAAATTCCTTGCTAGTATGACCTACCTAAGTTTATTTGGTATTTATTGGTTGGTCGATTAGGAGTATAGTGATAATATGTTGCATGTCGATTAACCCTTATTTTGTGGCGGTGTTTGAAAATGGCATCAGAGAATGTTGAGAATAGCATGGAGCACGAGGAGGCTGTTGATTCTCCTCGGATCGATAATCGAGGACAATGTCTGCAGCGGGATGGCGATAATCCTCCTGTAAACAACAACAACGATCGATTGACGAGCGACGATGCGTTTAAGAGGTTTTAGAATTCATGCAACATCGAGTAAAGCGACTCTGTCCCAAAGCGTGGGTGGAAACACGGAAAACTCTCGGGCGATCACATTAAACAATTCGAGGAGTTGGGACCACCGGAGTTTAAGGAGAGCAAAAACCACTTACGGCGGAAGCATGGATAAAGCAGATTACCAAGATATTTGATGTCTTGGGATGCTCAAGGAGCAAAAAGGTTCCCTTTCTTTAGCCTTTATGTTGCGGAGGAGAAGCGATTCTTGGTGGGAATCGGTAAAAAGCGTACTCGACTTCTTTGTCTTGAAGATATCTTGGGAGAAGTTCGGGGAGGCATTCAACGACAAATACTTTCACGAAAGTATTAAGCCACATGAAGGAGGTGGAGTTTATCAAGTTAGAACAAAACAATATGGCCAGTGTATGTGCGATACGAGGCAAAATTTGCGGAGTTATCACGATTCGTCCCACTTGGTGGATAATGAAGAGAATGGCGCGAATGTTTTTAAGAGGTTTGAAGCGGGAATCGTCGACATCTTATTTCTCATAAAGCGTGTTTTGTATTGGATGTTGTAAATAGGGCTCGATTAGTGGAAGCGCGATAACGAGTCAGCCTTGACTAAAAGAAGCGGTAAAAAAAATTATAATACCGGCGAGTAGTCATCGAGCGGTGACAACAAGCGTGGAGGAATCAACGGGCGGATATATGTAACCACTTGGTGGTAATCGAGGTCAAAGCAATAAGAATGGACATTTCAAGAAAGGAGATTCAACAATGATGGAAAGAGCGTCGGCCTGACACCCGTTGTTAAGGAAGGAGAAAGACCACTATCGTATGCTTCAAATGCGGAGGAGAGGACACATCGATCCGACTGCGCCATGCAGTCAAAGCATGTTATAATTGTGGAAGAAGGTCACTTAGCTCGATTTTGTCGTTTCTGAAGACAAATTCAACTAGGATGGAGGCACCAAAGGTGTCCCGACAAACCAAAGCCGTAGTTTAAGAGAGCGTTTTTTTTCTCGTGACGAGGAACACGAATAAGATTATCACGGGTAAGTAATCATAAGCTCTTGCGAAGTCTATCTGAGTGTTAGATACCGATTCTACCCACTCTTTTATTTCACTAGTTGTGTTCAGCGTTTAAATTTGACTCAGGAGAAGTTAGACTTTGACTTATTGGTTGAAACTTCGTTAGTAGGAGCCTTAAATTCTACCTCTTATTTTTAAATCTTGTTTGATTCAAATAAACACTTTCACGTTACTGTCGATCTTATCTTTTTGAAAATACTTGCCTTTGATGTGATTTTAGGAATCAATTGGTTAACTACTCATCATGCTTTTAAATAAGGTTGTTAGCTTTTATATTCATAACCAACTTTGTTATCTGAATTCAAAGTAACGAAACCTAAAGTTAATCAACATTATATCGAGCCATAAGTAAAAGAGCCCGATCCTTTCGTTGTTAACTTCCTTGTGTGGAATGCATTGAAGCCGGACTTTACTGTAAGCGACGTCGTGAATGAAGATGGCAAGTTGATAGGTATCATTGTGAGGTCTTATCTAGGTTAAAGGATAGAAGTCACGGTTGGTATCGATGTGACGTATTATCAAGTTTTGGATGAGAGTCACGATTTTGAATGATATTTACATCATTAATAAATTTCTGGCGTATTCTTGAAGATTTCTAGCCTACCCTAGGCGTGAAATCGAATTTTGTATTGACCCCGATCTGAAACCCATTTCTTAAACCCTCGAATATTTCTTGACTAAAAGGATGCATTTACGAGGATTATGATGAAATTCATAATAAAAGCATTGGACTAATGAAAATCATGGGTATATGAAGTATTAGTAAGTGTTATGATGAGTTATGTTGGTTATTATGTGAAAACATGAAAGTTTCTTAGAAATCACAAAGAGTTGAAAACAGTTTTGGTGAAAAAGCGTAACATGAAATTCAATTGACCAAATCTCCTATTATATTTTGAATTTTTGAGTGTGGTTAAGTCCTAGAGTTAGATCTATGAGTTACCTAACTAATCCAAGTGGAATTACTGGAAAAGGTGTTGTAGATTTTTGTGTGGACTGATTTTAATAAAGAATGAAAAAAGCTGGAAATTTCAAAAAAGCTCTACCATTTTATTTTAAAAAGGGCATTTTCGGCCACTTAAATTATGAGAAAAAAATTCTAGCCTTTTGGGAAATGAAAGTATATGGTATAAGGTAACTCCTGTCCAAAAATGAGCTTATTCTGACTTAAAATGAGCAAGTTATGACCATTTCAATATTTAGGTTTTTAAATGAAAAATGATATAACCGGAGTTCTACAACTCCGATGACCATGAAATTTAAACTGGAGGCTCACATTAACATGTGTAAGGTCCTGCCAAGATTTGGGAATTTCTGGAGTTAAACTTGAGGTAGCTAATTTCTTAAGGAATTAATTAGAAATTGATTTTTGAAAAATAGTAAATGAATTTTAAAAATTTCGAGAAAAATATATTTTCATTATGGGACTATATTATGCTAAATCCCAGAAAAGAAATATTTTTGGGACTGATTTGGTATTTTTCATGAAAATAGTTTAATTCTGAACATATGAGTTAAATATGTTATGTGAAGTAACAAAGTTGAAAATAGGATTTTATGGCTAGAGAATCCTATATAGAGTATATGCATATTTTTTTTGAGGATTTGATAATTGGTGATGATATCTTATGAGTATGGCATTTTGAATGATTAAATGCATTATATGGTAAAAGCGTAAACAATTGAGATAAATTGTTTATAAATTTAAAGTGATTAAAATATTGTTATAATATTAATGATATTAGATTATGAGATTATTAAGTGATTGATAACATGGGGATATTCTTGAATCTGGATAAATTATATTATAAATGTTTAATATTTATCCTTTATCTCATTTGATTGATTCTTTATATCATTATCCTCATGCTTATATTATGTTGAAAGTCAAATACGTGGCTGTGTAGTGCATAGATGGACTTGGTATGATTATGACCGAGGATTGTTGGGTATAATCATAACCGTAATTGAAAACTGATTATCTTTGTACGTGGTGCATGGATAATTGTGGTCGTGATCTTAATGAATACTTTATCTTTGGTAGTAGTCATGGATAATTTGTGGTGCGTGATCTTAATGAATACGATTATCTTTGTACGTAGTGCATGGATAATTGTGGTGCGTGATCTTAATGAATACCACGATTATCTTTGTACGTAGTGCATGGATAATTGTGGTCGTGATCTTAATGAATACGATTATCTTTGGTAGTAGTGCATGGATAATTTGTGGTGGTGATCTTAATGAATACCACGATTATCTTTGTACGTAGTGCATGGATAATTGTGGTGCGTGATCTTAATGAATACGATTATCTTTGGTAGTAGTGCATGGATAATTTATGGTCGTGATCTTAATGAATACCACGATTATCTTTGGCGTAGTGCATGGATAATTTGTGGTGCGTGATCTAATGAATACGATTATCTTTGGTATAGTGCATGGATAATTTGTGGTCGTGATCTTAATGAATACGATTATCTTTGGTAGTAGTGCATGGATAATTTGTGGTCGTGATCTTAATGAATACGATTATCTTTGGTAGTAGTGCATGGATAATTTGTGGTGCGTGATCTTAATGAATACGATTATCTTTGGCCGTAGTAGGCATGGATAATTTGTGGTGTGATCTTAATGAATACCACGATTATCTTTGGTAGTAGTGCATGGATAATTTATTGGTCGTGATCTTAATGAATACCACGATTATCTTTGGTAGTAGTGCATGGATAATTTGTGGTGGATAATTATCTGGTAGTAGTGCATGGATAATTTGTGGGTGAATGAATACGATTATCTTTGTACGTAGTCGTGGATAATTAATCGTGGTCGTGATAATAAAGAATATCCTTGGCACGTAGTGCGGGGATGATTCGATGATGTGGATTAATTATTGAAATGAGTCTCGTGATGAAATATTAATTCATGGATGTGGTAAAAAGTCGTCTTTGGTAGTAGTACATTGATGGACTTGGTATGATTATGACCGAGGATTATTCGGTATAATCATGGTAGTAATTAAAAACACGAATATCCTTGGCGATGGTGCATGGATAATTAATTGGTGGTAATCTTATTAATTGAGTCTCGGCATTATTGGTTTCTGATTTGTATATCTTTGGCACATAGTGCAAAGATGAATTGTTAATGAATATCTTTGGTAGGATTGCAAAGATGAATTTAATGTTTTCAACGATAAAGGTATTGAGGTATCCTCACCTCTTTATCATACAGTCGTACCCTAATTTAGAGCGAAAATTCCATAAGGAGGGAGATTGTGAGACCCAGTTTTATCGATAAAGATTTAAATTTTGTCGAAATAATTTTTAATATTATGGTGTGAATTTGAGATAATATTATAGTTGTGGGTAGTATTTATAAATTTTGCAAAGTATCACAGTGGTTATATTATATTCGATTGGTGGGGAATATTAGGTTTAGCGAGGGAATATTAAATGCAATGACTCAATCATTGGTGGACCTAGCGAAATTATTGTCGGATTGAAAAAGCGACAAAATATTTTATTGAAATAACGGCGGAAGTTTTACTGGTGATCTTGTTGAACTACTTTCGGTAGTAAAAAAATGCGATGTCGTGTGGTTGCGTAGTAGCACGCGGTATTGATTATTGATGCTTATGTGAGAAGTCACTCGGTTTGATTCCATTATTGTCGATTAATAATATGAATTATTATAGCGATAATGACGTTTTGTTTTATTAAGTATTATTAACGTAATAAAAGCGAAACATCTTTTATATAAAAGCGAATACTTTATTAAAGTTATTACATAAATAGAATATATTATATTTTATTATGCATAGTGTTGCATAGTGTTTTGCATAGTGTTTTTTGCATAGTGTTGCATAGTGTTTGCATAGTAAAATGTTTTTATATAAATAGAATATATTATATTTTATTTAAAAGATTTTGCTTTAAATATGGATAAATCAGATTAAAATAAATCAATCTGATGTTCATGGATTAATTACTATGCATTCCATTTTCCTATAAATAGAAGCTCGTTCCTTCATTATTTTCTTACGAATTCATTGAAACTACTAGAGAGAAAACTATAGAGAAAAAAAAAAAAGTATTACTACTACTTCACTTTTCAATATTGATTTCTTCTAAGGTAAGGGATATTATTTGTTGTACAAGTAAGAGGTGTTATTCTTTCTTATTCATGAAGAGAACTTACATTATTCCATTCATTATTATTACATTGGAATAACTTTTAAAAAAGTGGCATACCACATACATAACTTTGTATCTCTGGCGTACCTATACTTGGTGAAATCCTTATATTATTCCATTCTTATTTATTACATTGGAATAACTTTTATCTCTGTGAATCCCCTATACTTGGTGATCTTCTTACATTATTCCATTCTTTATTATTACATTTGGAATATCACATGCATGTGTTTTACAGGACTGGTTCCATTGTTTATTATTAGCATTTATTATTACATTGGAATATCACATGCATGTGTTTTACAGGACACAGTTCCATTGTTTATTATTCACATTTATTATTACATTTGGATCATCACATCGATTGTGAATTTCACGACACAGGTTCCGTTATTATTATTATTACATTGGAATAACTTTATACATCTGCAATCTGCGTGCGTGGTGATTTCTTTTGTTATTCCATTCTTTATTATACCCGGTTGGTTAAAACTTTGACTTATATACTCCATGAAATTAGTAGAATATCCTTGATATTTGCGTTTCATCGATATCTTTTCATGGAAATATTCTTACGATCATTCTTGAATTTTACTCTACAAAAGCGATATCTTGTTGACAATTTGGGCGTTAATAAATCCTAGAAAATTAATTCTTGAACTTGTTTTATTGAATTTTATATCATTGTCATCCTCTCATGTTTATATTATGTTGAAAGTTATCTTTGGCTTACGTGCATAGATGAACTTAGTATGATTATGACCGAGGGTTCATTCGGTATAATCATGGCTTGATATAAATGATGTGACAAAAAGTCCTCGATGGCACATAATGCGATGATGGATAGTTTTGGTATGATTATGACCGGGGGTGATTCGGTATAGTCATGACCATTGATAATTTGATGAAAATCCTTGGCCAGTAGTGCGAGGATGATTAGATATTGTGGTTTATTCATTAAAGCGAGTCTTAGTGATAAAATTGATGAAAACCTTTTAAAACCTAAAAGATAGTAGACTTTATTTTCTCTTGACTCTTTTAATGGATTGCGTATTCATCTGCAGATTAAAGCGGTTGTCTATTGTATTTTATCGGTTTAACATTGTTGAAGGCTAATGATAATTTATTACGCATTATCTTAGTCATAATATTTCTTCTTTGGGCTAGTTTGAGCTCACCCTTTTCTTTCCTTTGTTCTCTTGAAATGAGAATATAAATTTGGGACGAGTTGGGGAAGCGAGTGATGGTCTGAAGATAGCATTAGTAGTCCTCACTATTACGTGAAATAGTGTGATAATAATTGTAATGAGGACTCCTTGAGTATGGATATTATCTAAATGACAATATTCTATTAGAACTCTCGGTTTATGTATTGTCGTATGTTACCGACGGATGTATAATTAAGTTTGTATTTGAATTTATGTACCATGTAAGTGGCGACCCAAGATGGGTGGCGTATACTTAATTTTGGACCAAATAAAAACCCGTGGGGGAAAAATTTGGCGAAGGAAAAGAGTCTGAATATTCTTGTATAACTTCTAGTGCCTTGGGATTGCCTCATTAAAACCTTGCAAAGGAAAACCCAGTGGGAAAAAAACCTTAGCGAAGGAAAAAGAGTACAATCAGCATATATCCTTTTTACTCCCCTTCATAAGTACATAGAATTTCCATTGTTCATGGTAAAAATATCATTAAGTCGAGTATGCCAATATTGTGCACCATCTTCTTCAAAATCATAGTTGGTAATGACTTAATGAATATATCAACCAAATTATCACATGATCAATATTGCCATTCTTCTGGGGCTCATGTGTATAAAATAATTTTGGTTCAATATGTTTGGTTCTATTACCATTTGGATTAAATAATCCCAAATCAATAGTCTCACGAAGACAACGTAAAATATGTTTAATTTCATTACAATATCTTCGAGTTGGTGCATAACTATACATTCTTTAGTAAGTTAACCGCAAATGTTATATCAAGTCTTAATAAATTTGCAAGATACATCAAAGTATCAATTACACTAAGATATGGTACTTGGGACCTAATATATGGTACTTCAAGACCAAAAGTTTCTTTATTATTTTCTTGTGGTCAAAACGGATTTTTCATGATATAAAGTGACCAATCCCATCATTGGAGTACTCGAAGGATTAACATTATTCATGTAAAGTTACTTGGGACTTTTTTCGTATACAAGAATTCTATAGTTCAATTTGTAGGCCAAGACAAAAATTTGTCTTTCGATATCTTTCATCTCAAATTTGTTATTTTGTCGACTCTTCCGGAGCAAAATCATTCATCAATAAATCTGATAATAATAGCAAATCTAGATTATGATCTTTTGATAAAAATGCATGCATAAATTGGATTATTCTCAAATCCTTCTTTCAAAAGATATCTACTTGGCGATTATACAACAATATGCATCTCCGATTGCTTTAACCCGTATAAAGATCTTTTTAGCTTAATAGAATACATATTTGAGATGTAGAATTATATGCTTGGGGCATTTTATATCCTTCGTGAGGATTTTCATATATTATATAATGATCCATACAGATATGATGTAACAACATCTATTAATTTCTCTTTCTACCAAGCTAATTAAAAATCAATGTAATTGTGTCCATTACGAGAGAGCATATGTTTCTTCATAATTAATATCATGTCTTTGCGAAGAAATCTTGTCTTCTGAGTTAACGCTTTATACCATATAATTTTATTTTTCTTATTTCGTACAAATACTCATTTGTATTCTACAGGCATTACACCTTTAGGTGTTCGGACTACAGGTCCAAAAACTTCATATTTACTTAGTGAATTTAATTCTGCTTGAATCGCCTCTTTCTATATTGGCCAAATATTTCTACATTCATCAACGATGATCATTACTTCTGGTAATATCCATAGCAAATTTATATGAAAATATGTTGTCGACAACGATTTTATTTCTATCCAATATATACGTCTCCTGTATATGCATAATGTATCGAGATCTCGTTATTTTCGGTGCACGATCCTCTTGAGGATAACTCTTCAAGAGTTTTATTTACGAGAGATTTTTGTTTATAAGTTTTGGATAGATTGATAAATTTTGTAGCTTTGTTTCATGGGTATAGCCTCTTTATAGTCTGCAACTTGTTTTCTTGTACTTTCTTCTTACGGGAAATTCTATCTTTAACACCCCATCATTGTTTCATGTTTTTTGGTGTGACTTAGATTCAATTTACTGCTTTGCATTAATTGATTGTCCTACAGGGACATCAATCTCTGCTAGAGTATTAGTAGCTAGAATGTGATATATCACTATTTTCTTATTATCGGTGAATAATTATGGTAATTAATTTGCAATTCATTGCAAATGAATTATCCTTTGAACTTCTAGTTCATATTGATTTGTATAAGGATCAAGATTAAATAACGTTGAAACATTCTAATTAATCTCCCATCGCATTACTTGATAACGATCTAACGTCGTGCTTTAGGCAACGACTTTTCTCCCCCAATGGTGGGAAGACTTGTTTCATTAAAATAACAATCCTCAAATTATACCTTAAAATATCACTTATTGAGGTTATGAATAGCATGACCCCAAGCATGTATTGGTAATTAATTTACTTTGATATAATCAACAAGTAAAGGAATCTTACGGTTCACTACGGGATGTTCATGGGAGTTTTCAATAATTGATGCAACATTATTGATCTGGATGATCAATATGATCATCTTAAATAATAAAAATCTTTTGATCGAACACTTCCGGTGTATTATATATTTACGGTGTATTACAACATTTATTTCAACTATTCTCATTTTAGTATAATATATCCCGAAGAGAAAATTTACTGACTTTTCTAATATGAGCTTACGGCCCGATACTATTGAAGTAATATAAGAAATTCTTCACTTGCCTTGATAAAATAGCATGCCCCCAAACAGAGAGCGAAGTTTTGTTCTCATGAGCAATGATCTTGCAATTAAGCTGAGGCGTTTAATAAATGATTCAATGAAGACCATTACGAGTATGAACACAGGCGACATGATGTTCATTATATATCCCAAGTGACATACAATAATCATTAAATGTTTGGGATGTAAATTCACCAAAGATTGTCAAGACGAATAATCTTGATTGTATGATTCAAAAATTGTGCTCGTAATCTAATAATTTAAGCAAGTAATCTCATGAACGCCGGGTTGGTTTGCGAGTTGATAATAAACACACGTGTGACCATCTTGTAGATGCATCTATTAAAACCATAAAATATTTAAATGGTTCACTTGGTGGGTGAATAGGCCCACAAATATCTCCTTGAATACGTTACAAAACTTTGGAGATTCAATCCCAAATTTAGTTTGGTGATGGTCTAATGACCAATTTGCCTTGAGAACAAAGCGGACATGAAAATTCCTTAAATTGAAGAATCTTACGGTTCTTGATGGATGACCGATTATAACGTATAACTTTAAAAGCGAAGCAAATTTACATTTCGGAAGAATATAAAGAATCATCAATACAAAGTTTTGTGCTCTTTGACAATATTATAATCGCTCTTCGTAGAGACTTTAATTAAGTTTGATGAGCTTCTAGCCCATACAACTTCATATATATGCAAAACATAAATTTAACTTTATTACTTGAAACATAAATAAAACATATAATAAAATACTTAATATAATGTCATAATATAATGAAATAAAAATAATTAATTAGTATGAACATTTATCAACATAAAATCAAGGAAACCATAGATATCAAAATGAGTTATATCCACTCCATTTGAAAAGTCAAAATAATCCATGGGATCTTGGGATCATTATGAACAATAAAATTTATTTCAATTCCATTTTCTTTTCTTTTATGGAGTCTTGGTACAAATCTATATACCAAATGTTTAGAGTCTGACAGTACATTCCTTTTCTATATTGATTATTCCTTTCACGTCTACTACCATAACCACAATCATAATTTTCTATGATTATCAAATGAGGTTCCATTCACTTGGGGAATGTAACAGAATCGGTCGAGCTAGATTGTTGATTTTTTAAAAAAAACTCATTATTTTATCTGACCCACTAGAAGAAATGATATCACTTCTAGGAATATAATTTCCTTTATCGCCTCGAGGAATATATTATGAACTTATACTCACAATATTGCTACTACGAGGAGCATATTGAGGCATGAAATATAGTAAATATTTTCTTCTTTTTTTCTAACATGTCTTTATCAATTTTTTTTATGGAGATGATAATGAATAAAAATAATTAATTTTGCATGATCCTACGAGGATGCATGATTGTCAACTTTAATTGTATCTCCAAGGTTCTTTGCCTTTATATGAATCTCAACATCAAGATTCCATTACAAACAATTCTTGCTCGATATAAATCAAAGAATGACAAATTCAAATTTATAAAATTTGAATATTAAATAACTAAACATATTTTCCATCAAATTAAATAATTATATATGTTCGAGCTTTTAATTATAATGAAACAATTTATAGAAATGCGATAAAATCTGAAACTAAATTTTTCTACTAAAACTAAATAACAAGCCAACACTACTAAGTATATTTGCTATGACCCAAAGCGAGGTCCAAATGGATATGAAGCTTTGCATGTAAGATTCTATTTATGTTAGTTACTATCTTCGCTATTATTATCAAATTGATATGGCGATGGCGGGTGTTCCTCTTGATGCGATCAAATGCTCTATCAACGAGCTATGGACCAAACCATAAAGAGACAAGTAATCAAGGGCCAATAATCAAGAAAGTTTACACTTTGAATGCTTACTTGTTTTTTTTTTCTTTATCTTTCACCAATGTTACAAGCGATTACTTGGTTCAAATTGAAAAAGAAGGGGTTAAGAATTTTGCCACATTAATTGTTATAAAGTTGCTTTCAACTAGTTGGTGAATTTATCGATAGATAAAATCATGACAGCTTAATCGACTTCGCTACAAATCTTTAAACAATTGGCGGATAACATAATATAACTAAAAAGAAAATCTCACCCCATGTTAAGGCTACTAATCTCATGAACCTAAATCAAAGTAAACAATTTATACGTATTGAGGTGATATTATCATCGATCACCACCATGATTGAAATCTAAAAGCATCTGAACTCCAATTAATTTCTATTTTTCTATAGGTTCCAAGTAAGCGCGGTTGAGTCTTCCATTTATCAAAAACCAAAACAAAAAGTCGGATAGTTAATTACTTACTATCCCTTACTATCAAATTTCTCGACTTTTTGCAACCATTGAAAGCGAAATTAGTTATACTAGCATGCTTTAACAAATCAAATCCATGCATGAGCAAATATAGACTGTTTAGGCCACCATGCTTTCAAATGAAAGCATAGTCACCGAATCCTACAACATCGATATTGAAGACATGCATAAAAAGTATATTAATAATTTGTATAAATAATAGATAAATATACCTTCTACTTCTTACCAATAAACCAAATATAATTATCTGCTTTAAGACGAAAGTGAGAAAGCAAATCGTCTTTGATAACGTATTATAAAAGATTAATATATAATATGAAGAACAAAGATGATGATCGAGGAGGGCGATTCTCGTTTCATATCTTTGTAATTGTATATGTCCATCTCACTTTTACTTTACAAATGTTATTATATATAGATATAATAACATCAATACTAACAAAACTACTTGGGATATTCTGGCTCAAGAATCAAATGAGTTACAAAACTCAATGGACATCCATTATATAATGAATCTAGACATAATTTTATAACATAAACAACCTTCAATACGTTCAAATATACTAATTTACACACTTATTTGCAATACAACGAAAATAGAAATCTAAGAAACTACTAAATTAATCCATAATTTCTTTTTCATTGAACTTTACTTGACAATTTGTTTCTTTAATGTTTGGACTTGTCTTTGCATCACCAATACATTTTTATGCTTTGTTACTTCATTTTCTTTGTCGCTTTTGCTCATGAATTGGTTCCTAACTTCCATATTTTTTATTTCTTCCATCAGTCTTTCAACTTTTTCATTGTTTCTTTCAATTTTTTGCTTCAAATCTAATACCACTTCCCTTGCTCTTTCTGTAAATGGTGGATCACACCATTTTAAAAATTGAACTTATCGACATCGACGCGATTTGGGATGTTAATTTCACTAGAACTGCTCATTTAATTCCTTTGTTAATTGTCTTCTCTTCTTTGTCGTTATCATCTGGATGAGAAACCAATTTGAAATTGATTTGGAACACATTTATGGATTTAAGGGTTTTAATAAATCTTTTATGTATAAAGGTACGATTTTTATACAACTCAATAATTTAAGTTTTTTTAATTATATATTTAATATACTACCACATATTCTCACTTCAATTTTTTGTTAAATGATTAACGAACACACAGATAATTCTATTATTTTTTTGTAAATGCGGTGTAGTCTAATGAGTTTTTTAAAAATTTCGGTCTAATAATGTATTTATAAACTGAGGTTGGCTATAGTGTTAAAAAGTGTATTTAATCTTGTAGGGAAAAAAGGCCGAAACCAAATATAAAATTTTTTTAAGGGCATGTTCGGAAATGATTTATTTTAAATGCTTATAAATTAAAATATAAGTTAATTTATAAGTTATGATTTATAAATAAAAGTGTTCGACTTTAATTTGATTTATAAGTCAAAAATTAAGTTAAAATACTGTTATGAAGGTATTAAATTTCATAATTCTTTATAAGTTAAAATAAATGTAAATTACTAAAAGAATATTAATAAAAGAAGGGACAAAATACATAAAGGTAAAATAAATATTACATTTTGTCAAAATAACTTATTTTAAAATATATTATATAAGTTATTTTAAAATAAATTACAAATACTTACGTATTTTTTTTTAACTTAAAATTTAACTTATAAGTAGAAAAATAAATAATTCTCGAACATGTAAATAATATTAAATGACTTATAAATTGGTTTCAAGAACTTAAAAGTCATTCCGAAGAGGCTCTTTTATAGCTAGTTAACTAGTTAATGTCTAAACTCTCCATTCTCTATCTATCACTAAAGAACCCTAACTAGGCCAGACAAAACTCTCTCTTCTGTATGTACGTTTTCGCCTTCACTTCTGAAACAGGTTTAAGTTTTTATAAAATCTATCAATTTTAGCGATTTCTCCATTTGAATCTCTCTTTTTGTTTGAATTTTCTATGCTTTAATTTTGTTTGCTACGAGGTTTTGTCTGCTTGATCGTGTCATCGTTGTTACTTTGTCATTTATATTTTTTTAATGTAATTTTTCCTTGATTGTTAGGGTTAGGCATCAAAAGTTTTTCTTTTTCTTTTTCTTTTTTAAATTTAATTAATTGCGATATCTGTTAGATAAGTGGGCTTGAACATGTGAAAAGTTTTCTGATTTTGTGCCATTATCTGTTGATCTTTCATGCTGATTTCTGTTGATTTTTCTTCGTAAGAAATACTCGATGCTGTATAAAAGTTTGTTGTTTATTTTGCCAAGAGCATAAGTATATCTACATTTTTCATTCTTTTGCCGTCTTGTTAATATACTAATTGGCTTCAGAATGCTCATGTTTGATGATGAGAAATTTCAAAGAAAATCATGAACTTTAGTTCTGAGGTTCAAAGTTATTTTATTCTCAGAAGTTTATTTGCTATGAAGGCTAAACCTGTTGTATGTCTTTTTCTTTTCTCCTTCCTTATTGGGTGGTGCTTGGAAGTAGCAGATACAAAGGGAAATTGATGCTACGATGTACCCCCTCCCTATTAATAGTACTCTTTTCTCCATATAGAGGGAGTATGATATATTTATTTCATTTGGTACTTTGTCAGTTTGCATTAAAAATATGAATTTATTCAAGATACTTAAATTTATTTTGATTAAAAAGGACTATCGTATGAATAGGTTTCGATCATCCTTCCTTTTTTGCAGGATTAGACATTTTGAGGGTGTGAAATACCTGATTAGGAAGTACGTTTAGCATGAACACCCGGGAATTAAGGCATCATATAGCATGTGCGAGGAACTCAAAGATGCTATTAAATGTGGATCTTAATGTTCCGCTGCCTACTGAGAACCGGGAGCAAGAGGGGACATCAGCTCATACAGGGTCTGTAGTTGGTCCAAGTGTTCAAGGACGGGGATCGATTCCATGTCCACCAATTGATCTCGAGGCAGTTGATGATGATGTTGTTATTATATCCTCCCCCAGGGCATTTGCAGAAGTATGGTTTCCATCTCCTCTTATTAAACTGCATCTGACATGCACTTTTGTATGTTTATGTGGCTGTCCTCATACTACTACTGATTGTATCCTATATCATGTTAGGCAACAAACAACTCCAGGACTCGTGGAAATGCAGTTCTAGTTGATTTGGATTCAGGTAATTCGTTTTTTTTCCTTGGTGGGGGTAGCTATTTCTGCTGATCTTTGTTTTGAGCCTTTAATATTGTTGCCTGTTGGCTCCTGTATTACTTTGTTCTACACTTTTGACTTTGCTACGTTTTATGTTCTTAACAGCAAAAATATGAATTGAATTGATGGGCACTTTGTTCCCCTACTTGCACATATAGTATGAACTGATTTTTTTATGGTGAAACTTTTTATATCTTGTGTAAAGCCTTAAATCTGATTACATTCGTCTCAAGAACTCATAATTTTGATGACGCCATTACCTTTGGTTAAGAAGGTACAGAAACAAATTGGCTGAAGAGAAAGTACTTACAACTGTTTGATGTTTTTCTCGGGGTTGAGCAACTCTTGGCACTGTCTTTAGTAGTGCTCGTTAATGCTAAAAAAATGTTTTCATAATGTGGATGTATGTTTCTTTTTCTTCTTTTGGCTTAGTTATTAGTATCTTTCATTTTGCTCTTCAACAAAGTGGGATACCTATCATTTTCATCTATTTCACATATCTGGCACCGTGTGATGTAATTCTTCATTGTTGCCAGCAACTTTTTGTTTTTTCATTTATTTGGGAGGCTAATTCTTATTCCTTAATCAATTTTGAAGGACTATCATCTAGGGTTGCTCCTAATAGTCGCAGCAAGCGCAGAAGAGTTTCAGCAAACCAAACACAAAAATCTGGCAACCTTTACATTAATTTGGAAGGAAGTAGCAACACTGTGGTGATAACTACATTCCTTTATTCTTTATATATATATATAAAATGTATAGCTCTATTAAATCTGCTGAAAATTTTCTCTGTTGAATTAATATTGTACTTAATTTACTCAAAAGTGCATCAACTGCTGTTTTTCCCCTCATCTATTTGTTATGGCCAAAATAGTAGATAATAATGGATTAAATATATGTACAGCTTAATTAATGTAGTTTTGTTGCCATCAAACAGCTCATATGGGGCCCATATGAGTTGGAACTAGGCTCTACATCTGTTCTCGATGGGAGTGCTTCTAGTCCTTGAACGAATGCAATAATTAACTGAATAATAAAGATTTTGACCTTATTTAGTTGAAATATTAATCAATATTTACCATATCTTTCGCATGGCATTTTCCTAATGTGTATGATTCGAAGTTTACATTTCCCGAACATTAATCTGGTACCACTCCAATGCCTTGTTCCTATTTTTAAATACTCCATTTGTTCCAAATTATAATATTAATGTCTTTTGAAAAGTCAATCTAAAAAAAATTTCAAATTCAAAAATGATATGAATCCATTTGATTTTAGTCAATACGATTAGAGTAAAATTCAAAAAACCACGTGTGCTTTACCCAAATTTTAGAGTCGCCACTTGCGGTTCAAAAACTATTGTTTCACCCTAAGAAGTAGGGTTGTGGCACCTACATGCCGCACTGCGCATTGGGTGAGTGGTGGGTTGCTGGTGTGCGATGGGTGTGTACAGGGTGTGTCGGACGCCGCGTCCCTGCGATTAGGCCCAAGGGTGCGCTGGAAAAAGAAGAGAGTTGATAAGTGTACCTTTTAGAGAGATCTAAGTTTGCCAAGCATAGAGATATCATCGCCGATTTGAGGTAGTTTGTTTCTCTTTCTTCTTTATCTTTCATCTCTCTTCTTTCTATCTCTTTCTTTCTATGCCATTGTTTCTTCTTCTTCTTCTTCTTCTTCTTCTTCTTTCTTTGTCTTCAGTTTTCATCTCTGTTTCTGGTTTGTTTTTTCCCGACATGTTTTTAATCGAGATGAGTAAGAACTGGTGTTTAATTAAATAAATATACAACATGAATGAGGGCCTGCACCTGTTTAGTGTTTAATTTAATATGCAACACTAATAAGGGTTTGAGCTGGGCCTGTTTGGTATTTAATTAAAATACTACAACAATTAGGGCATTTTAGAACAAGTCAAACCTTAAGTAAACTGTTTGGTACTTTAATGAAGTAAACTTAATTTCAGCATGTTACACTTAATTAAATTCCCTACTTAGCATTTAACTTGAAGTATATTTTTTTGTTATACATGTAATACTCTAACTATATAAATACATATATATTTAATAACTAAATAAACGCCTTATCCCCGACGCACCCGAATCCCCATTTTTTAAAATATTATGAACTCCCATATTCTGCACCTGAATACTTGCTTCTTAGCTTTCACCACTTGTGTTTTGGTTTTAAGTTTCAAGCTACCTCATTTCCATCCAAATTGACAGCAAGCGGACTTAACTTACAAAAAAGCAAGCGAAGTGACTTCCAACTATAATATTCACGCTACAATTGTCTAAAATAGCCCTGAATCATCCCCAACTTAGCCGGTCACTATCATTGTTAATCTTCCCCAAATCTACTACACACCTCTTCATCCTTCCCTCATCACCTCTCACCTGTTCTTCCTCATCTCTCTGTGATCACTATCTAGTCACTTAATATCACCCCTGGCCACCATCAACATCATCATTACACCAAGGAAAAAATCCCAAAAAAGAAGAGACATTTGTTGTTAGCCAGATAACAAGCTTTGAAAGGGAGAGAAAAAGAGAAAGGGACGAGTGTGACCTAGATTTGCAACAATGACAATCCATCGACATCACCTTCAATAGAGAGGAACTAGATCTAAACAAGAAAAAAAAAGGAAAAAGAAAAAAAGGAAGTAGATCTAATCAATAGTGACAATCCACCGGCATTCACAGATCTTGAATAATCATTTGAGTTAGTGGTTGAGCTGAAGAAGATGATTTGGAAATAGATTGCTATAATTTTGATGAGCTATGGTTACTTTGGATATGGGTTTGAGATGAAGAATATTGTGAAATAGGGCTAGGACTGCATTGGATTTGAGTGTATGCATTGCTTTGTATTGTGAATATGAAAGGGATTTGCGTGTATGTATTGCATATGTATTTGAGTGTATGTATTGTGAATATGGGTTTGAGTTAGATCTGACAATATAGTTAGTTAACTGTCGAGTCAACCCATATTAAGTGGAATCAAATGGGTTGGTTAACTATTTTTATTTATTCCATATTTTTAAAAAGAAATATATGTTCAACCCGGTTAATCATTTTTCGACCCATATTTTATTCTAAATTCAAATCAAAAGTTCTTTCCACTAATATTTAAATATTCAAGAAGCTCAACCACGCCCCACCCCACCCCCACACCCCACCCCCACCCCACCCCACCCCACCCCACCCCAACCCCAACCCCAACCCCACCTCACTCTCACCCCACCAAAAAAAAAAAATATTATGTGATTATGTGCACCCCTTACCCCCCACCCCACCCCCCCATCCCCCCAAAAAATAATATTATGTAATTATGTATACACCCTTTACCCACCACACACCCGCCCCCACCACCTCACCCACCCTCCACCCCCAAGCCCCCCACCCCCACACCCACCCCACCCCACCCCACCCAACCCCACCCAAAAAAAAAAATAATATTATGTGATTATGTATACACCCCTTACCCCCCACCCCACCCACCACTCCCTCCCAAAAAAAATTAATATATTTTAAGCGATTATGTATACACCACCCACCCCATTCCACCCCATCTACCCACCCACCCACCCAACACTCCCTCCCAAAAAAAAAATAATATTAAGCGATTATGTTTACACCACCCACCACCCCACCCCCACCCCACACCCCACCCACCACAACACTCCCTCCCAAAAAAAACTATTAAGCGATTATGTATACACCACCCACCTCACCCTCACTTCCTCCCAAAAAATAAAATATATTTAGTGATTATGTATAAATGATATATCTAATAATAATTTATTTAATTGGATCATAATAATGGTATGTTTGAAATCGACCTATATTTGAACCATAACCATATGGTTCCAACTCACATAACCAATATTAAAAATGGTTAATATGGTTTTAATTCTTAAATAGAACCATAACCATATTTTGAAAACCAAAACCAACCCATAACCATATTTTGCCAGACCTAGTTTGAGTGCACGTATTGTGATATTCTATTACATTGATTTGGGTGAAGATGATTGTGATTTTTTAATTTAATTTTTTGTTTTGGTTTTAACCCACTTTGTTGAATTATAATTTTTTTTATTTAATTACATTATTGTACTTTATAATGGTTAAATGATATTGTTAGTTTTAATTTCTTTGTTATTTTATTTTTTCCTCTTTAATATAATAATATAATTATCCTTCTCTTCATATATATATATATATATATATATATATTTATATAGGGAATGATTCATAGCACGTACTTGGTAGTTGGTATGGATAAAAAATGAACATATATTATCATTTCCGTACAAACATGATTAGAAATGGACTAATAATAGTAGCATATGTAATATTATTTTTAATCTCTATTCGTTACTATTAGTAGCCGACGATTACGTTCGTTACTAATATTAGCGGACGAGTGATTTCTCATTTTTTATCTTGGTCGTTAGTTCTTGCAATGAACGATAGAGATGACTGACGTATGCTCATTTTTCATCCATAGTAAGTACGTGTTATGAATCATTCCTCATATATATATATACATATATGTATGTATATATATATATATATATATATATATATATATAATGGAGAGAGAGGGAGGGTAAAATATTTTTAATTGTAAAAACTAACGGTGTTAGATTAAAGTTGTTAACAGGTGACGTTGTGAAACTTGAGGTCAAGGTCAAACCACGGTTACGATAGGTGGTGACTCAAAAATTTGGGTAACCCACAAGTGAATTTTATTCGTACAATTATGGATATTGCATACTATCTAAAAAGTAATACTAATTACAATATTTATTATTTTCAAAACTCAAATGAATCGGGTCAATTTTACTTTTAAATTTGAAAATGTCTCAAATTTATTTTAAAAATTCAATAATAATCTTCTATTGTAGAATGGAGGGAATATATGTATTCACTGTTTTTACATGGATATAAGAAGAAAATTGGCATTTTGAATGGCTTCAACTTCTCCCTTGTTTGCTTGACCTCTGCATAATATTGAACTGAACGAGTAATTGTAAAGGTTATACTTTGCTTATTATGATTTGCATAATGCCTGCATGTAGACGCGCTTTAGCTTGTACCTCTGATTCTAATGCTTTTTGGTTTTAATATATTGTTTGCAATTTTTTGAAATTAAGAAAGAAAAGATGCAACCAATTTATATTGTGGTTGTGGAGATTGTTAGTTTGACTTGCTTCCTTTGCACTAAATGTCCAAGTATGCACTGTGTTTTGGAATTTTGTTTAAAATTATTTTTGAGAATATGTATCTGATTAGTATATTAAAGAATGTTTATTGAAAGGTTATCTTTCTATACACTTAGGGAATGAATGTGCTGACTGTGACAATTCCGCCACCGCCACCGCCACCGCCACCGCCACCGCCGAAGGAGCCAACATTTACCTGTCCAGTTTGCATGGGTCCGTTAGTTGAGGAGATGTCAACGAAGTGTGGCCATATTTTCTGTAAGAAATGTATTAGGGCTGCAATAGCTACTCAGAGTAAATGCCCGACTTGCCGGAGGAAGATCAGCATGAAAAATACCATTAGGGTCTACCTACCTACCTCCAATTGAGTGCAGGGTCTATGTGCCCCTGTTATTTGAAATTCTGGAAGGTTAGGTGTGTTGCATTTCCTATTTAACTTCAAGTGAAGGAAAAGATAAGTTTGAAAAAATTCTATTTATTTTGGAAGTTCTCCCCAACAGAAATTTGATAAGTTTTAGACCCGATGTCTACTAGAGGTTAATAGAAATACAAAACCATCTCAATGGATTTTATTTTTATTCTATTTGCTATCTTGCAAGTTTATATATTTGTAATGGAAGGAGTGTTATTTTTCCAATTCTGACCAACAAACTTCTTGGCAAAACTAATGTGCAAGGGACTAGGAAATTCCAAACCACCCCAACATCGTTGCTGCTGTGGGAGGTTATATTGTCCCTAGACATTTGTGAGGGTTGGATTTTGGTTCATGTTTATTTGCAAAGATTAATCTCGACATTATATTTTGATGGATTATATAATTTTAATATTATTAATTTTAGGATTAAATGGTCTTACTAACATGTTTAGCTTGAAATTATTCATGAGATAATTTAAAATAATTTTATGTTTGGTTGTACAAGATTATTTAAAGAATTGGGTCTTATCGTTTGAAATATTATAATCTTACCGGTAATGAGAATAGATTGTTATAATACGATCCACGGTCATTTTAAAAAAGGGAAGGGGTTAATTATATAATTTTAATACCAAATAGTAGTGGATTATAATACATGATTGGGATATGATATTAAATAAATCTTTATTTCAAGTCATTTTATTATTCTTTGGACTAATAATTTCAAGTCTAAAGTTAATTAGGATTAATATTCTAATCTTAAGTGTCATCCTTATGAACAAACACAGCCTTAATCTTAACTCATTTCATATGTTCAAATAACGTAGTCACCACAATAATCAGTGGAATATAATTGGCATATTTATTTAAAAACCATTTAGTACATTAATAATTTTTAGCAAATTAGTTAGGCAAAAAGTACTTAAGAAAAGAAATATTAATAAAGTTATGGCATCACCCATACTTGAACTAGACTTCGGATAGTGCAACGTTTTGGCATATATTCTGCAACATAAGTTCAGATATGAGCAGCACCAAATGTCCTAAACTGAAACAGGCTACCTCTTCAAGTTTTTCTCATATTTCCTTTTTTCAGACAGACACGCTTATAATCACATACATACATGTAAAAACATTCATTGATATAGGTGCCTCGTACTCAACTACATGTGTTTCACAGTACAATCTTTGTAGGAGTATATATAAAATTTGCAACTTATTCAGTCTCTACATGCACAACAGAAATAGGAATAAATTAGCTAATTCCTAACAAGGGAACAAATCTAAAAGCAAAATCCCTTTGGTAGCACAAGACTAAGAAAACAGAAGTAATTGGAGACGCAAAAAAGAAAAAGGGGAAAAAAAAATTGGACACAACGGAACAACCACAAGAGTGGAGAAATATAAAACTCAATTCAATAGTTCATCTTTTTTCTGATTTCTTTCTCCACTCCGTGCGGCCCCTGTTAATTTCAAGCCCTTCACCAGATAATCTCAATAAATGCAAGAACTGACAGAAGTCATCCCCATCTTTTGCTGCAGCCGCATATCCATTAGTTCCTTTGAGCTTTGTAACTGCAGTATCCTCGTCAGGCTCAGGACTTGTGAGAGAATCAACAATGTCATCATGTTGACATTCACGCCTATAATCTAGAGTTATCGTTTGCAGTTCATGGGTGTCAAGGACTTCCTGAGGCATGCTCTGTCATAGATAGATGAAATGATCTCAATTAGCAAGATTAATTGGTTACGTAGGAGCCTTAAGAACCTTAAGAACGTAAGAGCAAAATTCAATGAAACTTTTTGTACAAGAAAATTTTGGCCATGTAGAACACAAGGTGTCTAGAGCTTCCACAAGTTCCAAGACAACAAATGCAGATGGAACTGAGTAATTTTTTCCATATGTGGTTTGAAGGTTTAGTTCCTCTAGAATAGAAAAGCTTACACTAAATGACAGAAAACTCTCATTAGAGCAGTCAGGCTCCAATGCCAATAGTCCACAGATTTCTTTATCCATTAGTATATAAACAACATAGTTATTTCAAGATTAAACAGTATCGCGACTCTCGGCGAAGAAACTAGCACATGTAATTTACAAAAGAATATAGACCTTGACCTAGGACATTTCATAATCCAGGGCCATCAAATGAGCATCCTCTTGTGTTTTTATGGCGGTTAGAAAAGTTTAACATCCCTCAACAACATAGATTACATATATAAATATGTTATATATATGTTTGATTGAAAAGGAACACGCAGTTGCAACAAAAGAAGGCTACTCAAATAATGAACGGGAAGTGACATTTTTACCAACCTCCAGAACCCATCCTATATAGGCGACATTGTTTACATGCTGGTTCATGTCCAGATCAGCTCTTCTTGGCTGCAATCCCAAAAAAAGAATTAGTACTTGACAGAAATACTTGGAAACAATTTATATAAGCTTTTACATCATACCGTCAGTCCTAGCCTGGAATGCTGAGCAGGATCTTCCAGTTTTGAAATTTTCCTTGAGCTCTTATTATTCTCTTCAGGAAACGATAATCTAAAGCCACAACAGAACATCAATACAGCAAGAATAATTTATATCACAATAGCAGACAATAAACTTGGAGATAATTTTTCAAAAACAGGGGAGATGAAGTTAATATTCCCTTCCAAAATCAACAAATAATGCAAAAGGGAGGCACCTCTTGTTTAGATAATTAACGGTATTCAGAATATGGACATGTGGAGTTAAATGCAATGACGCATAAAAATTGATAAATAATAAGTGAATATATATATACATTCTTCAAACTACATGAAGTTTATCTCTTTGTTTAGATGCATCACAAGAAAGCATAATCAAATCTATATATTGTATTTCTGAAGCCGAGAGAAACCAAGTTTGCACCACAGCATGCCACGTGGCACTTAGCCTTATAGCCACTGTAAGACCCCGAATTTTATGAAATAAAAGTATTCAATTTTTCTATTTAGTAAATGGTTAAATTGATAAAAAAGTTAAAGTTAAGGGTGATATGTGAATTTTTTCAAAATAAGCTAGTGGCTATAAAATACTTATTATTGCCGGAAAATATTCGTTTGGTCGTGGAATATTCTTGTTGTCGAGGAATATTCGTACGACGGCGCAACTATTTGTGGGTCCCATAACAGAATAACTGTTGGATGAAGAAAACGACAAGTTTGAGTAAATAACGACGTAGTTATTCTGAATTAACACTTTGTTGGAATACCGGTGGTTAAAATACGATGTCTGGCGTTGCGTTGCCGCGATGGCTTTGGCGGTATTATGCGATTATTTTTGAATTATTGATTCTTACGTGAAGGCACTACTCAATAATTGTTACAGTAATTACTGTTCAATATTTTATTTTATTGATTCAATAATTGATGCGTTGATATTTATATTATTGTTGTTTCAATAATTGTCACGACACAGTATTTCCCATTATCGGATCAATAATTCATATTATTTGGATAATATTATTAGATAACATTATTGGCAATGTCTAGAAAGTTCTGTCAAGGAGAGGTTTGGTCACCTAATTGCGCGCCAGTAAGAAAAATCCTTATTGGAAAGCCCCCTCTTTCCTGAGAACGGCCTGGTTGTCATAATTGCGATTCTGTAATATTATTTGTGAATAATTAATTATTGATTTATATGATAAGGAAATATTTATTTGATATGGATATAAATGATGGATTTATTTATTTATGTGGTTATAAATGAAGGAATTAATGTTGGGGTGTTTTATTAGTATTTTGTCGAAATGAAGAATGAAATTTGGGATTTTCAGAAAAATTTGTTGGTTACTTGATTTTGTAAAATCCATAACTCTTTGTGTATAATGAGTTAGGAGATGAGCCATATATCAAAAGAAAACCCTGGAAGTAAGCTAACCGTAGAAATTAGAATCACCCAAAAATCCTTTGTACATATATCGTGGTGAATTTTTGAATGAAACTGGTCCGAAGGACTAATAATCTGAAAAATCAGTGTTCTTGAGATATATTGCGTGAGTTATAATTTTTAATCCGACCGTTGGATCGTTGTGATTTTTAGATATGTTATACATATAAAAGTTGAGTATATGTCCACAAATTTTGAACCATTAAAAATTAAAACATGATTTGTTATGAATTTTAAGAGGTGACTGATTCAAAAAAAAATTATAAATGAGTTTGGTAGAAAATTCTAGAAGGTGGGCCCCATTTTTGTTGTTATTTGAAAGCATGTGCTGAATTAAAGCTTCAAGTATGGTGGGCTGGAATTTTCAACTTGCCATGCGTAGGAATAAAATAAATATATTATTTTATTAATTTAGTCTCCTTTGGCGTTCTAGCATTTTTCTATAAATAGGTGCTTATGTTAGAATTGAAAAACACACCAGAAACATAAGTTTTCTCTCTCTATATTGTCGAGCGTATTTTTGTGAGTATTTAGATACTTTGAGAGTTGCTATTAAGTGCAAGTTTCCTTCAGCTTTTCATCTAAAATTCCAGCTGCTCTTTTGAGGTAAGGGATTTTAAAGGTTATTATGTTTTTCAGTTTTCGTAATTGTTCCGACCCTCAAAAATTCTGAAAAAATTTAAAATGATAATTTGATGAGTCTTCTAGATTGTGTCCAAAAATGGCGATTTTTGGATGTATAGATTAAGAGTTATGAATTTTATGAGAAAAGATTATTTTAAAAGTAAACCTTTATAACTCCTTGTGATTAACTCCAAAATTAGTGAAATTTTTATTGGGAGTACATGTATATAACAGAAGTATACTCTGTAAATTTTAGAATTTTTTGGACAAAAGTACAATTTATGATAAATGTCTAAATATTCGGCAGTTTTGGTCATATGAAAAATAGTAAATGAATTTTAAAAATTCTGAGAAAAATATATGTTCAATATGGAACTATATTCTGCTAAATCCCAGAAAAGAAATATTGTTTGTACTGATTTGGTATTTTTCATGAAAATGGACTAGTTATGAGTAAATGAATTAAATATGTTATGTGAAGTAAGAAAATTGGAAAATAGGATTTTATGGCTTGAGAATCCTATATGAGGTATATGTAGATTTTTTATGAGGGTTTTGGTTATTGGTGATGAAATCTTATGAGTTTGGCATTTTAGGATAATTAAATGCATCGAGTAAAGTGTAAACAATTAAAATAAATTGTTTATAAGTTTAAGAAATATTATTCTTTCAATATCATTATACCGAAATATTGGTATGGATTTTATTGTGGAATTTCTACCTTTTTCATGTCGGGGTTACTATTCATGAGTTACTATTCACGACAAAATTGGTTTCTTTTTCTGACCAAATTATCGTTGATTTATGAATCTTACTCTTGAAATTAAATCCATGTTTGATTTTCATATATAACATTTTTATAATCCTGGTGACGAAATTTCTCTTTGACTTGAGTGTAAAGATGGGTAGATTATTGGTATGATCGTGACTATGGGTTCTCTTTGGCCAGTAGTGCAAAGTTGAATTGTTGACTGGTATGATCATGACTATTGAATTTACAATTGAATATTTTTAGCTTAAGTGCAAAGGTGAATTGATCAACATGGTTATAATTATGGTTTATATAAATTCTGAAATGATTATGTATTTCTTTGAGATATTAATATCTTTGGCACATGTAGTCTGAATGAATTATTGATGAATATCTTTGGTCTGTAGTGCAAAAATAACCTTTGTTGTTGAATATCTTTGGCCGGTAGTGCAAAGATGATCTGTTGTTGAATATCTTTGGCATGTAGTGCAAAGATGACCTGTTGTTGAATATCTTTGGCCCATAGTGCAAAGATGACCTATTTTTGAATATCTTTGGCCCGTAGTGCAAAGATGACCTATTTTTGAATATCTTTGGCTCGTAGTGCAAAGATAACTTGTTGATGAATATCTTTGGCCCGTAGTGCAAAGATGAATTTATTAGTATGATTATGAACAGGAACAGTGATTTGGTATAACCATGATCTTTGATGTTTCAGGTAAAAACAAATGATGAAAATTATCTTTGTCCTGGATGAGAAGAGGAATTTAGAACCACAAATATGATTATGAGTTATTCACATGAATGTGGACAGGAACTGTTGATTTATATTACATGGATAAAACATTGTTGGTGGGCTTTTAACATGGAGAAGATAATAGACTTTATGGTCTATTTGACTCTGCTAAGGGATTGCTCGTTCCGCTGCAACTATGGTTGAAAAGTTTTATCATCTACCATATGTTTTAAATCTCTGATATATTATTGATGAAGGCTATTGATAATTTAATTATCTTTAGTCATGATATTCTTTACTGAGCTAGTTGTGCTCACCCTTTTGCTTCACAATTCCTTTCAAGTAATAAGAGTGTTGCCGGGTCGAGCGAGAGTAACAAAGGAATAGAACGGTGGTCTCTAGCTGTGGAGTTCTCCCTAAACAGTATAGAAAAGTATGTTGTATTTTATACATCATTTAGTAGTTATATTTGGTGAATCAATTAGGGTGAGGCGAACCCAACATTGGAAGGGTGTTTTGCCACTATCATACAAGATGTCTAATGACATACAACATCGTGTCATCATAAGACAGGGTTGTGCACATCCACTTGCTGAGTATATCTACGAGCACTACCTATATAATCTTGGTGTTTGGTTGAAGTATAACTCTCAATTAGAGACAGTGGAGATAATGATATGTCGAGAGAAGACTCACCATTGGAGCGAATATGATAGTAATCTTCTCGTTTTTTCTTTGGGGTCTATTAGATTGACCAAGGATAATTACGTAGACATGATATCTATCATAACCTGAATTTACGGGCTCCCATGTACGAAGGTTTCCTTGAGCACTTCCCAAAGATTCTAATTTCTAAAACAGTTTTTGACTATACCTTTATGTAAGATGTCATTGTGACGTGTTATCCAAGGTTGGGATGAGAGTCACAGTTGGTATATATTTGTATCAAAACTCACAGCATATGTGTTGTATTTTGCACGACAATGGTTGTAATAAAGTTGTAGTTGTTTTCTGTACCATGTTTTTGGCGACTCGGAATATGTTGGATGGAATGGACCTATTTTGGGGGTGTCACAGCCACCCTCTTTTGTAGTAATTGCATACTAAATTTATTTCCAATCCTCTGGCATCCTTTCTCTTACGCAAACTCCTTGCGTCTCTACATGTTCATACTATATTTTTCCGTTATTTCATTATTCGAGGACAAGTCCTTAATAGTAGTTATAATTTTAATTTTAATTTTTTGATAAAAGAAGAAATTTTATTAAAAGAAAAGAAAGGATACAATAAAAGGGGGAACAAGTCATTAAAAGTAGTTATAATAGGAAGATGATCAGCTTCAGCTAAGTTACTTTTCCCAAAAATTAGGGGGAAAAACTAACAGTTCTCCACCAGTCCTTCTAATTCTTAATTAGTTTTGCTGTTTCTCAAATAGCAGGCTTCTATTCTTGAATCCCATGGATACTCTAGGATCATTCTTATTTGATTTTTTATTTTTCCATGTTTAATCAAATCCTCCCTCTCTTATTGTGCTTGCAGACACACACTCAAGTAAGGTATATTGGTTCTGCAAAACTAATAGTTCTTTGCCACCTAATACAAGATGCTTATGTTCCATCTTCACTTCTAATGTAGCATCTACCGCCTTCACAAACATCATACCTCGAGGACAAGTAACCAAAAACTGAATGAAGGCTTAATAAGGTCTTTAATCGTAGGTTGTTGAGGCAAAGCGATATGACTAACTGCAAACGCCTACCCTCGGACTCGATCATGCCAAGCTGCTAAACAAACCAGGCGACTTCCAGGCTCTCAAGCTTGATAGCAATTGTGAAAGAAGATTCTAGTGGCATTCTTCCTCTTCTTCTTTGCGGAGATGTGGCATTTGACACATCTCATTGGCACCAAGAAGAAGGTATTAATGGATCCTCATTTCTTTTTTAGCATCTCATCATGGAAACATCTCTGGCACTTGCACACATGAACACCAGCCCCAGGTCTTTTTGGTGCAGAAAACAGCTTGTGGTGGTTTGCGTATCATAGTTTAGAATGTTACAAAATTGAGTGAGATAACATTCGCAACAAAGTAATTATATATATTTGTTACACCCTTATAAAGGACAATGGTAGTGACTCCAAAGAGTACTAACTTCATCCGAGAAGAACGGGGCGAAGCCAAGACTCGGAATAGTGCATTGCTTTTGGAGGGGATCTGAACTCCCATTGTGGCTAATAAATATCTACGATCACGTTGTGAAGTATTTTAACTCATATAAATAAGGCAACATACTAAACAAGGTGGAGCTTAACCGCATGTATGAGTGCAAGCATGCGCCTAATTTAAAAAATACATGAAAAAAAATTAAAAAGAAGAAAAAGGTGAACAAAGTACAAACCTCGAAGCTGCCCACATTCCCTACCCCATTAATGAGCAAGTGTTTTAGATAGGAGTTTGAGTTCAATCAATTTTACCTTGACCTCAAATTTGGTTTGACTGAGCATTTATACCACAGTTGAGGCTTCATGCTATATTTAAATTCCATTTGTTGTTAACTTCGATTTTAAAACCATTATATATGAAGAATAATTTGTACAACATTTTTCTTTTGCCTGCACTTGGTTATTATGTTTAACTTCTTTAATTCATCAGATTTAATCATATAATTGTTCTTATTCTTCTTAAATAATGAATTTCAAATGATTGATGATTAGTATTATGAAATGCTTCCAATCTGGTGGGGACCAAGTAGGGTTAGAACAAAGGTAGAAGAATTAGAGGAGATTGAGAACAAAGATAATAAATACGTAGGGATTACAATACTTTTATGTGCTAATTAAATACCCTAAACTTAATGATCAAGTAATTCCTAAATAATCTTAACTGGATAAGGAAAATCTCTAATAAATTTGTGAGTTCAATCGTTAGTTGTTCGCATGATCAAGTTCGTGAACAGTTCGCTAATCGAACATGATCGAGTTCGCGAGCGTTCACAAACACATGCTCGTTCGCGAACGTGATCAAGTTTGCGAACATTTTGACGAACCACATTAGCTGATTATATTTCCAACTTCCAAGTCAGTTAATAAATTTCACATGTAAGAAATCGAACCACTCAAACTGAACCGAAATGTCCGCAAACACAGACGAACCGAACCACATGGTTCGCAAACATGTTCGATCGAACAATCGAACGTGAAACCATGTGTGAACTCGACTCGACAAGACATCAAACTCGAACCGAACCGGTTCGCAAACGGTTTGATTCGTTTGCTGGCCTAATTTCAAGTATAACTTGTCAAACTCTACTATTCAAGAAATTTGCTTTTGGTTTCTATCATAAGTTTTGAGTTTTTTATTTTCATTTTTCTCATAAGCTTACCCAAATAAGGTTAAAATTTATTTTTATTGTGCTCTCTTGTTTTGTTTCATGTGAATATTATAATATATGCAAGTAAACAAGGAGGACAAAGCCTTTTATATCCATCTTCTACACAGAATATATTTGAAGATTGAAAGATTAGAAGACGAAGATTAAAAATTGTTGCTTAAGACGAAGATTAAAAATTGTTGCTTACGACTAAGAGTGTAAAAGAGTCGAACCGAAACGAACAGAAAGTTGCTCGAATTCGACTCGAAATATTAAATTCATACTTGAATTTGACTCGAATTCGAAAAATTCTACTCAAATTCGACTCGAATATTTATTACTCGAATTCGATCCGACTCGAATCAAATTATATTCAAACTACTCGCGAGCTTCAAATTCAAGCTCAAATTCGAATATCCACATAATAACTAGTTTTATAATAAATAGAATTATAAATAGAATTTGTTAGCTTACTTAAAAATGAAAAAATATATTTATTATTATATTTTACAAATATAAAATCACAATTAAAATAAAATAAAATAATAATAATAATTAATTATCCTATTTTGATTTAATTTTGTATATATTATAAGAGAATGTATTAAGTATTTAATCGAATCTGTATCAATCGAGTATGTATCTAATCACAATCGAGAATTCAAGTAGTTCGAATCTTAAACGAGTCGAGTATAACATTTCTCAGATTCTACTTATATTTTTATTCGAACTATTTTTTATGCTCAGATTTGAATCATATTATTAACGAATCTGAGTCTCGCTCGTATTTTTTCGATTTTTCGAATCGAGACCAAACTGTTTGGCTTGTTTACAGCCTTACTGTATTTGAAATACACTAAGCAGTTGAGTAGGACCCTTTTGGGAATTTCGCTTACTTATATTTTTTATCAGGATTATTTATTTAATTATTTCCTTCATGATGTTATCAGACTTGCTGCATGTATTTGGAGGTAGTTTTTTCATCTACTTATTAAACAGAGCTATATTGTCAAGTTTCAGTATTATAAAAAACAATGCTAATTATTTAGTACATTATAGTTCTTACTTGAGCATGTCCTCTGTGTACTGTGTCTGTTGTGTAGCATGGATTTATGACTAGTTAGTAAACAAAAAACTAAAAAAGTAAATCAGAATGCCAAAAAGACGACCATGAACCAAGTTCTACAATTCGGAACTTGAAGACTCACAAATAGACAATCAATTGCACACACAGAATACATTCACAATGCTTCAACTTATCAGACCATTGTTTACAGAAAATCAATGTTTTCTTAATAAGGAGATCATTTTTAAGTTTATAATTAGTTTTAGTCAAGTCATCCATCACGGGGATTACAGCTTGATGGCTAAATGATAATTATAACATAACTAATGAAGTGAAACTGAAAATGTCAAACGACAGAATAGTCATCCACATTGTACAAGATTTTCACACTGCATTCCCATTGATTTTTTCTCAAATGTACTCTATTTTCTGACACTTTTTCTTTGCCTTGTCTGACAAAGAAGAGACTCGAGCAGAGTTATCAAAAGATATTCTCATTCGCGATTATATATTCTATGACAATATCATCTTCTATTTCTCTGTGCTTGCATCAATTAATATGTTTATGGATATTTATTCAACAGATATTGCTAAATTTTTGAAACAGTTCATATTTTTTAGCCATTATGGATTATCAGTGTACCAAAACTTAAAATTTCATTGCTCATTAAAGATTAGTTATGCTAAATTCCATTACAAGGAAACTATTGGGGTATTTCTAAATTCTCATCCTAGTTTAAGCTGTACAATATATTACTCTCATCTATTATGGTGCGGTTAGCATAAGGCTAGAACAAGCAGACCAAATATGTGAGAGGGATCATATGAAGAAAAAAAATACACATTTTAGCAGTTCTCAACCACCAAAAAAAAAAAAGAAAAAGAAAAAACCATGTTGATCCTCCACGATATTTCATCATGATTACTAGTATTAAGTAAAGATCCCCTGCAGATGACATTTTATAGGTAAAAGGAAACAATAGCCCACCTTGGAGTTTTTGGGCAGAAAACTAAATATTCATCTCGAACATCATCATTGACTTTCTGAAGTCGTCTGGTATCTTGGTTCATCATCACCCACTTGCTGCAATTAAACAAAATTTAGGAAAGAAATAAACACTTTAAATAGCACATGTTCAGTTAACTGTGACACACAAGAATAATTATGCCCAACACAAACTGGTCTCCCAATAGAGAAAATTTTTCTATATAATAGTTGATTGCAAGAGGCAGACTTGGATGACAGAAAGACCAGAAGATGTTGATGTCAGGAACCAATCGGGATGACCTATCTAAAGTAGTCCCAATTAACTTGCATGGCCAATCAAGTATGAGAGAAGGAATCAATATTCTTGGGAGCACATAAATACTCGCATAAAATTTAAAATAAAAAAGATTATCTATAACGCCTATATTGTAAAGTACAAAGTGCTTAGCACCTGAACCTATTTGTTTAAAGAGTGAGCTCACAACACATTCATCTCAATTCTCACCAAATAATTATTTATCTCATCAGAAATTGTTAGCTTGATGGATCTCATAGCGATAACCAAATCAGCCTCAGCACTGTGATTCAAGCCAAGTAATTAGTTCTCAGTTTTTGCATGGATCCAGGAACGAGGTCCATTTCTTTGTAGAAAACTAAAATGATGTTTGACATATGACTTTTTCTCCTTTACATTTCTCAAATATTTTCTTCTACTTCAGCTATGACCAACTGAAAGAAAATTAAGTTAAATGCACCTCGTAGCCCTTCCAATGACTTCATCACTTGCATAATCCTTGATAATCCAATCACGTCTAGTCCCAATCCTTCCTTCACTTTGGCACCATGTCTCTATCTCAACCACATCACTCCTGCCATACATTTTAACATATGAAAATAGATTAAATTGTCCATCCTATAAAATCAAATCAACATTATGACATGATGGAGAACATTTTTACCAAGCAGGGTATCTGTAGATCTCAATGTGCATTCGAGCAGTCACCCATATGAGATGCAATTTTCTCATGGTGGGTGTAGTTGCAAATCCATCAGTTGAAAATCCAACACTCTGAGCATGATTGCCTCCAACCTCCTACATTACATCACCAAATTTTGAAAAAACTTATCAAGAGAGCAGGTTATAGAAAACTTGAGGACACCCAGGGGCCAAGGGAGACACTTACAAAGAATCCATAATACATACAATGCACTAAATTGAAATTTTAGATGTAGTCTTTGTTTCAAGTTTGAAATGCTATGTATATGAGCAAATTTATCATCACGAAGATGCAATAACAAAAGCAGTCAAAACTAATGCAAATCAATTGGCAATCGCTGCTAGAGCGGCTTAAATGCAGCTCCAGCTAAGAAGAAGAACAAGAACAAGAATAGAAAATATTGAATACCACAACAGTTATCGGGAAAAAAAGGTGTTTGACAATAAATCCAGACAACATTGGGTATTTTTTATTTTTGGTAAATAAGTAACCCTAGATATTAGTTTGGCTATTTGCTTGGATCACCGAAAGAGAAAGACAAGAAAAATGAGAAGAAAACGACAAGGAAATGGAAACATAAAAGAAGATATAAGAGCTCAGACAGCACTACAATACACTAAACTTTAGCTGAGGCTATATAGCAAAAATAGAACTAGTAATACAAGTTCAATTGTAACTTTTAAAAAACCAAATTTCAGCAAAATTCTTAATCTTTTCGTACATTACCTTATTTTTTTCTCTCCCCATCTCTTTCACGTGAATCCGTGATCCAAACAGAGTATCAAGAACAGAATCCGCAATTACAAGGTTAATATCCACAAACAACACAGAAAGACAAAAGATATATTCATAAGGAAAGCACTTGATAAGGATTTGAGTAATAGGCCAACAATTAATGTAATAAACAACCACATATTTCAAATAAAACAATGCAGTAATAAATCTATATCAGAGTCTCCATAAGTTTTCAACTACTATGATAACTGAAATCGCACATGCAAATCAAACAGTCAAAAAATTACAACTTTAAACAGAAAATGCAGACATGCAAACTAACACACATCTATATATAGAGAGAGAGAAAGAGATAGAGACCTGTAAGAGATTAGCAATGGTTTCAACAGTGGCAGTTTTGTTAATTCCAACCTCATAACACCTAACTATAAACTTCTCCTTGTACGATAAACCGTCTTCCGTCAAGCTCCCCAACCGAAGCCTCTCCGCCATGCTTTTCTCCTGACCGAATTGCTGCTGCAGTTGCTGCTTGGGCTCACCGATCGACACGGCCAGAACAGGAGCATTAATGTTATTATTATAATTAGAAGAAAAAGATGGCGAACGACAATAAGCAACGGAGTTTCGCCGGCGAATCGAGATCGGATCGGGATTGAGAAAACGGCATTGATTTAGGGCTTGAATTTGGTCGGATAAAGCGGCATTGCACGTAGTTGCCGATGCCCCTTTCAGCAACATCCTTCCTCTCTCCTTTTTTGATTCTCTCTCTAAAAAAAGTAAAGAAATAGGGAAATAGGGAAATAGCTGAAATTTCTGCGTGTATTAATCAGGCTGAAGTCTCTGGCTCCTCACTCACTTGGCTAGTTGGCTTCTGTCTCTATGCGAGTTGGTGGCGTCGATACGACCGAGGCCGCTTGCGTAGACTGTTAACCAACTAAAATGACACGGCTTTCACACGATATTAACGATATTGCCATCTGCTCTATAAACGTGCGCCGCCACCGACCCACCGCTTAAAAAGTCTATAAATGTGGGTGTTTATGGTCGCAATTTTTTCCCATTAATATCTAAGGCTATAGATGAATCAAAAATCGTTCGATTTGGTTTCGATTTAAAAAAAAAAATACGAGTGAGACTCATATTTATTAATAATATAGTTTAAATTTGAGTAAAAAAATATAATTCTAATAAAAATATGAGTAAACTCGTTTAAGATTCAAACTATTTGATACATACTCAATTGATACATATTCGTTTAGATACTTGATATATTCTCTTATAACATATACAAAATCAAATTAAATTAAGATAATTAATTATTTTTATTTTGTTTTATTTTGAATTTTAATTGTGATTTATATTTATAGTGTAATAGTAAATATATTCTCATTAATTTCTAAGTAAAATAACAAAAGTTTTTTGACCAAAAGTTCAAGATCCAAAATCCAAGATTCAAGTTTAGCCTAGCCTAATTCCTTAGTCATTCTCATAAGGTGAATTTTATTCAAGTTTCAAATATTTTTTTGACTTGCATATTAAATTGATTTTAAAACTCAATTCTGTTTATTATTATTATTATTATTATTATTATTATTATTATTATTATTATTATTATTTTGGTTGAGGAACATATATATATATATATATATATATATGTGTGTGTGTGTGGAAAATGATTCATAGCATGTATTCATAACCATACAACAGAAGTATTCATTAAGATTTGAGAAACTCTATCCTCCCATTTCAGGGAGTGCAGTAACAACAGAAGAAACAACACCAAAAGTTACTGCACTCCTTGAAATGGGAGTAGAGAGTTTCCCAAATCTTAGTGAATACTTCAATAATAACCCTATAATGAGAAATGGAGTCAAAATTCATACACTTTATGACAAAGGAACTCACAATGGCACAATGGTATTAAACCTAAATAACTTTTAAGTATATAATCAGAAGAACAGATCAGGAACAATTTGAGTGTCAAATCAAGTATATAAATTTCAAGCCGCTACCGAATCAAAGTGTGGAACAAGGAGAACGAACTGAGGGCTTATGATTCTAAGGCTTGAGAGGGATCAAATTGAGATTTCAAAGACTTCGATTTGGAGAAGTTTTGTGAAGATTTGAATGGAGAAAGAACTCGGTGCCGTTAGACGACTGAGAAGGAACCATGGGCTTCGATGTTCTGAATCAAGGGCTTGTGAGAGCACTATGGGCTTCGATGTTTTGCAGCAATCGATTTTCTGGAGGGGATCAAGGGTTACGAACTGAGGGCTTCGACTTCGATTTTTATGGCATGCTTCGATTTTCAGAAGATTTGGAGAAATTTTGTGCATATTTAAAAGCCAAAGGATCTAGTTTGAGAGTTAGGTCGTCTAGTGAGGAGAAAGACTTAAAAACACATAGCCTTTTTAAATAGGAATGTTCTTTAAGGTGTAATATTACTTTTTAATGATGTTGCTTTTGAACGGGGCCGTATATATATATATATATACACACACACACACACACACACATATATATATACTGGTCCTGGATATTAAAACTTACCACTTTTTATCTAACATACCAGACATACCCCTTTATAGCGACCAGAATGGACGACGATTCGATCGATCGCTATATATAGAACTGTCGTCTTAGCTTTTAGCGACGAACAACATATAGTGACAGACAACATAATGAACATATAACGATGGACCGAGCCTATAGTGATGGACCAAATCGTCGTCCGGTTCGTCGCTAAAGGGGGGTATGCAAGGTATGTACGACAAACCAAGAAGATCAAGGATCATGTTAATTGCACCTTTTTTTATATGAGTTTTGATCAATTTTGGGATTAATTTAGACCCATTAATTGATTGAATTTTTATTAAATTAAAAGTGTATTTAATAGTCTATTACAAGGAGATTAATAGAGAGCAATATATGGTTCAAGTAGGAATTATATATTGTGTTTTAATTGTATTCAAAGTGGAGTATATAAAAAGGTTCATTGTTGTTTAAGAAAACTATTTTCTTTATGTCCCACATTGAGTAAGAATAAAACTATTTAATACTTTATAAGTATTTGTGGAATAATTTAATTCTGGTACTAAAGAAAAGGTTTGGATTTGGTCACAATGATGTGGTGCGAAACACCACCCACCCGCGGCCCGGGGAGCCTATTTTTTTTATCTTGAACAAGATTAATAGACTTCATTCATGGTTAAACAGTTTTGTGTTTAATCATTATGGATACAAAAGAGTTTTAAAACTGTCATAAACTGATTTGTGATTATTACATCATTTACTTTGTAAACTGATACTTTATTAACAATTCAGTTTTATCAATTTTGAAATTGATCAGTCTTCTTCTTCCTTTTTATCAACCTTTACAAAGAAGCATTCAATATATTGATCAGTGAGTTATTATCACTAAGAATAGGTGTAGGCTTGACATATATCCTGGATGTGAATTGTTAGGAGCCTTTAGCAAACCTTTTTGGTAAAGGACAATAAACACCTTAAGAACAGGGACTATCCGTGTCAAATTCTTGTTCCATAATTATGTGTTCATTTTATTTTTCAGATCACATGGGTGGTATGAATATTATGATGAAGATGTTTGAATTAATGTACCCAAAAAATACTTATTAATTACTCAGACATTAAATTTCCAGAGATACGCAGTCGTAGTAGTGGTTGGGAGATATGAAAATTTGACTTAGTAACATTTATTTAACAATTAATATTAACATCATAGCCATCATTTCTCACGACTTAATTTAGTATTCATCAAGTTAAAGTTGACATTTGTAATAAATTATTACTCACTGACATAAATCATCAATTTACACAAGCATATATAGCTGCATTGGACACATGTAATGTTTTTTTATAAAGTGTGTACAGCTTGAACTGATGACCGAACTTAATTTTCTGTGTTTGGTTGTCATGTTCATAAAATAATAATGAAATAATTTTTTTCTTAATTAATCCTACCTATTAATGAATGAATAGCCTTTGAAATTTTTAGGTATAAAATGTAGTAGGATTTTATATAGAGCCAGCCAATTAGTGCTGCATGCTCTTGTAGAGATCAAAAGGGAGCTTGTGGTGGTTCATTAATTATTTAATTTTAAGGAATTAAGATATGGAAGTAGTGCATCATCGGGTGGGGAGGGAGGTGGTGGTGCTCGGAGAAGGGTCTGGAACTCACAACACTAATGGTGGTGGTATGGGCATAAACACCACCATTATAGATGCTGGATCTCTTAATGTGACCAAGGATGAGGAGAGAATGGGAAATAGCATTTATTTTGAGGACGATACAGGTATATAAAAGTTTTTTTTACCAACAAAAGTCGTTTTGAATCAGTTAAATCTTAGTATTGCTTAATTGTATTGTTAGATTTGGTGTTTTATTTATTGTTTGGAAGGGTAAACAACACTTAAAACTAACTCGTAAGCTATCTGTTGTTACCGACCAAAATTGTGGATCAACATGCGTATTGCCTGTAGGTTCAAGGTTAAAGTGTGGAAAATTATGGTAGGAAGCTATAAATAAATGGCTGACTAAATAGTAGATTTATTAAGGTCCCTTGGAAATATTAGAGTAAATTCTTCGATCATCAAAGATTTCCTTTTCTTTGCAAGTAAAAAAAGTGATAATTATGAATTGAACAACTTAATTTTTGAATCTGAAGGAATGTGGAAATGTCGGCACTGCATTTGGACCTATGGAATTGGAAGTCCTTGGGTTGATAATCATATTCATCAAAATTCCTTCACTAAAAACCATAGAGGTCAGGTCAGGTCATGCTGTATAGTAATTCTTTCTAAAAACAGAATTGGTTTACATGAAACAACTAACATACACTCTTTTTAGTTTCTATAAAGATATATATTATTAACATGTACATTATATGTTGCTTGGCACCTGTCATGTGTCGAGAATTTTCTATTTACACATCTAAACATACATATGTATGTGATTGTCCAAGGGCAAGATCATTTACATACTACTATTGTTCTCCTTCAATTTGCAGATGAATTTTCTCTTTCTAAAAAAAATCCTCCTCTTGAAGAATCAGATGATGTTCCGAGGACTGTTACCAAGGAGAATAAGGACTCTGAAATTTCTCCACCTGAAGAAGAAGAAAATAAGCCTTCAATCCCATTAGCCAGAGGAAAAACTAAACATGTCAAGTTTGATAAGCTAATAGAAGAAAGCGACGATGACGAGGATGTTATAGAATTGGAATTTGAGAGGGAAATTAAGAAGCTGGATACTCATACTATGTATTGTCCTAATTGTAATACTTCCATAACCAAAGTTGTTCTTCGTAAAAAAAAACGAGGACCACCGTCTGCAGATCGTAGTACTCAACAACATGAGTCAGTAGATCTGTTTGGATGTTCATCTTGCTATAGCTTGTTTGTTCCTTCAGGTACAAATCCAGCCACATGATCATCTACCAACTGTTCTATACTTGGACTTATTTAATTGTTTTCTTCTTCTTCTTTTAATCTGTAAAACAGCAAATTGTTTCAGTTGGTTCTGGCTTTTGGGAAATGCAGAAAAGAAAGATGGCCAACTTCCACCGGATGCAAATGGTCCTGCACATAGTTTAACTAGAGATAATAACAACATTGTGATTGAACAAGGTAACATATTATTCTTTGTTTTGCTAACGTGCGTGCTGCAAGAAAATGAAAGACGATACCTGTGATAATTTGATATACAATAGTTTTTTCAGATAGCTGATCAATTTCATTTCAGCATTAAGGTCACGTAATATGGACAGGAAGTTATAATAACTAACTTATTTATTTAAGCAGGAGATTGTTTTAGTCTGTTTCGGATTTTTGGAAATAGAACAGAGGAAAAGAATACGCAGGTATCTAAACAAGAATCCTCTGATTCTGCACACGACAATGGTGAGAGGGAGATTGAGCAAGGTAATGTAATGTAATGTTTGTCCTCAACTCTTTGTTTCCGGCTTGTATATTTCAGCTAGCTTGACAAAAGATCTTTTCACTCCACTCAGAATCTTAAAGCTGCAATTTTACCCAACTTTTCAAATTTGTAGTGCAACAAAAAAGAAAAAATCTAATCTTATTTTGGGGTTTAATTTAATTGATATGTTTGTACAGGAAATGATGATATGCAGAATGTAAGTATAGGTACACGTGGTAATAGAGTTGGTGGTGGTGTGGCTAGTAAGCACCCAGATGGGGGGAAAGGTTTGGAATTTTCTCCACCTCAAGGATCCATACTGCCTGAAGACTGGAAAATTGATGTCAATAAGGTCCCAGGTAACGCGAGGATACTGAAAAATCAATTCATCTAACCTACCGATAATATTTTAGTGTTTGGTAAGGTTATTTTAGATGTTAAATTTCTGATATTAAGGTTCAAGTATGGATTTTGGCATAAAGAGCAGACCAGGAGCCACACTCCTCACCAAACCAGAAAGTGCTAAAATGCCTGAAGGTATGTATGTACATGCCTACACTTGGTTGAGGGGGGACTCGCTAAGGTTTAGTATATACTAGTGTGTGTGTGTGTGTGTGTCTAGGGTATCGACATTGGTATTATGATGCAGGAAATAGTAGTACAAGTGCGGGATCCTCGTATGGCACAGACAATGTTTCTGGCGTTGAAAGTCCAAGAGACATAAAAGAAACTCAAGGTTCTAAATCAGTGGAGATTCTGAAAAGTATCGTCTATGGAGGTTTAATGGAGTCCATAACAAGCCTTAGTGTTGTGTCTTCTGCAGCTGCATCTGATGCTACTACATGTAAGTTTCTGGGACTTGATTGGCTTATTTATCTTTTCTCTTCAACTCTTGGTACAAAAAGAGTTCTTTGGATATAGTCCTTCTGGCTTAGAGTTTTCCTCGAATTCTATTGCAGTGAATATTATAGTTATTGGATTGGCAAACCTAATTGGTGGACTTTTCATCATTGTTCATGATGTAAGTAGTTTCATCACTAGTCTGTAATAATTGGCATGCGCGCATGATCTTCATTTCCCCCCACCCTAATCACATTTTGGTATTTTGCAGCTTAGAGACTTGAAAAATGATCAATGTGAAGGGGCCGTTAACAAATACCAAGAACAATTGGGCAGGAGGGAGAATTTCATACTTCATGCAATATTTGCAGTGCTATCATTCCTAGTATTTGGCCTAATTCCACCTGCAACTTACGGCTTCGCGTTTGATAAGACAAACAATAAGGACATGACGATTGTGGCAGTTGCAGCAGCCTCTTTGTTATGCATAATTTTACTAGCAATTGGCAAGGCTTACATCCAGAAGCCACCAAAGTTTTACATTTACCTTAAAACCATAGTGTACTATGTTAGTACTGCAGTTCTGGTCTCAGGTGTTTCTTACGCAGTTGGAGATTTAATCAAGAAACTCTTCGAGAATTTCGGTTGGTTCAATACACCTTCAGCCTTCACTCTGTCTGCTCCTGACATCAAATCGACAAATCCAGTTAATTGGGCATCCTACTGAAGATATTTTCTTAGATCTAAATATTGAAACAAAGTTTGTTCATGTGAGTTGTTTGGGGTCAAATTTTCATTCGTAAGCTGTACTTTTTTGGAGTTTGTGGGTGTTTTTTTTTGCTTGTATCATATTGAGATGCCAAGTATGTTCCAGCTCTGTGTAATGAGATAAAGTGATTGGTGTGGCAATGCATTTGGAATTGAAATTATGTCATAGAACTGGCAATCAGCAGGGGATTTTGTTTTGTTTCCCGTTGCACATATTTTCCTCTTACTTATAATAAAGTAAGCTCAGAATTTCATTCACAACTTCTATATTCTGGAAAATATTGGTTTGAGTTTAGACAAAGTTAACCGGGGGTGTGGATTCAAATCCCAAGCATATAGAAAATTGGATTGGAAACATGTTTGAAACTTGGAAAACACGAAAAATAAAAATAAAGGGCAAACAATAAATTAATAATAATGCAAAAAAAAATCTTAATGAATATATACTTGTACTTCTAAAATTTTGACATCAAGAACAACGTAAAATGTAGTGTGATGGATGGTTAAGAAAACTCCAGCAAATTTCTTTTTTTGCTAAATTAAAGTTCTAACAATACCCTCTTATCTACTGCTAATAAGACCATGATCAAGCACTAATAATTATGCAACAATTCATTAGATATAAATACACAAAAGTCAATAACAAAATTTACACAAAACAAGTGTTATGCAAGGAAAACTCCATTAGAGGCAAATTACCAATCACTTAAAATTTTAGCTAATATATAATTTACTAAATATTCACACACCAACTAATTAAATCATATTCCAGTTGTCAATCTCTCTTTCTTCCAAATTTAAAGCATCAGACTGATAGTTGGTTATCTTTTAAAGTTTGAAGTAATTCCTTCGTTGTTCCACTAAATTCGTTAACGATGCCTTTTATCTCTAACCAATTGGATAGCATAAAGAATCTCCCATGTGAAACGTAAAAGGAAAAACTGACTAAATGCTACAAAAAAATCTTATCCATCAGACACCATAAACACCCAAATACATGACCAAGAACAGAGTTTAAGGAATATAAGAAAATTAATAACATGATAAATTCACTTGGAAGTTGGAACAACCACTTCAATTAATTAGTATTTTCCGTTAATGTCAAGTATAGTAGTTAGGTAATTAAAAGATGTCCTGATTAGACACTCAAGCTGCATGCACTATAAAATGGGGGAGTTCTCAAAATCTAGTCTTCATCCAAAGTTGATTGAATCAATTAAGTTGTAATACTACTTAAAAATATAACTACAATGGAGAAAGTTACCAAGTGTTCGCTTGTGTTGGCCATTTTTCTGATGGCAAATCTTGGTACTGGTGAAGGAGGAAGAGACGTGCTGAAGAAAGAAGATGGAATCGTGTACAGACCTCAAGGCCTGCTTCCATTTTGGCGGTGGCTGAAAGCCTGGTGGTTGCTACCATGGTGGCTAAAACCATTTCCGCCACTTGGATATCTCAACAAAGCTCCTGCAGCTAAAGTCGGGTGGCTCAACTACGATGAAGATTTCATGGCTAAAGAATACAACTACAGGCTCAGATATATCCCCAAGGTTCCGTCAAATGAAAATTCATGCATGCATGTTGCTGTGACCGATCGATCAAATCAGTCGATGTTTGGTCGTCTATGTAGCTTATACGTAAATTATGTATACTACTGTTATGTATGCATGTTAGTTATGGCTTTATCTTAATGCTAGTATGTTACTATACAATTACACAATAAAGTGGGTTCTAAATTATTTGTTCCGTCTCTCAAGTAATTAATCAGCAAACAAGGCAACAAGCAAATGGACATAAACTTATTGGTTCCTAACTCATAAGAAATTTATATAGTAATCCGATTTTAAGTAATTTCTTTAAGATTACCCAAACGTACTTGATTCAATCATCCCAAATGTGCTGAATATGTATGTTTGATCGTTCGAATTTGTTGTATTGTTAATTATAACTCCACCAACATATAAACAAATATAAATCCAAACTCCAAAGTCCGCTCGTTTTTACTGGGTTTGTTTGAAAGTTGAGCTAACTATTTACTCTCCTTTTAGAAGTAAGGATTCTAACTATTTGCACTCTCTCAGCCTGAGCCAGGTACATAGTAACAACTTTTCTGAAAAAGAAACTACAACTATAACTTTAAGCCTATACCTTTATAAAGTAAAACACATATCCCTGCCTTATATATAATCATTTTCTTACTAATATATAACAGAAGACGCAAAGAAAAAACATATTTACTAAATTTTCTCATTAATCTTTGAAATGTTATGCACATATATAGTAACGCAAATTAACTAGTTACAATTACAGTATAGGCATATTGAATTAAAAAGATATGCAGCCTGCAAGAAATGAGACTAGGAAACATAGGATGAACCTGTTTGATTTCAGACTAATTAGAACGTCCATTTAGCAGATGAGTGAACTGCACTTTGTCGGGGTCTGTTTGGCTGCTCCAAGTTGTTCCGTTTCTTCATGATGGAGGAGACAGTTGGGCCGAAGTAGTCATTACTCCTTTGAGAAGTAGCCCCTTGTGAGTACACTTTTCTACCCTGCATAAAACTTCTTTGCTTTTCTAGCATTGTCCTTCGAGCAATTGGATTACTCTGGACAGCGCCCCATCTGTTGTAATTCACGCAGCTTTGGCTCCTCCCTACTTGCTGAAACTTTCCCTCTCTAGGACTTGGATAATTATGGCTTTCAGCTGTTTCTGCAGAGTACATAGTAGTCTCTCCTTCACTGCTATACCCATGCTGCACCTCCGAAACCTCAACAGGAAAAGAACTAGATTGGATCTCACTCTCGGCGCCATTTACAGAAGCAATTGAGGCAATCTCTGCATCTGCCATAGTATCCTGCCCTCTATCACTCAAATGTTCTTCTCTTATTGCATACTGCAAGGGAAGTTCCTTGACACAATTCTCATCTGAGTTTTGGAGCAGCTTTCGCGCTGGCTGAAGTGATACTGCAATTTTAGTAATCCTTGGTGGAAAATTAATATCTAACAGCTGGATTTGGGTACTTTCCTTCTTCCTAAAAGTTACTGGAGTTAACTTCGGTGACTCATAGATTTCTGGAGTTGGAATTCCCTGTACATGAGCAGCCCTCTGTGTATCTGTTATTGGAGTTTCGTCTTCACATCTATTTGCCACTGGGGAACAGCTTGCTCCAGGCAGGTCTTTGGGTTTTGATATTACATTTGATGATGATGAAGTTCCATCTTCAGCTTCTGTTGACTTGAACACCCGCCGCATTGTGAAGGACGCACAAGAATGATCACTTTTTTGGCCAGCAGACATCAATCGAATGAGTGGTAGCTTCGGTTTGGTGAGTTCATCAAGGCTGCCCTCCCAATGCTGGTTTAACCAATCACATATGATGGGAATCGGGATACCAAACTGCATAGGAAGATCCTTCTTCCAAGATGATGATGAGGATGATGATGTGGAAGATGATTTTGTGTTTGGAGACGTGGCTAGTTTCATAGGATCACAGACCATAAACGCAAGATTTCCATGCAAATCAAAACCTGCTGACCCAGGGCTCCACATTACTCCATCGGTAGACAGCTTTATGAGATTGTCTGTGGCTATCACCACTTTTCCTTCCCCCGCTGTCAATTCCTTTTTCTCTGTGTATCCTAAAAGGTAAACAATACTACCAAGATCCAGATTAAGTTTAGAGCAGGTCTTCAAGTACTGAGGATGCTGAACCTGTGCACTTGAGTCACTATCTATCGCATCTAAACCCACTATTGTTAGATCAAGAATGGAGCTGGTGATGAAGAACCTATGATAAATGAAAGACTTGAGAAAGTTCTCACAAACAACTAACAATGCAGACTAAGGTAAGCATGACATAGCTACTTGAGAAGAAGAAATCCAAAATAGGAATATACATTATGTGCTACAATCACCAAGTTCTATCAGAAAGTATTGGATAAGATAAGACGAAATATGTGTTATGAATACTGAATGGACAAGGGCTATATATGTATAAATTTATCTAGTACTTGATACTATGTCCTTAAGACAATTATGCCCTCTTTAATGATACTTAGAGTTAGCGGCACTTGTCTCCCAGGATATAATGACAACGTATGTTATAGCAGCACTACAAATAACACACACAATGAACCAAATAAAATGCTCATAACTCTCTCAAAAATGACTATGAATTACTTATAAAATGATGAAGACTTGAATGACTGACAATGCTTGGACGCTTGGATTTGAATATTCCAAATGGCTACCCCTAGCCTATTTACAGATGGTACACAACCCCTTGAAAAGGCATGAGATATGTCCGTTCAGCCAAAAAAGACGTAGTTTTGGACATGGCAGAATGAGCGCGTCCGTTCGGGCAAAAAAAAGATGCAGTTTTGGGCCTGGCAGAATGGGCGCATCCGTTCGGACAAAAACGACGTAGTTTTGGGACATCCGTTCCGGCAGATGAAGCTTCCCAAAACGACGCAGTATTAACGCTTCCGTTTTGACCAAAACTCAAAACGACACAGTTTTTCCAAAACTCAAAATTTATCCAAAAAGGTACATACAATGACCCAGACCCACGAGCCTCTAGCCCAACCGGGCGGCGGCGGCGCGCGGTTCAAACCAAGTCTTGGTTAGGTTAGGTCATCTCCTCTCCACAAAAGTCCCAAGAGCTAACTAATTGTATATAAACTCAATTTATTTTTATTTCTTAACCGATGTGGGACTAAGGTGTTGTTTGATAAAACTGAGTAATTAAGATTTGAATGGTTAATACATCTTAATAAATTAGATCATCTCAATGAAATAATATCTGAATCTAAAAAACTGTTTGATAACTAAAAAGTATAAGACATCTGAATGACGCTATTTTACCCATGCTTATCAAGTCGTCGATTGAGTAAATCGCTGGCGCGACGACTAAAGCGCCAAGTCGATAAAAAAGCCAAGTCGCCCCGCCGCCCTGAGAGATCGATAAGTAAAGCCGACGCCGACTCAGCAAACTCATCGCCGAAGCGACTTGGACGACTATATTCGTAATCGGTCGACTTGTTGGAGCGGGTTTGGTCCGACCCATTAAAAAAAACCTAAAGATAGATTAAACCTAATCGATCGCTCAACTTCAGTTTATCAATCATCTACTCTGATAGAAACTTCAGTCGCAACTTGGGTATAGCAACTTCGCTAATCATCGAACGATCGATCGCTCACTTTAACATCACCGCAACTTGGGTATAGCAAAGAGGAAACGAAACGAGTGAGAGAGAGAGAAACGAACCTGCTAATCGATCCCGACGCGACCGACTCCGGCAAGTTTACATGTATACTTCAGCGACTTCGCTTTTGTGTGGCTTCGACGACTTAACTGACTTCGCTTCAACAGACTTCGCTTCGCTTCGTCGACTTCGACTCCGGCGACTAACTGGGTTTTTTTTTATGCTTAGACCATCTATGCTTATGCTTAGACCATCGTATACATCACGCCTCAACCGATCAGTATTCTATACATGAAGTAGTAATACTTTATTACTTGAGTTAGAGGCATGTCTTTTCTACCTATATACTTATTACTTTATTACTTTATATAGTGCATAACTTTATTACTTGTCTGCATACTATATTATATTATAATTTGTACTATATTATGTTATAATTTAATTTATCTTGTATTATATTATCTATAATACAAGTTATCACTAGTGTATGCCTATACTGCTATATTATATAATTATGTCCTTTTGTAAAATTAATGTAACATCTTAATGTAAAATTATAATAGGATGCTTAATTATAAATTCATGGTATTCTATATATATAATATTAAAACTTAAAAACTAAACATAAATTTAAAAATTATATTGAATTAAACTAAATATTGCAAATGTATCACCAATATAATTTGAAGTTGATACAAGTTTAAAAAATTACAAGTTTACAACTATAATAAAATTATCCATTTTGACTTGATCTTGTTCAATATTCATATAAATATTAAATATATATAATTTTATTCGTATAAAATTTACATTGTTAACGACTTGTCGACTTGTGGACGACTAGTCGGGCGCCTTGTCGCCTAAGCGCTTAAGCTCCCGGCTGTCGACTCGCCTCGACTTGTCGTCTTGATAACTATGATTTTACCATTTAACCCTTTGAGTTATTTAAAAAATTTATTTGAATGATCTTAAAATTATAAATTGAAGTAGTACAATATTTATTGAGGCTATTTTTGTCGATAAATTTTAAATAAACTATTAAGAGACAACTCTTAATAGTTAAAATTTGAGTTTATGTCTTAACGATTAAAAGGCATTAAGAGGCAAAAAAAAAATTCCAAACAAGATTTACCTCTGATCGAATCAGAGGCAGATGAATTAAGAGGCATTCAGACACAAACAAACACCACCTTAGGTTGTGTTTGATTAGGTCTGAATGGCTCTTAATAGGTGTGTCTCTGATTCGGTTAGAGGCTAAACTTTGTTTGGTAAAAAATTTTAGCCTCTTAATCAGTAAGATATAAAATTAAATATTAACTATTTAGAGGTACATCTGAACAAAATTAACTATTTTTTGGACAAAAATGTCTTCTTCAATATTACAAAATTTCTCTTTTATCCCCCAATAACCCTACTACTCAATTGTTCTCTCTCCTCTCTGCCTCTTCCCCCTTCCCCTCTCCGTCCATGCCGCCCAATCCTTCAGTCCCCCAGCCTCCTTTCCCTTCCATCCACGTTTCTCCATCCTCCCTTCTTTCCATCTAAACCTGCAAATCAAACATTTATGGATTCAAATAATCCTCACTGGGGATGGAGTTGGTTAGAAAGATGGATGGCAGCGCGACCATTGGAAAGCAAAAGCACAACTGACATAGAACTTAACGGTGAGCTCGCCCCTTTAAAGATCGCAACAAGTCGTGCCATTCCTAATAATAAGCTTTCGCCTGCAACCCAACTTCCATCCATAGCAGCACCAAATGAATAATCATTTCTCTTTCTCGAGATCTTGTATCATAATGTAACCCATGATTTTGCAAGCATTAAAACCTTTTTAGAATGGTAATAAGGGTTGTAATTGTGAGATTTTGCAAGCATTAATCCATGTATTTATATTTGAGTTTTGGTGGTAAGGGATAGTGACGTTAATGTTTTTATTTGGTTTAATGGTTGTATTTTTTGGACTAGTTTGAGTAAGTGAGTTAAAATGGTCAAATACTACTCCCTCCGTCCCATGATATCTTATTACTATTTTAGGTAGTCACATGTTAAATGTCCATTTTTCTTTAATAACTAAACTTTTACACATATTTTTCTATTATACTCGTAGCATTAAATATCTCATACTTTTCTTATTCTAATTCTCTCTCCATATTTAATGACATTATTATGGACAATTTTGTCATTTCATTCATCTTCTTAATATGCGTGAAAAGTCCACCAGGACTTTTATCCCGGGACAGAGGGAGTATTATTTTGACATTTTGAAAAAATTAATTATCAAACATCATTTGTTCATTCAAATACAATTCTATTTAGATGCTCTACATTATTCCGATGTCTAAACAGATCTTAATATTAAATTTTATCAAACACAACCTTAACTTTTCACAAGTATTTATTATCATTCAATATTTGATCTTTGGGAGTTATCAACAAAATAAAAATAAAACTACCTCATGTGTTCGCGATGATAGTATTCATAGTAACTAAAAATTCTATAACATCTCCACAATCATAAAAGAAATAGCATACGCATCAATCACTTTCAGTCAATAAAGTTATTAAAAATTAAAACTTAGCTCTCTTCCACTAACAATTTCAATCATTCCCCTAAAAATTAATTTCCAAACAACTTCAGTTGAATCAACAAATTCAATGTACATCATATAGGAATATGGGAAAGAGCAAACCTGTGAGGAAAAAGACAATAACCGACGCCATTTTGCAGCCGGATCTCGGCGGACTCAGCTGCAGAAACAGACGGGAGGTTAACATGAGTGGTGAGCAGTAGATTCCGGTGAATCAAAAATCCGGTGCCGAACATTGAGCCGCCGACATCAATCCTGACCATAGCCGGACCTTTGCCGGAGAAAATGGCGCCTTTCATTCTCTCAGACTTGCCTCCGCCATTACAGAAACACCAGGACTCCCCAAAAACTCCCATTATAATTTATTTTTTGCGTGAAGAAGTGAGTTAGGGTTCCAGATCCATTAAATGTTAATTCATTTCCTTTCCTTCTTCTCCCTGTCTCTCTCTAAAAGTAGATTTTGCTTATATATAATTCTGACTGAGAAGTTCTTCTACCTTAGTAGTATGATTGTATATATATAGAGAGAGAGGGAGTCAGTGGGATTAGTTATATATATAGAGAGTGTGATGAAGAAGAAGAAGTTGTTGCTCACGGAATGCGTAGATATAGAGGGAATTTGTAGCAAATCCTGTTACTTTTTTAGGGTGTATTTAATTAAGATTTTTAAAAAAAAAATTTAAGTGACAGACTTTTATAGAATTTATAAGATTTTAATGACTTTTAAAGACTTTAAAAACTTTTTAAAAATGACTTTTATAGACTCTATAAAATAAGTAACAGATTTTTATAAACTTTGTATCAAGACTGTGATAGACTTTTGTATACTTCTAATATATTTTCAGAACTTATATTAATTGTTAATTAATTCAATGTATGTATAACTTTTCCTCTTTTTTCATGAACTAAAGTAAATCTCTTTATATTATTGTAGCATAAGATTTTATACATGTTGAAAGCGTTCATATTATATATTTTACTCATTTCATGATATATTTGAATACCAATAAAATTTTAGAAACTACAGACGCAATATAAAAATTAAGCTCATTTTTCATTGAGTTATATATACTTTATGCATATACGTACGCTTTTTAGTAGGAATACCAAACTCTGTATTTCACAAAATAATATGACAATGAAAATCTATATGATCAAAAGTTGCAAAACTTCATACATGTGTTAGCTATATATTATTATTGTTAAACAGTATATATATACATCATATATACATACACATCATATATTGTTTATTATTTTTGCCAATTAGTGTTAAAGTGTCTCAAAAATTAACAATAATTTTCTTCGTTTAAAATGTTAGAAAATTAAAAAAATAAATACACATCATATATTTTCTATTTTCATGTATTAATTATACTTACATAATCTTTACAACTGAATAACTGATATGAGATACATAATCTTTACAACTGAACAACTGATATGAGAGTTTCATGATCTCACATTTGTTGAACAAATCTCTTTCCTCCAGTGGCGAAGCCATAATTTTTTGTCAGTGGGATTAAAATTATTACTGAGTTATAAATAATTTGGCGGGGGTTCGGGGGCAGCGTCCCGAGCCAATTTTTTTTAATACTTTATACTTTTATATACACTATACTGACTCATACTAAATTTTTTTAATCACAATTGTTCATAAGTAAGTAATTCATTATTTATTTTTATAAATAATATTATTATTTAGTTTAAAATATTATAGAGAGATATATATATTAGGAGGATTTGAGTCATATGTGATTAAGATTTGATTGACAAAGTTATAAATTTTTAATTTGATCCCGTATAATAAAAAATTTATAAAATTTCAGTGGGGTTAATTTATATATAATACTTAAAAATTTTAAAATTTACTTTACATTATAAAATAAATTTTTTTTTTTCGAATGGGTCGATTGATTTATAGAACCTATGTGGCTTTGCCAACGCTTTCTCTTTTCTATCGGAAGCTTTTCAAACTACCGCTTTTTCTCTCTCACCAATTCAGATTAGGTATAGTTATTTGTTTACTTATTAATATATCTTGTTAATTCTCTTATTATAATAAATTCAATTATTTTTATAGCCCAAATTTTATCAAATTATTTATGTGAGACCCAGATTTTATTAATAATGATTTAAATTTTGTCGAAATAATTTTTTAATATTATGGTGTGAATTTAAGATAATATTATAGTTGTGGGTAGATTTATAAATTTTGCAAAGTATGCAAGTGGTTATATTATATTCGATTGGTCGGGAATATTCTATTTAGCGAGGAATATTAAATACAACTACTCAATCATTGGTGGACCCATTATGTAATTATTATTTGGATTGAAAACGACAAAAATATTTTATTGAAATAACGGCGGAAGTTTTACCGCTTACATCTTGTTGAATTACTCCTCGTAGTAAAAGTACAATGAATACGCATGTGTGGTTGCGAGTAGCGCACCTGGTATTGATTATCGATCTTATGTGTGAAGTCACCGGTTTGATTCCATTATTGTCGATTAATAATATGAATTATTATAGCGATAATGACGTTTTGTTTTATTCAGTATTATTAACGTAATAAAAGCGAAACATCTTTTATATAAAATGTAATACTTTATTAAAGTTATTCTATAAATAAAATATATTATATTTTATTATGCGTAGTGTTATAGTATTTTTTCGTAGTGTTGCGTAGTAAAATGTTTTTATATAAATAGAATATATTATATTTTATTTAAAAGATTTTGCTTTAAATATGGATGTCGATTAAAAAATCGATCAATCTGGACTTCATGGATTAATTACTATGCATTCTATTTTCCTATAAATAGAAGCTCATTCCTTCATTATTTTCTTACGAATTCACCAAACTCTGTAGAGAAATTATAGAGAGAAAATTTAGAGAGAAAATCTATATAGAGAAAGAAGAAGAAGAGTATTCGCTACTTCACTTTGTCGATATTCGGTTCTTCTAAGGTAAGGGGTATTATTTGTTGCACTGTAAGGTGTGTTATTCTTTCTTATTCATGAAGAGAACTTCATTATTCCATTCATTATTATTACATTGGAATAACTTTTGTAAAAGTGGCATACCCTATACATAACCTTGTATCTGTGGCATACCTATATACTTGGTGAAATCCTTATATTATTCCATTCTTATTTATTCTGTTGGAATAACTTTGTATACGCTTAATTCCTATACTTGGTGATCTTCTTCATTATTCCATTCTTTATTATTCATTGGAATATCACATGCATGTGTTTTTTACACCCGACCGATTCCATTGTTTATTATTCCGCATTTATTATTCTTTGGAATATCACATCGCGCGTGTGTTTTACACCGGACTGATTCCATTGTTTATTATTCAAAGATTTATTGTTACATTGGATCATCCCATTAATTGTGAATTTCACGACTGGTTCCGTTATTATTATTATTACATTGGAATAACTCATCATCATGCAAGATGCATGCATGATGATTTCTTTTGTTATTTCATTCTTTATTATACCCAGGTTAGTTAAAACTTTGACTTCTATACTTTACTATGAAATTAGTAGAATATCCTTGATATTTCGTTTCATCCAAAGATCTTTTCATGAAAATATTCTTCCGATCATTCTTGAATTTTACTCTACAAAAAAAGATGATCGTGTTGACAATTTGGACGTTAATAATTCATGGATTAAATAATTCTTGAACTTGTTTTATTGAATTATTATGTCATTGTCATCATCCTCATGTTATATTATGTTATCTTTGGCTTACGTGCGTAGAGCGATTTAACTTAGTATGATTATGACCGGGGATCATTCGGTATAATCACGGCGATATAAATGATGTGACAAAAAGTCCTCCGATGGCTCAGAATGCGATGATGGATAGTTTTTGGTATGATTATGACCGGGGGTGATTTGGTATAGTCATGACCATTGATAATTTGATAAAATCCTCGGCCAGTGAATGCGGGGATGATTAGATATTGTGGTTTATTCATTAAACCGAGTCTTAGTGATATAAATTTATGAAAACCTTTTAAAATCTATAAGATAGTAGACTTTATTTTCTACTGACTCTTTTAATGGATTGCGTATTCATTGCTAGCTTAAGCTGGTTGTCTATTGTATTTTATCGGTTTAACATTGTTGAAGGCTAATGATAATTTATTCTGCATTATCTTAGTCATAATATTTCTTCTTTGGGCTTAGTTGAAATTTCACCCTTTCTTTCACCTCTTCTCTTCAGAAATGAGAACATAGTTGGGACGAGTCGGGGAACGGAGTAATGGTCCAGAGGATAGCATTAGTAGTCCTCACTATTTTGTGAAATAGTGTGATAATAGTTGTAATGAGGACTCCTTTTGAGTTTGTATAATATCTAGTAGACAATATTTGTATTCAAACTCACGCTTTATGTCGATTGTACACTGCAAGCAGTTATATTAGTAAGTTGTATTTGAATTTATGTACCATGTAAGTGGTGACCCAAGATGGGTGACGTATACCTAATTTTGGGGGCGTCACAATTTATCCATCACATATTAATATTTATTAGCCCATATAAAATAAATAACTAGTTTGACCCAATAAAAGACAAAGTCCAATTAATAATTAATTTTATCCATCTTTGTGTTTATTTTGAAGTTTTTAGAAATCTTTAGAGATGAGGTAAGACTTTGGATATGGGTTGATAGTTATAATTCTTCTTCTAAAGTCTGTCAAAGTCTATCATTTGATAGAAATCTTTAAAATCTATGACTTTTTGAATACCAAAAATACTTTTATAGACTTTTGTAAAAATCTTAATTCAATACTGCTTTAACTTTTAAAGACATTAAAAAAGTTGTAATTGAATACCACTAAACTTTTATAAACTCTTTAATGTCTTGATTGAATACAACTAAACTTTTAAAATCTTTAAAAGTCTTTAAAAATCTTAATTGAATACACCCCTTTAGTAAACCGTTAAATCTGCAACAAAAAAATATTATTTTCACAATAAAAGTGTCGTTATAGATCCTATAACTACGGTTTTCACGGTCACTATACATCTATAGCGATACTTTTATTATGAAAATAATATTTTTTGTTGTGAATTTAACAGGTTTCTACTTTTAACCTTCTTTACTCCTGTTTTTGTTGTTTCACTTGTTTGTTTTTTGGACATTAACCTTCTTTGCTCTTAAACATCAGTAATGGTGACATTACAAAATCAAATTTCATATAAAATAATGCGTTGAATTATAATTAATTATTAATAATTAGTATTTATATTTTTCTTTTATATTTAATTTTTTATTATTACACTCGGTGTTTAAATTATGTGTGATAAATTAAAAAATTAATCAATAAATAAATAATAATAATAATTATATAATTAAAATTGTAGATACAAATTAAGTAGGTGGGAGAGCAAGAGATGAATATTGTAAATTGTAATGGAGTCAAAATACGAGTCAAACTATGAATTCGAATATTGAATTTGATGGTTTGAGTCCATTATTAGGGTGAGATGAATTTGAAATTATATCGAGTATAAATTCTACTAACAGTCCAACAACACCCATGCCATGACTGAGGCCACCATAACCCAACTTCCATTTAGCAATTATTGAATGGGACAGCTAAACCTTTATTTGCAGCTAACATTATGTCTACTGTATAATAGCCCGGCCTCCAATGAATCATTATACTGAAAGCGATTTTTTCCGTCGTTAGTTATAACGTAAAAATCGGTTTTCATCTTTATAACGGAAAAAAAGCTGTAGATTATAATGGGTTAGATTCTTAGTTCTTTCCAAAAATTTCGGTGGAAAAATATATATATATATATATATATATATATATATATATATATATAATAGCAAAAGGTAAAGTTATATACGCTAGTACCTTACAATAGCAAGAAATAATTAGAAAATTTGAGATTATAAAGTTTCTATCAAGCCAAATAGCCAGAAAATTAGTCTGAATGAATGTTATTTCATGCTATATTTGGACCATTTTGTATGCTCAATTAAGTTTCATGGAGTGTTATCTTTTTTGTATAGAAGAGGTTGCTTCCCATTTATTTTATTTTTTTTCAAGAAAATAAAAAAGTAAAAAATTGCTAGCCATTGCAACTCCACGTACATAACATTCCTTAATCTAATATGGGAATCATTAAATGAAAACAAGTAAGTTGAGTGTTATTACTTGAAATGAATCAAAGTGTATACACTATGGAGATGGGATACGTATGTCTGTCTGTCTAATATACGAGGAATGGATGAGATAGAGAAGAAAAAAATGTCTATTGTGTAGAACCATGTGAAACTGGCCGAATACGTCTCTCTATATATTTTCACAATCCAAAAATAAGGATAGGTTGATTTAGTATTTTGACACTATTATCGTCATATTAAAATTGATGTAAATTAATTCAATTATTATAATTATATAGTATAAAACAAAAAAAATATTAATTACATAATTTATTTCATTATGAGTCGTACCAATTTTGAAACATCAAAAATCAACTTATAAATAACAATTTGGTAGGGATGAGAGTGACATGAACAATTGTTTGATTTTTGGGACCTTGTGCTCGCAACAAATCTTCTTCCTTGAGCAAGATATTCATGGACAAAACATCAAATTATTGGAAAGCAATCACCCATAACGGCATCTCATCTTTAAAAGTTAATTTAAATAGACTGTAGTTCCTTTATCAGCAATAAAATCCCAAATCCCCCAATTACCAATCTTAAAAACATACCCAAGCAAAAGTTACACAACAAACAAGCTACTACTTGAGCGCCCACAGAACGTCTTCAATTTCTCCAACTATATTTGTCTTTTAATTCAAGTATCAAGCAGCCTAAAGTTGTCAAACTTGGTCTAATTGCAAATAAATTGTTCAGATTACAGACAATCTCTCCCATTTATAACAAGAATATGCACGCAAAAAAAATTAATCATTCTGTGATACACGCAAGCAGCTTCAAAAACAAACAAGAAAGTAATTTGGGCAACTATCTTGAGCAATATTTGCATCTGCAAATGCAATTGCTGCTTTGCAATAGAGCACCACCATACGTCCGGGTAATGGCTTTGAAATTTGCAGCAGCTAGGTCCAAGTACAATATCATCATTGCAAACAAAGTTTAAGCATATTTACCACCACTCTCAAGTAAGATAAATTTCTACAACTGGTATGTTGTTGTTCAGAATTAGTGGGCAGATTCTTCTTAGATAAGCAATCAATTCACCATAATAGTTCTAAACACTTAATAAAATTATCTTCTCATTAATTGTCTCAGTTCCAAACACAAGCACGAGGATACAAAATTTTTGCCCACACATGAAAGACCAACTGCCATTAAGCTCTTGGAACTCCTGAAGCAGCAGCCTCAGCTACCCTCGGATTTCTCCAAAGCTGCAAAAGGAATCCATGTCAGTCAAAAACAAAAGTGCAACTTTTTATAAGGGAAAAATCAAATGAATAAGATATGATATAAGAACAGACGAACAATAACTACTGTGATTTTTATTTCATCCCCATGCTCAACATTATGAATCATATATAATAGATTTAGTTGACCAAAATCCATGCTCTTCAATGAAAGTAAAAATGAATCGCAATGCTAACTTCATGAAACGATATCCTAATTAGTAGATTACTTTCACCAGCTTAACAAAATAAGCATCTTTTCTTTATAAGCAGGTGGATAAAATTTATCAAAAGATAGTAAAGCAACTAAACCAGTTACAAATCAGTAAATTAAAGAATTTTCTATCACTTGGCCTACCAAATCCTATACATTAAGAAGTTTAGAAGAAGAATATGTCTTCTACATGCAACATCAAATGGCCCTTTTCATCGAAAGCGAAAACACCCACCCACCTCTGGGAAAAAAACAAACGAAAGAAAAAGTTACCCGACTGCTACCAGCCCTTCCCCCAACCACTATAGGACATACACACATATACATGCAGGTGAATAAAAGAAAAGGTTACATGGGTTCCAACCACAATATAGGACATACACACAGATGCACACCTATGCAGGCACATAAAATATACCCACAAACACTGACAGAAAAACAAAGACTGCCACACAGTGCGAGAAAGAGAGAGAGAATACTATTGTAGTTCAGAAGCTTCTCAATGAGGTCGACATGAGTCATTAGCATTCTTCTACAGCAATAACGAACCAATCCCAGGGCATCAAGAGCATCGCTGCATAAAACAATTAAAGGTTACGTCTCCACCTCCTTGTCAAACTGGATAGATAGATTGGACATTTTTATGCTGGATGTTTTTATATAATTATGTTTGATCTTGTAACATTTTTATGCTGGATGCTTTTATATAGTTATGTTTGATCTTGTATTTTAGGGTAGCTCCGCAAATAAATTTAGAAAGAAAGATAAGGATAAACAATCAATAGAGATTGTTTTCACATGTGAAAAAAACACATAGGAAAATACATAATGAATTAGGTTTTAATAAATATTTTCAACTTATCTTTCCATCTCTCATAAATATTTACAAGTTTTTAAGCATCAGGTATTATGTGTCACTGCAGCTTTACTACCAGTCTATCATCTATTGAGAAGCATAAACATATCCAAATGGACCGCATTAGATTCCCAACATGTCATTCAGTTGTACAATATCGACTTAGAGTTGGAAAAAAGGAGAAAACAAGATAACCAAATTGAGGAATTATCAGAGTTCTATCCAGATTGCATCTCTATCTGTAACACACTAATACCAATCACCAATTCCCAAAATAGTGTTGAAGAATTAACTTGTTAGTTGCTAGTATATCAGTTCAAAACATCTCTTTAAGAAGCTATTCATATGTTGAGTTGAGATAATGTTATATAAAACTAAAGCAAAATAATACAGAAATAGCGAGATAAATATATATCATTACATCAGAGAAAACTTCAAAAATCTCAATCTCAAAAAGAGAAGAAGCAACATAAGACTACTAAGATACGTATATATCATTACATCAGTCCATATTTCATAAATCTCGATTTAGAAAAGAGAAGAAGCTTTTGCTCTTTTATATCCTAAGTACGGGTTCTCAAATACTAAAGCACATGCAAACTGGGTATGGAACCAGCCAATATTTAGACATCTCTAAAACCACTTGAAACAACTTTTTTATTCTGATAAAGTAACTTCAAATCAGCAGAACAATATAACTAATATAACCCAAAACAACATTGCCAAGTTTCCTAAAAAAAATATGAACGTAGATGCAATGTGTGAGCGTGCGTATTGTACTAATCAAAGCTACCATATGCTAAAACACAGTTTATTCAAGTAATATTTTTATAGATTTCTAACATTAGTACTGTTATGGGGTATGTAATAAGAAACTGGTAAAAGTGATGAACTGACCCTTCGGTGTAATCGGCTTGGAGAAGGTCAAGATATGTATCCCATTTGTTTCCAATGACCTATAACACCAAATCAAATGAAATTTGAACAAAACAATCACAAAAAACCTGCGAAAGCCTAAAATAAAAGAATTAGGCCATAACAGCTTCCATTTTATCATAAATAGTACATCTTTTGAAAGAGAATAAGGAGAAAGAAGAATATAAATACCTTGCCGCAAGTGAAACAACGAACTGGTATGATCATCTTCGAATGCCCTAGCTTCTCTCCGAATATGTAGACGGGGTTATATAGTGCACGAATAGCCCATGCACTGATTGGGCGGGCTAACCTTGGAGAGTTTTAAGACTGCTATTATTCGGGCATAAAACCAATTAGTACTACTTTATTTATAAAAGTATTATTCATTAAGAAAAATCAGTATAAAATTATGCAAACCATTAATATACGAATTAAAATACATAAAGATATTGTATTGATTAGAAAAGAAATGTTAATCTTTTGAAGCACTAAAACAAATTTTTACAAAATTAATAATTAAATATAGTAGTACTCCCCCCCTTACACATGTGAAAGAAAGAATGTCCTATTTGTAAAATTTGCAAATAATAAGAGTATATTTTTATCCTTGAAAATAATAAATTGTTAAGATAATAAAATTATTTAAATAGCTAGTAACATGAAGTATTTTCCTACTCCATTAGAGATGGCTTTAGGAAATTGTTAAATTCACAACATTTTTTGTTATTTTCACAACAAAAGTGGCGTTGTAGATGTATAGTGACGGTGAAAACCGTCGCTATAGGATCTATAGCGACACTTTTATTATGAAAATAATAAAAAATATTGTAAATTTAACAGTTTCCATGGCTTTATTATCCCTGTATTATATGTTTAAAATAATACTTTATCATTCTTATAAAAAGTAAATCAAACGGTACTCCTTGTAGACTGGAGAGCAGTTTTATATTGAAGTTTTAATATCTTCCACTTCCATAAACGATGTTTTCATTTGTATATTATACGAGTAATTATATTTTATTAAAGGAATGTTTAATAAAATTAAATGAATTAATCTAAATAAAAAATTTATTTAATAATTAACATATCTAAAACATCTGAATAACAAATTTTTATTATTTTATCTTTCTAAAAAAATTTAAAATTGTTGTAAATTTATTTAATGTTACTTAATATAATAGTTAATATTATATAAAAAAAAATTTGTAAGTAGCACGCACAATCCTGTTTATTATAGTGTAGTATTTATTATAAGCAATGAACCAAGCCCATATTTTTCAAGAACTCCCATCTCTGTGCTCAACCCTTTTTACAGTATTACTGTATTTTCACCATTACATCTAATGGAATTATTCAAGAGGAAATCCAGTCTTGATTCAAAGTCTCAATTATCATATAACCATCCTCTCCACAAATGATTGGATTTTGATTCTGAACCTAGCATGTACATTTTTCTTCCAAGTACCCAACATGTTCATTAACACCTCAAGAATCAGTATATTTTAGAATACATATGACAAAATTTTGCAACAAAACAATACTCAAGGCCAACTAGTCAACTGTGCACTTCAATTTGCTAACTAAGATTCTAATATATTTCCTGCTTTGTATAAGAGTTCTGGCTATAGGAGAAGGCAATGCACACCCACGATTCCAGATTGTCGAGAGCTTAGTAGAATCTCTAGTTTAGTTGGGTAAACAAAAAATAAAGTTTTAACCTTCAGTTAATCAGAACCTACATCTACCCCTTTTTTCTTCAGGAATCCCTTGGCCTCGACTATGTCCTACAAAACAAAAGAATTGTTAGTTTTGCTATTGGTAAAAGAAAACAACAATTCATCTTCAAAAGCACTGCACCAGACTAAGTTGAGGTATATGGGCATTTGCTTTTTGATACTTTCTCTTTTCTTTTTTGTGTCTAGTCATTGTGCGAGTTTTTTTGTTGAGAGGGGGATGTGGTTAGTAACAAGTACATTTCGATCCAATCAGTTGCGTATAAAAGGCCTGTCCAGTTAATTGTGAAAATGAATTGCACCCAAGGATTAGTTCATCTATAGATTGATACTGCACATGTTATCCAGGAAACACAGAAAATTTCTTTGAAGAAAATGCATATATGCAAAGAATAATTCTTAGATAATTTGCTTTTGGGTGTTTTTTTTTTTTTTTTTTTTGGGGGTTTGGGGGGGACTATCAGATCAGATGTGTTTTTGCAGGAAAAAAAATTAGTCCATTCATCCAACATTTAAAAGCTAATCAGATGTGTTTTTGCAGGAGCCCAAAGGCCCCAAAACACCAGCACAAAAAGAAATAAAACAAAATTAAAGAACCATTTTTTTTTCAAATTAGACACTATGTTGAAGGTTATATAAATCTACAAAGCATCAATCCTTTTATATCTTCGCATAACGGAAGCATGAGGGTTAAATGTTCAACTGAGAACCTATGTGCCATATTTTATGACTATAGGAAATGAAGAACTTGTTAACCATAATTAATGAAGCTTACCACCAGGTGAAGATGTGGTCAATTTGTTCTACAAATGAAGTCTTAAAACAGGTTTTCACTAACAAAAATTACAAAACAGTGGATGATTTCAAAATCAAAAGGACATGGGGATTCACTTAATCACTTGTCTAACATAACATTGTGTCTTGACCTGTTGACTGTATGGAAATTTGCAACATGAGGTGACAGAAAATAAGGTAAATACCTTCTGTAACAGGAGGGACTCTTGCAGACAAGTTGGAAATTGCATTAGACCAACCCCAACCATTAATAGACCATAGCATCCTAGTGACACGATAGAGTAAAGTGGAAGCTGGGGGAAATAAGGCAACAAGCCGCAATGAGCCATAACATAAAGATAATCAAAACATGAAAACAAGTGAAGAAACATAAATAATTTCATGAAATATAAAGTAGATGAAGGAACTCACCAACCAAGTATAACTCCCCGGAACAATTGATGTCTGCAATAGTCCAATCCAAATGGCCGATATGGCCACCAACAACGTCAGAATCTTCACAATATGCTTCATTGGATCTGCCATGAGAAAGCCTCCTTACTCAACTTCCTTGAACAAATTAAACTTTAAAGCAAGATAATTTCATAGTTCAGGAGTAATAAATATGATAGCCATTTCAGCACGCTCTTGACAGGTACACCCCAGTCCCCATGAAAGCATCAAGTATACAAATGATACTGATGTTATAAGGTGAATATAACAAAAAGAGCGATGGAAACTGGATTTTATCACCCACAGATGTCAGGGCATATAGATGGAAAAAAATAATTTGTGGGTGATTAGGTGTATCTCTGGATTACCTTCACGGGTGGGAATTACCCACTGTCTTTAAAAAATCCGAATTCAAATACCCACATTAAAATATTCTAAGTTCTTATTCAAATTAACATGCATAAAAATAGGAACTTCAGATTTGGACTCAATATTTAAATTAAAATTTTGGTCGATTTACTCTGAAACATCCCATTTCTAGATAAACAATCATACAATTGCATATATTGAAGAAAGATAGTTGGTTACACATGAAGAAAGAAAATGATTGGTAAGAGGAAGGGAGGAGGTCAATCTGGCGAGGACCTTTATGGGCTGGACTACACCATAAAAGTGTGTGTGTGTGTTTTATTAGAAACCCTTAACCCAGAGAAGTGTAGAAAATGAGTTAAGTATGCTCGTTGTGGTGTGTAATAATAGTCAAGGAAGTGGACTAATGTCTCCGTCAAGTTAAAAGTCATGGTTGTTGTTGTTCAGTCTACAAATCAGAATTCAGAAACTTTTTACCATCAATTAAACAAGTAAAGCACACAAATCACAAAATTATTAAACAAGGCCAGGATATGCAAGAATTATGAAAATAAGTATTTACAGTAGGGTCCTGTTAAATTTCACAAAGACTGGAAGTGAAGTATAAGTGTTTTGCTCTGTGATCAACCTTCAAACATACACACACACACACACACACACACACACACTAGCCCTGCCACCACTGATGCCTTCATCCAATGAGTTTGCAGTGCCAACACTTTATGTCAGAGTTTCTGTTTAGTCACTTGTGGTACCAAATTACCAATTCATATAAGGCCTTTCTTTTTAGGAAAATTAAGGCGAAGACTTAAACTCAAGTGTCAGCATATGAAGCACGGACACTTCGGAGGTCAACGTATCTGCCGTGTCGGACAAAGCATTTAGTCGGTGCACAGAACCAATCAAAATCATAGATTTATCACTGTTTCGAATGTCCAAACTCGAATGCTTCTTTTTATATAAAGGTGTTGGAATACCAGAACTAACTAAAATTTTAAAAATTTTACAGTCACGAAAATGTAAGCACAAGCCATATATTCGTTAGTCAGGCCATCTCCAATCTAAGTTTGTGTTCTCAGATATGTTTAAGCAAAAACATATTTTCCAGTAAAAGTAATAAAGACCTGCCATCAGAAGGGAATTTAGTGTAGATATTCTCAATGACTCAGACTCCCATTATAATGGTAATGTGGGACTAAAAGCCCTTGCGCAATGTCCAAACATCATATGGCATATTAACTTAACTGCATGATAATGCTGTATTTCGATATTACACTAGTAGGACTTAACTATGATGACAAAAGTGTAAACTTTAAAAACTTTAGTTAAGACGCAAGAAGGTTTATACATGAACGAATAAAGATCTCATCTTTACACACAAAAGAGATCTCTGAGACACAAACTTAAATTCCAAGTACTTCAGATAATTTGTAGAAACATACCCTTCTCCTTCCTGATCCTGATACCAAATATGCAGAAATATTCCACTTCCCAGGGGGAAAAAACTGAAATATTTCTATTAGAATAGTGAAGGATATCCAAATAAATTGAGGTATTCAAGGAACAATAGTCATCAAGGAAAAGCTGAATGACCTAGAAAAAAAATCATCCACAACAAATCTATTCTGTTTAACGTCTTACAATTAGTCGATTCACCCAAATCAAAATGAATCCTAGCTATACAAATCTAAGTCAAACTAAAAAAAAACTCACTGGATGGAAGAGAATATGTAAAGCCCATTTTGGTTAGATTAACCCATTATAAGGCCCAAAAAATAATTATATAAATAAATATTTGAACTTTATATATTAATTATTACATTTGTACTAAAATTAAAGATATATTTTGACTTAAAAAAATTAAAGATTTTCTCATTATAATTGACAGCTTTTATTTATTATACTATTTAATTTTTAATTTTTTAAATTATTCCATTAAATTAATTTAAAATTTAAAATTGGACCGTTAAATTTTATGTCAAATTATTTTGAATTTTTTCTTGCGTGGCTGATAAAAAAAACAAAAATGACGTGGGATGCTGCCTATGTGGTTGATGATCCTCATCATCAATTTTGAGTTCTTGATTATCCTCATCGTCATCTTGATTTCCACCACCACTACTATCGTCGTCTCCTCTACACAATCCCTGGTTATCACCGTTGCCCTCTCCACCACGGGATTCGAACAACTTTCCCTCTCACTCGACACCAAAATACAAACCCTCTTCCCAAATCTCTAATGTCTAACCTTAACTTCCACAAGATCATCTAATTGGTTGGTGGATTTGACCTTGTATGGAGTTGGAGAGTGGGGATGTTGATTCGACTATTCTCTTCATCACCCTTTCTTTTTGGCCCACTCATTTCCACCCATCCCTTTCTCGCCCCACCATTTCTTATTTTTCCTTGTCCTGCCTCCTCTTCCGATCTGCTTGATTCTGTTTAGTCTTATCGGCGACTACAATGGGAACCTTCAAAAATCTCATCTCCGATCTATTATATGCCAAGTCCAAGGGTTTATAAATTGTATGGCGTTTTTGCGAGATTAGTAAGGGTTGATCGTGTGTCCTGGATTTTGGGGGTTATGATCTGAGTTGGGGATCAATTTGGGTTCTTGTCCGGGGTTTTGGATTTGTTCTGGTGATGGTTTGACATATGGATCTGCTCTAAATCTGATAAATTGTGTGCATATTGGTTATATTTTCATTATCAGATTTTTGGCGTTTTATTTTTTTTTTGGTTTGTTTTACAGCTAGTTCAGTTATGGGTTGGAGTGGACTTCACCGTTGATCTGGGGTTTTCCATATTTCTTCGGTTGCTTTTCCTGTGTTGATTTGGTTGTTTCCTCTGAATTCTTACTTGAAATATTGGGACTTGAAGTATTGATTTGCCTGTTCCGATTCTTTATCTTTACTGTTTATTCTTTTTTGTTTGAATCTTTTAGTGTGTTTTTCGCCCGTGCATCTATCTTCTCAGTTGTTCCGGTGGTTGAATTTGGGATTTTGGTCTTATGGCCTACTTCGATGGATCCATGTGCTCTATGTCCGATGTAGTGGTGGATTTCCAGTGTTTTTCTATTCCTGTTCACACTGTCTTCTGATATCCGGCGTTCTGGTTGGTTTGGGGCAGTGTTGAGACCTTGGGAAGAGCCATTGGGGCCCACATTTTTTAATTTTATTTTTACTCGGTCAAATTGGCCATGTTCTTTTATTTTTTTTTAATACCACGCGTGAATCAAATTAACGACCGTTATTTTATTTTAACAAGATGGTCTAATTTTAAAATTTTAATTAGTTTAATAAGATATTTTAAAAAATATAAAGTTTAGTGGTGTAATAAATAAAAGTTGTCAAATATAGTAAAAAATTCTTATTTTTACCATTTTGACTTAAATTGTGAAATTTTAAAATTCAAAATGAATATAAATTTGTTTAAGAATGACTATTTAATGAGTCAAATTATATACTTAAATTGGATACTTGTTAAATGATTGACCCACTCGTATATAGTAAATCATTAACTAACTTAGTTTGATATATCATTTTCTAAAATACTGTCTGTAAGAGTTTTTTTATGTCTTAGCATTTTTCTGTTATTTTTTTTTTAAATATGACTATTAGTAATACTTTTTAATTATCAATTATAATTGTTTTAACCAAAAAATTAAAAAGTTTAACGTTGATTTTGAATTCAAAATTATGTAAATTAAGCAAAAAAAATATATTTTGAAACGGATCCAATAGTTTTTATTTTTTTGTTATTAATGATTAAGCAACTCAAATTCATGTTATGTTATGCTATGCTATGCTTAGCCTATTCCATAATTTGGGGATGTGCGTGAACTACTCGTTTAGCTACCATGGATAAACATGAGAATTAAAACTGATATTTTTACGTGTATCGCTATATAACTATAGGATTTATAGAGAAAATTTTCATGTGAAGGTCATTTAAAACCAAAAAATTGGCAAATGGGACTGTAATTGTAGGACAAAGAGAGCAACTTCATTTCTATTAATATTTCTGACTTCCAGTTTACCTGCCTGTTGCACTCGTATATTTTGAGACATCCTGAATTCCGGAATGATTCTGTCTGTCTGTCTGTCTGCCTGTCTGTCTGTCTGTCTGTCAATGCTCAATGCAGCAATGCTAGTCATTAAAGAGTGAGCGCGAGAGAGGACAGCAACAGCAATATGAAGAGAACAGAGATCTGCCCTTATGGGGCTAATAGGAGCCTTTGTAGTATACGGCAAAATAATCCATAAGCAGCTTACATATATCCTTAAAATTTGCAAATGGAACTTGTTTTGTTGGAAGAAGGTATTTGGCTAATCTTATAAGATTACTAAAAACTTAGAACCAGGTGGAATTTCGTTTCAAGAGACTGATTGATGTGTCTAATCTTCTGAGCCTGAGAAGCCTCCATGATCAACCTCCCGGTCGCTATTCTGTGAAGGCTCGAGCTTTCTTGGCGAACCCCCACTTCTTCTCTGGTGTTCTGTAGATTACATGTATGGAAAATTTCAATAACAAAACCAAAATCGTGGCAACACGAGGCAGATTACAAGTGAAAATTATTCTTACTTCTGTTTAGAAATTGCGGAACGAGTAACAGCTAAAAATTCGTCCCACTTGAATTTTCTAAGTTCTTGCTTATCCTCCTCAGAGAGCTCAAAGTTGGGTTCCCTCCCACACATAAAAGCGGCTCTGCGTATATGGAATAATTATATTGAGTTTCTAAACATATTATTTATCATGCATCTGAAATAATATAAAACCAGGTGAGCCAATGATGACTTTACAATAATAATATAGCAGACAACTATAACCACAGGGAACCATCAAATAGTGTGTCAAAGGCTGATTTTATTTTTATTTTTTCGGCGTGTGCAGAGACTGAATAAGAATTCAGAAGAGAAAGAGTTGAGTGTTCACGAAAATGTGTCAACATTTCCAGACCACTATCCATGCATTTTATGTTGCAAAACAAAACCCCCTCTTATCATCTCTACTACCCCAGCCTAAAACTCATTTTCTCTCATTTTTGGGGAAAATTATCTCAATGCAAAACTCTACTGCTAAGATAACTCCAATCATGCAAATGAGAATTAAATGAGTTGGGATTTTGGACTTCTTTGCCATCTAATTGATGTCAATATTCTTAAATCATTTTATCTAAAACTATCCATCTATTTCTTCCTTATTATTAAGTCATACCTGATCTAGTACTCTGACCAGACGCAGTATTTTAGTGTGACCTCAATACCATAGGAACTGTTTTGCCTTGAGTTGATTAACTGTTTAACAACCCTCTAGAATTCTAAGGTGTGTCAGAAGTTAATGTTCCTGAGAATGAAATAAGATACAATGACAAGTTTTTCCTACCCATGTTACCACTCAATTCAGACTGGTTGGCACTTACTCAATTCCATCCTTCGGTGTCCAAACCATACACAACAAAGCACGTAGATTAGGCGCACCTCTTTTTCTCTTTCTCTACTATGTATTGTTATCCATTCCACAACGTCACTTATACCTACTGTTGCATCTAGGAAGGCCACCAAAATTTCCAAATGAAAACAATAAAAAATATTGTAATAACGAATTCACGATACCAAGAAAGTCCACTATTATAAGCCTCAGCAATATCTACATAGGAGGACAGAAACAGATATCCCGATATCATATATTCTCACAAACCAAAATTTCAAATTATTTGGAAAAGAGAAATCATAAATTTACTTAGTGTCTTTTAAGCTAAGCAGTTCATGACAATGGAAACATCAGAGTGACTCGAGTATTTGAAAGTTCACAAGTACTAAAACTATTAGAAAACTTCAAATCAACTTCTTCAAATTAACTCTTTTTACAAAACTTGACGACCGAAAGCAATACTACAGTGTTAACCCAGAAACCAGTTAAAACTTCTTTAAGTGCAGTTGAGTAGATATACTTGGGTGATCAAAACATTGAAGGAAGTCCAAAGTAGATAAGGTGGCTCGTTAGATGATGCAAACACTGCGACTGATCATGTCACAGACAAGTTTTTTCATGTGTCTAAATCTTTAAGTTCACATATGAAGGGAGCCTTAGGTTGGAACAACTTTGACAAAATGCATGAACAATAGCTAGGTTAGGTAAGTACTAGTACCTGTCATACAATCGAGCAGCCTCTTCCTGAGAGCCAACCGTTCCCAAGTGGATTTGTTTCTTGTCAACTTTTATTGCAGCTTGCCATTTCATATTCTTGAAGTAGACACCTCGCATTACACAAGGTTCTTGATTTTCAAAATGCTTCCTCCTATGCCGCTTTCTGCGTTTGACTTCAGGAACTGATGAAAAGATTGGTGTTAAAACAAAAGGCATAAATTAGAATGAATATATCTCAACCCCCTTGGACTTAAAGACTTATGATATCTGTTACCATCAAATAATCCTCATTTAAATTGAAGCTGAGGTTATCTTGATACCATGACATGAGCTTCACTAGTTGCTCTCAAGCTCAAATTTTATTACAACATCACTAACAATAACTACAGCTATATTCAATTGTCCATAATACCTGCCACCTCGTATCTCTTATGTGTGGAAAGTTTAGTTGTTTTCATTCCAGCTTTTTTGGTACATCTGTTTTCGTTTTTTACTGGACATTGGTACATCTGGTGATTATCAAGGAAGAATTAAACAAGAACATATAATGACAGCATTTCTAGGGGTTCCAAACTGATATTTTGTAGTCCAGTAGTTAATACTAGCTCAAGCATGTTTTTTTTTTTCAGAAAAAGAACTAACTCAAACATGTATATATTTTAAAAACATGAAAATGCAGACCTGCAAACTGTTCATGGTGCTGTTCTTTTGATGAGCTAGCAGTAGACGTAGTTGATGATCCAGGATGTACTTTTGGTATAGCTTTCTGACAAACATGATAGGTAACAAAGACACCTTTTGAGTGGTGAGATGGATGGTATATAATAGACAACAGATGTAACATAATCATAGGCCGAGTACATGATGAAATGCATATGGAAATTGATATTTCCACATGAAAAGTGTCGCTATAGATATATAGCGACGGTTTAAACCAATTATTCCATTCCACTGGAAGCATGGATGATGGCTTAGAAATGTTCAAATTGAAGTTTTTCTCCAGTAACATGAAACAGATAAGCTTACTGGAGAACCAATCTAACTTCTAGGATAAAGCTACTCTTATTATTAGCATAACTAGCTTCTCTAAAAGACTAAAACCAGAAATCATAAATGTTTGTCAGCTTAAAGTTGGCTATAGAAGACCTCCACATAATAAAACAACAGTTCTAGTCTCTCACAAGCCAAATGGGGAGAGATGCAATTCGGCTTTTTAAATTTTTAGCTTAACATATGTGTCATTCAACTTGGGCTGCAAGAATCAACACCTTAATGTTACATGGACGCAGATACGAGTGCCGGGTACAGGTGTGAATTCAAGGTTGGATTTATCTAAATTTCCAATGAAATGAGGACACTGACAATATTTTATATAAAATTTTCATATATATTCTTGTTATGTACATTTACAAACTCGTTCTACCAAAAAAAGTCCCATTTTGACTTTAGAAGTCAAAAGGCAAAACCTAAAAGCAACAAGTATAAGCAACATATACAGAAAACTACCTTGCCATATATCACTTCCTAGGGGTTTACAAGGCAATGGTAATGCCTTTTGTTCTTTCCATTAACAAGAAACAGTTCAGAAGTAATTCTAAATGTCCAAAACGGACTAAGAAGGAGTGGTATGATCAGAGAGCAGATTTTCCACCTTCTTGCTTAATTATATGACACGTAAAACATAGTAGTTTGGTTCAATATGCAAACACACACAAATTAAGTTTTACTCAAAAAATTTAAGTGTTTGGTACCATATCTGATGCGTATGTGAACAGACTTAATAAATGCCAAATACTTAAGAAAGAGTCCATGTTTACCTCCTTTGATTGGTCAAAATCAATTGAAGTCATAGGATGCACACTAAATCGTCTTGAGTTTAGGGTAAGGTTTTCAGGAGTATGTCCACTGTCCAAGAATCTAGGGAGTGGATCCAGGAAAGGACTTCGGCCTACAAAGACGCATTGGATATTCTGAATATTATTAAACGCGCACAAAGGAAAGTTTAATAGAGAATTTCCATTCACTGAATTTTTGATTTAGTTAAACAATAGGCCAAGAAATGGAAAATCCTAAAAATTGGTATACTGATTGAAAACCTCCGAGTAGTTATCCAAAACATATTAAAGAATCCAATTTAAGCCAACTTTAAGCAAAGCTTTCCTACATTAACCAAAACTAATTTCAACTTGAGCATACCGGAGCATAGTCCAAGGAGTTTGCGCCTTCTAATGCTCACCATGGCTGATTGCAGTATTCCTATCAACATTGAACAATGGTGCAGAAGAAATCCAAAAAAGATTCACGAAAAAAGTAAGGCAGGTTGGAAAGAGACACATGAAAAGTTTTAATATGCGAAGATAAATCTATTCCGTGCTACCGAAGCTCTAGGATGATAAAAATAGCACTAACTAGTAGTTAAACAAGATGCCTCGAGGCTACATAAAACAAAATATTTTAATAAAAGAAATAATACAAGAAACTACCAAGGTTCATCTAAAAAGGATTTTGATACTAGTAGCCAATTCGAACCTGTGTGATGACTTTGACTCATGCTTCACCAAAGAACCTTACTCAAAAATTATACATACTACTTTAAGAAGTAGCCTGGACCGAGTTGGTAAAGCACATTATCATTGAACAAGTATGAATGCCAAAAGGTCAAATGATGTGTCAATATAAGAACCAAGAAATCAAATGAGCACCAAATATAGTAACTTGAGGTCAAAAAAACAACAACTAATCTTTACTATCTAACAGAAATATATGTTTCTACTTTGAACTACCACTAAATTTCAACCGCATATATATATATATATATATATATATATATATATATATATATATGTTTCTAATTTTAAGTACCAATAAATATCAACTGCAGATGTCAAAAAAGACTGACTCAAACTAAAATCAAAGAGCACTTGCTAAGCATTTTAAGATTCACAGCTCAAATACTTCCAATAATAAGTTCCCTACAAACGAAAAATGCAGCTTGGAGTTATGTATAGATGCGGTTTACAATCCTTGAGTACAGATCAAAGTCATTGATGTTCAAGAATTGATTTTTAAGCATGATAACATACCCAGTCAACTCTATTAAGAAGAAAATTTCAATTAACACAGCAATAGGTTCAAAGGTGACAAAGCCTCTGGTCAGTCCCAAAACTTGAAGGTGCTATCTATATAAATATAACAAACTAAACCCACAATAATTATCTTGCCACCCAGAAATGGTATTTGAAGAATCCAATGAAAAAACCCAATTCTAGGAATTTGCAATCTCTCTCTCTCTCTCTCAGAAAAAACAAGTCAACCACCCACCAACCTACCACCTTTTGTGGAGGCAGGATAGAAACATAACAAACCCAACAACAAATAACGAAGTCCAATATATACACACTTATCCAAATAAGACAGAAGAATTAAATCAAGAAAAAACCCCATATAAATACCCAAAAAAGAAGTCCATCACAAGAGTCTTCAGTAGCAACACCAAGAATTAACATGCCCTTCCTTCAGCCCTTGTGGATTAGAGAATGAAGAAAGAAAATAAAGCAGACATTATAAGTTATAACTAAAAAAAGTGTATCATTTGGTCATTCATATACCTGAGGGGCAAAGAAGAGAGGTAGTGGTTGGTAAAGCGGGGGAAACGATTGAGGAGAATTGAACAGGGGTTTGAGTGAAATTAATCAGTAAATTAGATGGTAATTATGTGTTAATTGTAGGTAGATTAATTACAAAGGAAGGTGGCGGGTGGAGAGAGAAAGAAGAGAGAGAAAATAGAAAGGAGATTGTGGCTTCTGCTCATGCATATACCAATATTAATACCAATACCACCTTTTGCAATAGTGGTATTTATCTTTATCATAGTTGTATCATGTTTGGAGAAGACGAGTGTGGTGGTACTGTATAGAGAGAGAGAGAGAATGGTAGAATGAATAAGTGAAGGGGAACGAACTGCTGCTGCTGCTTCTTCTTCTATTCTATGTATGTGTATGTGTATGTGTATGTGTATGTATGTGTATGTGTATGTATCATGTATGTACTTTAATTTCTAAAAGACCATAAAACCCTTGTCAATCTTCCCTATGGTAATTATTAATGAGTCTGGGCCGCTGGGTTGGTTGGTTGGTTTGTAGCAACTAGCAAGCGAGAGAAAACACCGAGGAGACCAAACAAATCCATGATTGGATATTTGGATGGACGGCCTCCCAAAAAAAAAGGAAAAAATCTCGTTTCTTTTAATTTAAATCAAAATCAAAATAATTTTATATTTTATTAATAGTATGTCATAATTTGTATACCATTCTTATATATATTAACAATATATAAAACTTTAACTCTTATTTTATATTTACTTTACTCTTAAAGATTTAGTTTAATGGTAATGATATGATAATAAATTTATGAGGATAAATTTAAAATATCACTATTATCAATAACAAAATTATTATTTTTGTGAAATATTTTTTTATAATTCTTTTTTTTTTGTAAAATAGAATTGACACTTTTTCGCATTTTGTTTGAGGGCATTGGATGAGTTTACTATTTATTGCCTGTAAATTTAAAATAATATATAATTTAATCTATTTTATTTATAATTATTTTTCTGTACAATGCAGAGAATGATTTTTTTACAATACAAGCTTGATAACCCGTGCAAAATATGGGTAAGATTTTTATATATATATATATATATATATATATATATATATTTGAACGAATATTTATAATAATAATATTTTTTCAATTTTAAATAAAGTATTAATCCACGTAATTAGAAGGCGAGTATTCTTTATAATTAATCGAACCGAATTGTCTATTCAATTATAACTTAATACCAAATTTCATACAATTTCATTATCCAAACAAATATTCAAAATTAATATTAATCGAATAATCAAATATGAACTTATCATTGCCAAACAAAAAATCATTTCAAACTTTAGACTAAAGTTTCCAAATAATATTTAACCACAATTCACAATAATTCACAAACTAGTTTAATAATTTCAAATTAATAATACAAAGTACATAACCATATGATAAAGTTTAAAACTTTTTAAAAAATATATATAATTCAGTTATTTGGATATCCGAATAGCATAATTAAAAAAATGAAACCCGAATGATTAAACGATTATAACCGAATTAAGTAAAATAGTTAAAATAATTAGGGTAAAAAGAAATCTGGTTCGATAATTCGATTTTACTTGTTTTTTACTTATTTCTACGCTTAATGGGTATATGTTATATTATTATATAATTGAATAGGAAATTCTGGTAATTTTTAGAATTTTTAAATGAATTATATTGTCATTTGAAAAAATATTTATATTGATTGATATATTGAAAAATAACACGTATCTCTTGATTTAGTAGAATAACATAGGTATAGACAATCATTTTGTTTCATAGTAAAGTACTTACAAATTTTTCACGTGTAATTTATTCTGTAGTCAGAGTTATATGTATAATATATTTGAATAAGTTTACTAGTCATAATAATAATCATAATACATCATCGGTAAATATTATGTAGTGGTCGACCCGGTCCGATCCAATATCATTCCCGCTATAAATCAAAGCCCATTACCTCTAGTCCGCCAGTTCTCACTTGTAAACGAAGCTATAGAAGAAGCCGCGCGACCAGATTGAAATTAGGGTTTCATATCAGAGAAGATGATATACGACGTGAATTCGCCCCTCTTCCGCTCCTTCCTAAGTCAGAAGGGAGGCTATGCTGATAAGAGGTTACCTTTTTCACTTTCTATCTCTATATGTAAATTTACATCACGTTTAGTACTTTACCTACCAAAAAAGTATTCATACAGATTACACTTTCATTATCTATGTTCATATTATGCTTACATTTATGTTATTATCGACATAAGAACATGAAAATCATGTGCAGCCACTTATAGGTATTAACAGGTTGGTTTGTGAATATTTGATGTTTCAAATGTCCTTTTTTTTACATCTAAATTGCTTGATGAATAAAGGAAGAACCATATTCAATTGGAACGAAGTCTAGGATTTCCATACTCTTGTTCTATGTTAGACAACATTTTGCTATGCCTTGTGGAGTGAATTAATATGGTATGGTACAAGAGGCACTGTTTTGAAATTTATGGTATTAATGTAGAATATAGTTCATTAAGGGGCAAAAAAAGCTGAAGATGGAAATGTAGCTGGCTTCAGTAATTGCCTATATGATTCAAAGATTCTAATGATTGTTAACAATTTTTCATGTTGCATTTCTTTTTACTGCTTATCGTTTAAATTTTGAAGCAAATAATTTGCAATTTTATAAAGACCTTAGAGACTAGTTGTTGATCACCTATACGCTTGATTTTTGTATATATTTTTATTTGTTGAAAACATGGCATATGCACTGGCTCCCTGCCCTCTACCTTTTAGCTACACAATATTTTTCTTCTATTTGGATTGAGTTTGCTGATACCATAGTTGTCACGGCGAATCATGGCGGTAGCCGACTGTTAGGACGCCTAGGCGACAAAGTGACCGCCATGGCGTCCGTATGGCGATAAGTCGTTTACAATGTGTAATTTATATATTATTTATTATACTTAACAAATATGTTGGCAATAAAATTTCATATAGATTAAAACCCAAAACATAATACTATGGAATAACATTAAAAACATAATTATGTAAATATTTAGCAATAACAATTAAAAAATAAAGCAGATAAATTGTACCACTATAAACCACATCAAGTAGATAAATGTTACATATCTATTCCGCCCATTTTGTCGAGATAAACAAGATGTATTCTATCATAACTCGTTCCTGCCAAGAAAAAAAGCGCAACATCGATAAATCCATGAGAGATTATTTGTAATGGATAAAATATAAAGAGTACATATATAAAATATAATTAAATACATATATAAATATATACACATATATATTTATATTATTATAATTTATTTATATTTATATATTTAATTTATTATTATTATATTATTATATATCTATTTAACAAAATACAACTCATTTTGAAATATCCGCTCACCTTAATAAATCATCTGGGCCGTTCAAAGTTTGGGATAAATCCTATGTCTATGTAGTGCCGGAGGCACGGGACACATCTAGTATATTAATATTATATATTAATATATTTATATATTTATAATTTAATAATAATATTTATAATAGTTTATATTTATTATTATAATTTATAATTATAATATAATAATTATATTTATAATTGTTATTTTTTATTATATTTATTATTATAATAATTATATAATTATAATTATTAATAATAATTATATAATTATAATTATTAATAATATTTATATATTTATAATAGTTTATATTTATTATTATAATTATAATTATAATTATAATAGTTATATTTATAATTATAATTATTTATTATATATATATATATATATATATATATATATATATATATAACCAACAAATAACAAAAAAGAAAGGATAAGGATAAGGATAAGGATAAGGGGAACAAAAAAAAGCAACCAGCAGAAAGAAAAGAAAGCAGTACGCACAAGGAGTAGCGCAACCAAGGAGTAGCACATGCCGATAATAGAGTCGCAAGCAGCGCTGCTGTTGCTGGAAGACTCTCGCTCCCACAGTCTCTCTCTCTCGGAATCTCAATCGCTTTCACAGTCTTGATCTTCTTCTAAGTTTAACTGCGATGCGATTATGCAAATCGACTTTGAGTTCGACTACTGCTAGTTCTACTGTGATGCGATGTCGTTTTCCTTTTTTTAACTCAGTTGACATTTTGGTCGATCTGGAGTGGCCAAGTCGCTCGATTTGCTGGAAAATCGTCAAAGTCGACGTTGAGTCATCCATAGTGATGACTGCCTTGGCTAGGCGCTCTACTTTCAACCCAAGACCAAGTCGCCCGGTCGCCTTGGGTGCCTATTATAAATGATTATTTTGATGTACTTACTGTTTTGGTAATCACACTTAATATTTTCGATGAACCTAAGATATATTATAGAGAGTCAGTTTTAAAGTCGATTACCTTATTTCAGGTTTGTATTGATTTCTAGAATGGCTGCACTAGCTCATTTAGCAGTCCTCGATGAAGTAATCTAAAATTTGTTAGGGTTCTCTTTTGGGGTCGCTATGATTGATTTGTTAAAGTTTGGAATCCTGATGTAATTGCATATGATGAATGCCAGCTTTGTGTCTGTTTGTCAATTTACTTGTTTGTTTCTAATAAAATCCTCTTCCATGTCATTTGAGGGATGACTTTATAGGGCAAAGAGTCAAAAAAGCCCCTGATGTTTACCCCGATGTCCCACTTGCACCATAAACTAATTTTTTTTTTCAAAAGTACCCTTAACGTTATATTTTTGGGTCGCTCGTGCCCCTGCCGTTAACAGAAGACAAACGGGGTTAAAATTTGATGATGTGGCAGGCTTAAATATAAAATATATTTTGAATAAAATAATATATATCATTTAATTAAAGCAAAAAATACTTAAATTCAAAATAAAAAATCATAACATATTTACATCATTTAATCAAAATAATAAAATTCAAATTATTTTGTTAACTAACCAAAACAACTAATTAAATAAAATAAGTTGTATAACATATTTATATCATTTAATCAAAATATAAAAATTCAAAACATAACATATTTACATCAAATACTAATTTTTAAAAAATACTAAAATACTAAAAAAAAATCAAATTAAAAAAATACTAAAATTCAAATTATTTTGTTAATTAATAAAAACAACAAAAATTCAAATTACATCATTAAAATACTAAAATCATAATACTAAATACTAATTGATATAAAATTTTAATTTACTAAAATCATAATACTAAATAATATTTTTAAACTATATAAAAATTTGATTATGTAATAATCTATACATAATCTATGCATAACATTATATGTTATAAATAATATAAATAATTTGATGATGTAATAATCTATACATAATAATATATGTTATAATTTGATGATGTAATAATATATTTTTCAAATGTATTCAAAAATTCAAATTATATCATAATATTTTAAATTGATATGATTTTAAAATTAATATTAAAATTACTAAAATAATCATAATACTCTCAGTTTTGAATTTTAAAAATATTATTTAGTGTTATAATTTTAGTAATTTAAAATTTTATATCAATTAGTATTTAATATTATGATTTTAGTATTTTAATGATGTAATTTGAATTTTTGTTGTTTTGATTAATTAACAAAATAATTTGAATTTTAGTATTTTTTTTAATTTGATTTTTTTAGTATTTTTTTAATTAGTATTTTAGTATTTTTTTAAATTAGTATTTGATGTAAATATGTTGTTTTGAATTTTTAGTATTTTGATTAAATGATGTAAATATGTTATACAACTTATTTTATTTAATTAGTTGTTTTGATTAGTTAACAAAATAATTTGATTTTTATTATTTTGATTAAATGATGTAAATATGTTATGTTTTTTTTTTATTTTGAATTTTAGTATTTTTTGCTTTGATTAAATGATATATATTGTTTTATTTAGAATATATTTTATATTTAAGCCTGCCATGTCATCACATTTTAACTCCGTTTGTCTTCTGTTAACGGCAGGGGCACGGGTGACCCAAAAATGTAATGTTAAGGGTACTTTTGGAAAAAAAAATAGTTTAGGGTGCAAGTGGGACATCGGGGTAAACATAAGGGGCTTTTTTGACCCTTTGCCCTGACTTTATATCTCAAAGTTCGAATTCAGTATCCAGCATTGGTTGTGTTGCACACCCATTTTTGTACATCATTCCCTAGTGATAAATGCTTAAAGTCCCATCTTTGCTTTACATTTATCTTACATTTGAATGTTTTTATTTTTCTTGGGGAAATTCAGGCGAACCGAAGAGCATAAGCCAAAGGAACAGAGGCCCAAATCGAATGAGAATAAGCCTGTAATGACAGAATAGTGAGTACTCGGTGTGGATGCCAGCATGGGGTCAGTTCTTCAATGCAGCCACAAGTGTGGTGAGGAGCTGTTTTTAAGTGAATTTGTTTATGTAGAAGCTTGAACTTCTGTCTGTACAACTTTCCTTTTTTAATTAAACTACTAGCAGAATAATGTCAGGATTTTCTAAGAGATGCATGCCATTCTGACTTCCTTGCTGATGTCTTTTTTCATTCTGGATGGTAAGTTGAGCATTCATTTTATTTTTTTGTTATTTACCTGTTTTTGCATAGCTAGTGTTATTTGAATGGCGATATGGATGTAAAACTCTGGCAGGTTGAACATTTTGTTTTGGATGCACAACAAATTGACCAGATCCAACTTGCGAATCCCTACTAAATCTGTACATGTATTATTTCACACGTGACACTTTTATAGTCTTACCATTATTAACTTGTGATTTCTGAAAGCTTTAGACAGTCAAACGATATTGAGCGGTCATTAGAGCATGTTGGTTTGGTGGAGGTGGAGGTGGATGAGTGAATAGCTGACGCATATAAACTAACTGTTTTTTTCTTCTCACACACATTCGTGAGCACATATATATATATATATATATATATATATATATATATATATATATGGAAAATGATTCATGGAAAACGTTAATTAAAAAAGACTGCTTTAACTAATCATTATCCAAATAGTCCGATGGAAGAACTAAGAAATTGGGTTGGAGCCAACCGTTACTCCCTCTAGCGGCCATCCAAATTATTTTATGTCGGTCGCTACTCACTTAAAATAGTTATAGTTATAATTTAAATTAAATTAAAAAAATATAGTTAATTAATACTTCACTCCTAATTGGTTCACAAATATAAAGAATTATAATAGTAGACTAATATAAGAAATAGTGCACTCCAATCCAAAAAAATAATATGTATTGATTATGTATACACCTCAATCCCACCCCTATCCTCATCCAAAAAAAATAATATTCAGTGATTATGTATACACTTCCATCCTCTTTCCCCAAAAATAATATTCAGTGATTATATATACTTATCTCATTCCCAAATTTTTTTTTACTGATTATATATACGACCCCACCTTGCCCACCCCCAACCACCCAACCCCAAACCCAAAAATGATATTTACTTATTATGTATACACCCACCCATCTAGCCCCTAGCCCCCACCTCCAAAAAAAATTATATTTATTGATATGTATACACCTCCACTCGCCCACTCCCCACTCTCCACCTTTCCCAAAAAATAATATTTAGTGATTATATATAAACCTCACCACCCACCCTGCCCACCCCCAAAATAATAATAATAATATTTAGTCTTTGTACTCATAAGTTTTAAGTTGTCAATAATAATAATAGAAATTATAGGATATTATGGTCATTTAAAAAAAAATGTTGAGGTTAATTGTTAAGCAATTTTTAATCTCAAATGGTAGGGATTATAATAAAAGGTAGAACATGTAAATAATCTTACATCTTAAGCTATTTTATAATCCCAGACTAATGGTCCCAAGCTCAAATTGAAAAACAAACAAGACACTTGAAATTAATAATTCTAACCCAAATGTAATTAACAGAAACAAACGTAATTTCAAAAGTCTAAAGTTTGGAGGACATGTGCATTTTAACCCCCCAAAAAAAAAAAAAATAAAAAAAAAAAAAAATTAGTGGTTACAAGTTAAGAGGGAAGAATGTAATTGAGGGCAAAAATACCCTTTGTTCTAATTGATTCCAAGTTGTTGTATTTTGACATTTGGATCATGTAGAAGCTTGCCTAACAGTTGGATTGGATCGGAGTGGCTTGTGGGAATGATCAGCAGCCAGTCAGCCACTATGTAATTGTAAATTGCAATCAGTAAAGGTAAAGGAGATTCAGAATGTTTCCCTTGGGCCTTGTACACATAATTTACTATGAAACTACTCGATGCAAGTGTATTTGGTGGTGGGGTATTTCTTGTGCATCATGAGGTTGTAGTTGACCGTAGAAAATTGTATCGCCATTAAAAAAAAAAAATTCCAATGCCTTGTATTGATTTTTTAAAAAAATGTAGTTGTCATGATAAGATTTTATCTTCCTAGGGTATATTTTGTGGCTCAAAAGTTCTCGAGGAAGGGTAGTACATATACAATAATAATAACATAAAGGAGAGGAAGGGACATATTCCCCTTCTACATACCATTTGAGAATTCTAACAGCAAGAAGAACGGAAGAACATGAAAGGCATCCAATTCTTTGGATTCTTCCACGGAAGTCAAAATTGAGATGGGAAAAGGTTTAGGCCCTGGAAAATAAACTTAGAATAATTGAGGCGACATATGGGGGGTCCAATTTCAGGTTAAAAGGGACAAGGGGGTGCATGCATAATATCACTCGAGTAGTTCCCCATGTGAAGATCTACCTTACTAGCCTCCTCAATCACCTCTTATCCTTAACACCATTTCCATACCCTTTAGTTGCAACTTATATAGACTCCAGCTTAGCTTTTCTAACATTGCACCTACTCGTTACTTTATCTTCATACGAACATACTATTCCATCCCATCCCTCCCTAGATTGAGAGTTTCATTTAAAAACATTATATACTTGCAGACAAATTTTTGTTTCATCCCATACCATACCATAAACACAACATGATTTCAAATGGGTATTTGTTTTGTTTACAAAAGAAAGTTCCAAAACAAAAATATTTTATCCAAATAGATAACCGACAATTGATGAGCAGCCCATACTTGCGGTTGCGGATTAGTCATAAAATTTGTTTGTATTGCTACCCGGCCCGGGTGTATTTTATTAGTTACTATTTTTATTTTTTTTGTATATATAGAAATTAAAATTTTGTTTTGCTAGTGATGGTGTAAACGTGTTAAAGCTTTCCAAGTTGCCACCAGAATTAGTTACCCATACTTTGACCCACCATCCTTTAATGCTAAAACATTACAAGGTTTTGGAGCCTTGAGGTATATTTAAGACATAACATGGGATATTAGTTGAGTGACAAGGTTTTAGTTTAGTAGTGATTTAACATATGACAGAGATTTTGGTTTTAATAATATTTTACTATCCGATAATGATCTTCATTCACACATAACTTATTATATAATTTTTAATTTTTTTAGTGTGCGTGATTGGTCAAGTGTTGCATACACCTTTTGAATGAAAAATTGAACATTTTCTTTTCAATCTGAAGATAAATATGGTCAAGAATAATACTAGTAAGAAGAATAGTATGGTGATTACTATTAGTTGTTGATAACATGGCATGCATCTGTTCTGTTCTGATCAGGGAGGTGGGAAGAGGGGTATTTTGGTAAGAGTGTTGTTATGGCAGAGCAAAAGGGTAAAACATCTGGTTGGTAGTTATAGAAGGAGAAAAAGTTCCTCAAGGAAATGATTATGCTCTTTTTTATTGTCACTGTTAGTTGGTTAGCCTCTCTCTCTATTATCTGCCCTTCATTCACGCCGGTTTCACTTCCACAATCACAACTATTTTTCTTTCAAACTTTATTTTCCTCCCAACTCCATCACCATCTTCCCATTAATTTCTCCAGGGCAAGGGAAAAAATGGCTGAGCTCTGCTTGTCAAACTCCCAATTCCCCAGTCTCATTTTCTCTGACTTTGCACTCTTTTGTTCCTTCATTTTCTCTCACCCTCTTTACTTCTCCTACTTCATCTTCTTCTCCCCATATCTTCTCAAACTCCTCTCTTTTCTCTCTCCTCTCTTCATCACCACCTCTCTTCTCCTCCTCGCCCTCATTTTCCATAACTCCACTCCTAAATTATCCGACCCCGGATCCAGTTTCCTCTTGTCCGCATTCCATGCAATTATAGACCGCTTACGCCCAAAAGTTGGCCAGGAATTTCATGGTTTCGAGGAGTTTGAAGCATACAAAATTGTGTTTTTGTTTGAGGAGGACACATCAACATTTGATCTAATAGAAAGTCCAGTTGAAGTTTCTGAGCACAAGATTGATGAAAATTGCTTGCAAGCTTTGGATCAAGTTGTTGCGTCAAATTTGGATGCCAATTTAGAAGAAAATCCATGTAAAGTAACCGAAGCTACGAATTTGCCGCTCATGGAAAATTTCTTCCCAGGAGAATTAAATTCCAAGGCGGAAGAGAAAATAGTTCATGATACTCCGGGCGTCAAGTCCAATAAAGTAGTTAAAGAGCATGAACAAGAGTCAAAATTGAGAAGTGGATCCGAGGCAAAAGATATTATTAATGCAAGGGGTTGTGACAACACTAAAAAGGTAACACCACATGCTAAGTTACTTGTTCAAAATAACAATGGTAGTAATGGAGCAGTCATGTACTACAACTCAAATTTTGAGAGTTTGGGTTCAAATCTGGGGAGTTACGGGTCCATGAGAAAGGAAAAGGAGTGGAAGAGAACGTTAGCCTGCAAACTATTTGAGGAAAGACACAATGTGGTGGAAGGAGATGAAGGGATGGATTCGCTTTGGGAGACATACGAATCTGATTCGAGCAAGTCCAAGCGAAAGGATGATGATGCTAAGAAGAAGAAGAGTAGTACTGAAATTGATTATTATGGGGATGAAGATGAAGAAGACGAGGATGATGAGGAATTAGAGATGACAAATGGGCAGCTTTGTTGCTTACAAGCATTGAAGTTCTCGGCAGGGAAGATGAATTTGGGGATGGGAAGGCCAAATCTTGTTAAGATTTCCAAGGCCCTTAAAGGGATTGGTTGGCTGCACCATGTGAAGAGGCACAGCAAAAAGGAGAGATCTTAACTGGTCTTTTCTTTTTTTAATGTTGGGGTTAAATATTTGGCATAATTTGTCTAAATGTTAATCAACTTACAAGTGTGGTAAATATTTTATTTTTCTTTTTACTGTTTGTTCATATCAAAGTGACTTGTTTTCCTTTCTTTGAAACAATGGGTGCTTTCTGGGTGGGGGAGACGCATGATGATGGTTGTGTCAAAGTTTCATTAGACTGGCTATACATCAATAATAGTGTAGTATAGCCAATTATGATGTTAAAATATCTATATAAAAAAATTAATAAATAAAAAACACCAAATCTTTTTCATGTTTATTGCTTATATAATGAAACTCTTAATTCTTTTTATTAGAAGAATGAGTATCTGTCTATCTCTGTTTGGTTTTAACTATGAAAGAGCATTCTTGACTTCAACACTGAATGTGTAACCCGCAACCGGAGCCAACCAAATGATATCAAACCGGGAACATTGCCAAAATTTTAGGTCTGAAAATAATAAGTCATCATATAAGTTTTGGTGTTGCATAGTAGTGACGTCTAATACGATCTTAATTAAAGTAACTAAATGGGCTCTTAAGTTATGATGGACTAAGTTGGACTCTAACCTTAAGCCCAGTCCAACTAGTACTTACATATATGATAGCCAGTGAGCTCGAGCCCAACCCCTAGACTATCCCAACTCCAAGACCAATACCAGTTAATTTTCTTCTTAGTTTGTATGCTGTCTCGAAAAGCAACAGGCTTTGTTATTAGCATCATAATGTCTTTGTATCTTAATGGAGTACTAGTAATTTTGGTCCGTTTATTGATGTGGTCCCACTCAAACTTACTTTCTGAACTTGTTTATTTTAACTAAACGTTTTGAAAAGTTTATCACTATTGATAAATAATTTCAAAGGTTTGTTATATTCTGAGAAACAGAGGATTGGAAAATTTAAATTAATAATAGAATAAGAAAAAACTGTAAATTCTCTTTTATTTTTCTACATGTTTGTTTATAAAGGAAAATAACAAAAACTAAATTTTACATATAGATTACTTATAAATTTTTGTTATAAATAGAGGTATAAATAAAATTAAGATAAATTTCTTATTTTATTTTATATTTTTGGACAAAAAACTTTGACAAGAAAAATACTCAAATTTATATTTTTATTATTTTCTTTCCTTTTCATATCTATTGTGTCATGTTTGTTTGCAAGGATTATAATCCAAGACTATTAATCTTATACTCCCTCCGTCCCATGATAAAATTATTACTATTTTTGGTTGTCCCATGTTAAATGTCCTCTTTCTTTTAATAACCAAACTTTTACACATTTGTTCCTATTATGCCCGTAGCATTAAATATCTTATACTTTTCTTATTCTAATTCTCTCTCTATATTTAATGACATTATTATGGACAATTTTGTAATTTTATTCCTCTTCTTAATATGCGTGAAAAGTCCACCATGACTTTTATCCTGGGACGGAGGGAGTAATTAAATAGTCTTAGTCATATGTTTGTATTTTATGAAATTATTCATGGGATAATTTAAAATAATCTAATGTTATGTTTGTTTTTTTCAGGATTAATTAAAAGATTGGATAAAAATATATCATTTGGACTATTATACCCTTACTAATAATAACATATTTTAAATTATAATTTAATTTTTTTATACATTAAAAAATAAAAACAATGATTACATTCATATATAGTCATACCGTATAGTTGGATAAGTCAGGTCATGTTATTCAACATATGATCAGCTTTCAATTGTGATAAAAAAATCATTTTTAAAAAAAGACCGTGTTACTTCATTTTATTATTTGTAGTATTCATAAAAATAATTTTAGTAATTTTTTTATAGAAGGACCAAATAATTTATTGACCAATAATTCGGATTACTGTGGCCACCGTTAACATTGAGCCTATTTATTCAAGGTGTAATTTGAATGTTATTTTAAATGACTTAATATTTATTTATTTATTTAATCACATGGTCACTGTTATGTGAATATGTAGTTATTAGATTCTCGTTTTCAAAAAATACAAAATATGATGAATGTTAATGATAAGGCAGTTATATTAAAAAAAATAAAGGTTAGTTTTATTCATAAATTTTAATCTTGAAATTATAATAACTAGCTAGATATGGTATTAAATAATTATTTATTTTAAATTATTTTATAATTCTAAAATTAATAGTCTCAAATTCAAATTTAAAAACAAACAAGATAGTTGAGATTTATAATTTTTATCCCAAGTGTAGTAAAATTCTTAAAGTAGTTATATTTTATGTATGTAATTGAAATATACTTCATTTGTTTTCCAAGAATGAACAAAGTACATTTTTAGTAAACAGGAAAAAAAATTTGAATCTTTGGGTTTGGAGGGGGCGGGAGGCGCGAGGGGGAGGGGAATTAAGGAAGTAATAATGAGTAAACAGTTGAGATTAGTTGCATATATATATCTGGAAAGCAGAGTGCGAGAGATAGGGAAGTGGTTAGCATGAAGTTTATTTTTGGGTAAGTTGGTTAATTCACTAATAAAATGCTGATACACAGACGAGGTTCTATGTGTGTCAGTATTCTATTGATCAATTGATCAACTTACCAAAAAATAAACTTCATGCTAACCGGATCCGAGAGAGAGAACTCAACTTGAATCACGGATCTTATACGTAAACAGAAAATTTGAATAATTCTATGGGAACATTTTTTGTTGACATTGTTAGCGACATTTTTTTAAAAAAAAAAAATTTGGGTTTTTTTTTGTAATACCTCTCAAAAAATGTATAGTATTTATTCTAATTGAAATTTTTATAAAAAATAGTGTTTTAGGTGTAATTTGTACATCTGAAAAATACTATCTATCTGATAACCCTATTTCTTCACTTTATTCAAATTACACATAAAATACTATTTTTTATAAAAATTTCAGTTAGAATAAATATTATATATTTTTTGAGAGGTACTACAAAAAAAAAAAAAAAAAAAATATCACTAACAATGTCAATAAAAAATGTCCCCTAAAAGGACTCAAGAAAATTTTGGTTACTACTTACTCCGGACCCACCTTTTTTGTCCCATACCCCGACAACACCGTCACTCGCCAGTTACCACCAATTAATTACTACTATTCCATTTCTCCATTACACATACTCCCACTCCAACTTCAAGCAATCAATATTCAATGCCAAGCACACTAATCTCTTTCTCCATTCGAAACAATTAATGGCGAACACGACGACGTTTCGAAGCACTCGCACTTCTCCATCTCCTCCGCCGCACTTCTTCTCCTTCAAACTTCTCGTTACCGCTCTATCCGTCGCCCTTTTACTCTTCACTCTTTCTCTCCTCTTCACATCCTCCGGCTATCCCTCCGATCTCCAACTCGTAAGTTCACATTTCGCAACTCCCCCCCCCCCCTCTCTCTCTCTATTTTCATATGCATCTACTGTCATTTCGATACATTATATATATATATATCGCTATAATATATATGATTATGCTCAATTAGGGCTCTGCATATGATTCCTTAGTTAATTTATGTCAATCTCGTCGGTTGACATTTCACATCTCACTGTAGATATGATTGATTATATGTATTTAGCAAGTTTTCTTTGGTGAATTAGGCTAATAAATAGTTCGTGTCTGCTTTTTCAACCTTTTTCTTTTCTTCAAATCCATCAATATAAACATTTCATCACATCTATTGATTTGTACATGTAACTATCGTGTTTTTGGTTGTGAATTAGGGCTCCGCTTATGATTCATACGGTGTTCAATCGATTCATAGATCCGTACTGGCGCTCAAGTCCGATCCATTGAAGCCGAGGCTCGATCAGATCCGAAAGCAAGCCGATGATCACAGATCTCTTGTTCTCGCTTATGCTTCCTATGCTCGCAAGCTCAAGCTCGAGAACTCCAAACTCGTTAGGGTGTTTGCTGATCTCTCTCGTAATTATACAGATCTCATTTCCAAACCTGCTTACCGGGCACTATTCCAATCTTCCTCTGATGCCAATTCAATCGACGAATCAGTGCTCCGGCAGTTTGAAAAGGAGGTTAAAGAACGGATTAAGGTCACAAGACAAGTGATTACAGAGGCAAAAGAGTCTTTTGATAATCAACTCAAGATCCAGAAGTTAAAGGATACCATTTTTGCTCAGAATGAGCAGTTAACGAAGGCCAAAAAGCAAGGAGCTTTTTCGAGTTTGATTGCAGCGAAATCAATTCCAAAAAGCTTGCATTGCGTCACAATGAGGCTAATGGAAGAGAGAATTGCGAATCCGGAGAAATATTCTGATGAAGGGAAGGCAACTCCACCTGTACTTGAAGATCCGAGCCTTTATCACTATGCAATTTTTTCAGATAATGTGATTGCAGCTTCGGTTGTGGTGAATTCGGCGGTGAAGAATTCAAAAGATCCAAGTCAGCATGTTTTCCATGTTGTGACTGATAAGATGAATCTTGGGGCAATGCAAGTTATGTTTAAGATGAGGGATTATAATGGAGCTCATGTTGAGGTGAAGGCAGTGGAGGACTATAAATTTTTGAACTCTTCTTATGTTCCGGTTCTTCGACAGCTTGAATCTGCGAATTTGCAGAGGTTTTACTTTGAGAATAAGCTTGAGAATGCGACTAAAGACACTACCAATATGAAGTTTAGGAACCCGAAGTATTTGTCAATATTAAATCATCTGAGATTTTATTTGCCCGAAATGTACCCAAAGTTGCATAGGATTTTGTTTTTGGATGATGATATTATTGTTCAGAAGGACTTGACTGGACTTTGGGAGATAGATATGGATGGGAAAGTGAATGGAGCTGTTGAGACATGTTTTGGCTCATTCCATCGGTATGCACAATACATGAATTTCTCTCATCCGTTGATCAAAGAAAATTTTAGTCCGAAGGCATGTGCGTGGGCTTATGGGATGAACTTCTTTGATTTGGATGCTTGGAGGAGGGAGAAGTGCACTGAGCAGTACCACTACTGGCAGAATCTGGTAAGAATAATATTTTTCTGTAATAAAAATTGTTATGATTAAATCGCATTGGTAGCCTTTTACATATGTTATTATGTAATATTATTACATCAACAATCCTAAACATTTAATTTGTGCTCAAGTTTATTCTAGCTTATGTGATGGGTTAACTGGTTACACAGTTCTGTAATTGCAAACTTTGACGATCTTTATGAACCACTATGTCAACATCTAATACTTGGTTGGCTGTTTAGTCACTTTATTGTGACTTTGGGAGAATTGTGGGTTAGTGGTCACATTTCATTTTATGTAGTCTTATATTCTTTATTTTTCTTTTGCTTCCTAGTCATTCTCTTCTGGGTTGCTTCCATTGCAAGGTTGCTTCTTCTTTTTTTCCTCTTTTCTTTCCCTAGCTAGAGATGCTGATTCATATAATTTTTTTTCTCTGCAGAATGAAAATCGGACCTTGTGGAAATTGGGGACGTTGCCCCCAGGTCTGATCACTTTCTATTCCACAACCAAGCCATTAGACAAATCTTGGCATGTTTTGGGGCTCGGTTATAATCCAAGCATAAACATGGATGAGATTAGCAATGCTGCTGTGGTTCACTTCAACGGGAACATGAAACCATGGCTTGATATTGCCATGAATCAATTTCGACCACTTTGGATAAAGTATGTTGATTATGATAATGAGTATGTCCAGGCCTGCAATTTTGGTCTCTAAATAAATGTTGATGGTTGAAGCCCATTATTGGCGGATCTGCCTATGCTAACCCTACTGCAAGCATCTGCCCCGTGATGCTCATCACTTCTCTCACACGTAAACTCAGTGCTCTTATTTGATGCCATAGAATTCGTGTCTTTGTCAGTATAGCACTTCCCTGTTATAGTAATTTAGAAATGTGCTTCTGAAAATGTTCATAGCGTTTATAAATTAATTCTTTTTTGATGATAAGACATCTGTTGGGTTAAAAGAAAAATTGTTTACTACCACTTACATACTGGTAACTAATATTTCTTGTGATTCTGATTAAAATTGATCCACATTAAAACAATATATCATTCTCTAGGCTTATTTTGTTTGGCAGATAGCTTAACTTTTGCTTTGTTGGTTGTAGAGGATGGTTCAATTTATACTAGGTGAACTCTATAATCTTGAAGCTTCTTATAGGAGTATAAGAAAGTTACGACCTGTTAGTGGTTTATCTAGTCCCCTGTCGGTTAAACTACTGTTTACTCGGTTGACTTGATCATGTTAGAATATATCATTCTGCTAATTTGACAACTCTATATAGCTGATGAGTTTGCGCTATTTTATTTAGGTCAGTAGATGTTTCTAGCTGATTTTGTTGTGCAGAAGACAAACACTTATCATGCATGTTAGTCACAGTTATGCTCCATATAGAGAAATTATTTCTTCTTAAATCATAAAGCCTCATATATGGAACTATTTTGTGCACGTAGTGCATCTTCATCTAGAGGATTTGATTGCTTACTGTAAAGACGCTATTCATGATGAATGATAATAGCTTCTGTCTGATCTGCCGATGATTAAAACCTCCGAGATGTAATTTCTAGTGAACAACTTATGTCTAGCCTCTGTTATCTAAACCCATGAAGTAAGAGCATAATTAAATAGTGTCGAGAATCTAGTTATCCGATTTATTTTTTTGTTCGTCTAAAAACTTCGCGTTGTTTATCTTTTGGTAAAGAGCTCAACTTTAGAACTTAAAAGTTCACTTATTTGAGCGAAGCCTAGTAACTCACTTCTAAATCTATCGAAGTTTGGTCCTTTTTATCTGCTATGATAGGGTTTGGTTTAGACTTTTTGAGTATCTTTTTTTCACTGAGATGAACCCTTTGCTTTGAATACTCAATACTCCATGTACTTCCTTTGGTCCCATATCTACGCACTAGTAATTCAAGCACTTGCTTCGATAGGAATCTGGAAACTTTCCGATTACCAAGGCAACAGGTCTGGCGCTGAAGGAACTACACCATTTTGTGAAATACAGGTATACAGTTATGTGAAAGAATGGATGTTCCATGGTCTCGGTTCACATGGTTCTTTCATTCAAAAATATATTTAATATGATAAGAAAATATATCTCTATTGGATATGTTTTTGAATAGAAGGTCCATGTGTGCCGTGATCAATGGAGATTTTTCTTTAAAGCTGATCATACCTTGTCATCAATACATGGTTAGGCGTCACATGGGTCATGTCCTAATTCCCATAGCATCGATAAACTTACCCATCATACATGCTCCCACATTAATCAGTAACTTGGTAAAATTGACGTTATCTTGGCTGAAATTGCAACTTATCCAATTTCATTGCTGGGATGATGGTCTGTAATGGAAGTGTATCTTGTAGGAAAAATCTCCTGATTGCAAATCATCAGTCTAATACTAACAAGTTTACCAAACACCCTTTTTGGACATCATGATCAAAAGAGTTTCACCCCTACGAAGTTTTGAGTATTCTTGTTAGTATATTTGTTGCTTGTATCTCTTGGGCATGGTACAATAAAATACAATAATCTCTCTTTGACTTGTCTATCTCATACGTCAATACAATAACCACAGTAATTATAAATTTTGTTACGGTTTGGACATAACCAAAACAGCATAAAAGTGTGAAGATCTTCTACTACTTTCTCCTGAACCTTTTATGTTCACTGGGTAATGCGAAGACCACAATTTATGAGTGAGAGAACGGATCAACCCATATATTTATAGCCTTTACTGCACATCCTAACCATTAGAGATTGCAGAAAACATGCTAGACTTAATTACATGGCTGTGAAACCTCGCTCACTCTTCAGGTTGGTAATTAGCAGGCAGGTACTGGAGGTTTCAAATAGCTTAGAATGTAGTGAGTTTCAGGTAGATTACCAAGTCTTGTTCTTAATGGTGGTTATCAACAGAAACATTTCTTCTTGGAATTTCTATACAAAGAGATTTTAAGCTTTAAAATGATAAACTCAGTAGGTTATCTTTATATTTTATTGATTCCAACTTTTTATCATACAGAAGAATTTATAAAAATCACAATCAACTGACAACTAAATTACAAATTGCATACTAATACAATTTTCAACATGCATTTCTGGACATGGATTTGATATTTGTACAAGTAAAAATGATAATTCCATAAGATGCTCCTCACATGAATGATAAACTTATTACTAGGTTATGGATGTTGAAAAATAGGGTGCATTATCAGCTCCTTCCACTTGAGTAGGAATTCCAAAATATTAAAATATGCTTCCCAGTTCCCATTCTCTATTTCATGGAACTTCATGGCATTACTGCTAATCTCTTCTTTAAACAGAAAAATCTCAATCTGATACCAATAGTAGTGGGGTAAGCAAATGCAGCTCTAAATACAAAAGTTCCATTAATCAAGGAAAATAAGTTTAAGAATAAATATGAAACCATATTTTAACGAGGGAGACTTTTGTTAAAATATAATATGGATATATCAATTTCCAGAAACGAAAAATAAAATAAAATAAATAGCAGCATTTTTCAGGCACGTCCATCTTAAAGGTGCAGGCCAGCATGAATCGACATAATCAACCCTTTTGGCATATTAACTGTAGTGCCAAAATCCATGCAAATATTGCCAATTTAATTCCAACCAAGAGTAAAGAACATAGTTCCCAGAAATAGATTCAAATATAGAACAACAAAAATAATCAAAAAAGTACTCCTACTTCACTAACAGTATACTACATAACAAAAGCTTACTTTAAACCCACCTTTCTATCCACCTAATAGTCTATTACCACCCATGAAGGGAAAAAAATGAGCCAATTAAAGAAAGAACCCCTCACAAAAATTTTAAAATGCACCCCCTCCCCCCCATATCACAAGCAGTTGGCCCAAATGATACCCAACAACTAGAATATTTTTTCCCCTGTTTTTTGGCTAGTTTCTACCCAACAATTTAATGACTACATTAATGAAATACAAAAAAATGAAGTCGGACCAAAAAATTCTATCCTAGGTTCCTCATGCGGTAGCAGGTACCCGTGGTGCCAGATTTTTGGCAGTTCCACTACCAGTCAACCCATTAACACGGTTCACACGATCGCCGTTGGAGCCCACATTCTCAGCCCTCTGATATCCATCACCACCACGGTTGGATGAACCACCCCGCATGCTGCCTCTACTATTCTCGATCCTGCTGTTGAAATCCCCTCGGCTGTACACTCTGCCACCCACATAGTTCCCACGTCTCATTCCCTCGCTCCTGAATCCAGCCTCATTCCTGAACCCAGGCCCCTTTCCAGCTGGGAACCTTCCCCAATTGTTCCCTGCATTGAAGGTTATTTTTACAAGGAATCAGCAAGAAATATGGAAGATAACCATCTGTATTAAATATTAAATCACTGGATTCTAATCTCAAACAATAACTTTTAAATTCGAACTTTGATGGAGTTGAGGATCCAATATTACCCAACCAGGCAACCTGGCACTATTTCAGGAAAGAGAATCAACAGATTCTGTGGATAATAAGGGATTGACTTTTTGCAGCTTCTACTCAACAATCCCATTTACAGAATGAATCTAACCCATTGATCATACTTGTATGAGGACAGATGGCAATCAAAACATGCTCTCCACTTTTTAAAAATAAATATGCACTGCAAGTCTTTCTTTTACTTAATTTTCACATTCCTTTCTGTCTAATCTTGTACATGTGTGACATACATGCCGGTGATTACTTTTTAAATTGTCAGTAGGTTGCACTTAGAAGCCAACATACCTCTTGAGTTGGTGGACTTCTTTTCCTCGACAACCGCATTACGTCCTCCAATTGTAATTGGTGAAGCCTGAATGCATAAAAGTTAAAACAAGAAAACAAAATTACCAACTTTTGATATACATGCTACTCTTCAATGTTCATGTTCATAATTATACATTATGTATACCAAACTTTCTGCCACCTTTGTTGTATTATTCCAAGGGGGTACGTGCATGTATTAAAAATCGAATACAATGATTTTGATATACATGCAACTCTTCAATTTCATGTTCGATGTATTATTACCATTCATACTATACTATTTATACTCATTATAATACCAAATAACACACCACAATTTTTTTAATTGAATTATCAATACTAACCTGTGCAAATTGCATAGGTTATCAGTCTAGTAATATAAGAAACCAACTTAAAAGTGTTGGCCTCCATCTCTGTGTGAGAGATTAGTAGCCACATTGGAATTCCCATAACAAATGAGATAAAGGAAAAAGATCTAGCGAGTAGTAATTACTAATTTGAAATATAGTAAATAATAATTTATTCTTCAATAAGGCATACACTAGATGTACCTCAATTGCTTTTTGTATGGCACTTGCCTCCTCAAATTCCACAAAGCCAAAACAGAAACCTTGCTGCAATGATGTGTGCTATATGTTAACAATGAAAAGCTCTGAAAATCAGATGACATATAAGAATAATTTGATTCATACCTTGCTTCTAACTTGAATGCCACCATTCTTTATAGTACCAAATTTCTTGAACTCATCCTCGAGTAGAGAAGGTGTTGCATTATATGGAAGACCCTTTATATAGATTGAGTATCCATCAGCTGACAAAAAACCCAAAAAGAAACTTTATTAAGATGAACTGACAAACAGATCAATCAAAGAATGTGTTTCTTTTTCAATAGAATAGATGGATAGGGAGACAGGAGACAGGAGGTTAAGCATCATACCTTCTCCCTCTTGGTTAATCCCATTTTCAGCAGCATGTAAACTTGAAACTGATACCTCAGCCAATGAGGTTGAATGAGGAGCAGGGTTCACTTGTTTATGACTCTTTGGTGGACTTTTACGCTGGGCAGGTACCGGAGATGAGAAAGGCAGAGCCCTGTCCTTCAAATCCATCACCTGGAAAAACATCAGTCAACCATCAATGGATTCAAGCGGCGTCAGTTGTCTGACTTTTCTGACTTTGATATCTCTAATTTATTCAAAGTAGGCATCATGTAAAATTTGAATGTGGTGATAACAATCATGTAAATATAAAAGGACAATTACAGAAGATTAACTCTTCTATTTAAGTAAATGTGTAAAACATTCCAATCAAAACCAACTTACAATAGAAGCATAGGACTTTTTTGGCATTTCATCAGTTTTGACGATCGATTTATCGACCAGCTGCCAATCATCTGGCACTTCATCAACTACCTCAGCCACCGATACTTCCTCTTCAAAAATCTCAGCTAATGGCACTTCCTCTTCAACAACCTCAGCCACCGGCACTTCCTCTTCATTAGTTGCTATTTCTCCATTCTCGGAGGGATATTGCAGTTCTTCTCCATTGGCTTCCTCTGCCAACACATTTGTCTGCTCAGATATGTGATCCTCCTGCACTGGAGCAGCCTCAAGGGACCCTAGACAAGGAAAGATAAATAACATGTGAAGTTTAAATTGAATATTTGACGTGACTTATATTTTTTTTAAAAGAAAAGAAGTTTAAAGCACTAGGATAATTTGTTGCCTTGTTCAGGAGTCAAAGGAATCTCGCCATCTTTAACTGAAACCTGGTATGCGTCAGGATGCTTGACCTTCTCTACATATCGAAAAATGTCATTTAACACAAAGTAGCCCCCCCTGTCTTGTGGTGCAAGGAAGAAAGTTTGAGCAAAATCCCGCATCATGTTGTCCTTTCCTGTCAGATACCCAGTTACAAGGACTTGGACTCCGAAATTAAATGAGTCTTGCGCATCAATGGACTTAATCTCTGCCCTAAATTCGCCATAGTTAAGGGCCAGAATCTTCTCATTTATAGCCTGTAGTTTGGCATCAAACAACAAGTCGAAAAGGGATCCAAAACTCCAAAATTAAAAAAAAAATATGACTAGCTTCCAAAACCCCATTGTATGACTAGATAAAGTAGAACACAAAAGAATAAACTGGAAAGACTTTGATATTACTACAATCCATCACAATAGAGAGCCTATAAAATAAAATAACTCCAAGCTAGAAATTTAACTACATCTAATTATGTGATGCGATCAAGGATTTAACATACTCCCACAATCAGAAGAAATGTGAGTATGAAATTGAAGTAATGTATTTTAAGCTAGCAGATGTTTATCATAGAGTAAATATAGCAATAATTTATAATACAAACCATCAAACAAAGCATAAACAGTAAGGTGCATAGATTCCTTGCGACAAAATAAACATTGATCTAGAGAGAGAAAGAGTAATTACTGCCATAGTCGTAGTAATAGACATGATACCATCGTCTTCTGGACGACCAAGTTTGCTAATATCTTGGTAAAACCGATAAACAAGAGCAGGGGAATGGTGGAGTATATGGTAATATTGTTGAACAAACGCATTGCCAACCTATCAAAACATTACAATCAACCCCTTTTCAAAACCCTAATAAAGAAGAATTACCATTACTGAACACAAACAGGTAAACTTCAAACAATTATATAGTATAAAAATACATACAATTTGAGCAGATACAGATTGCGCCGCCGCCGCCGCCGCCGCCATCAGTGATCGATCTCTCTCACAACGTAAATCAAAACCCTAACAAAAACCCATAAACAGTTAGCTCAAAACATCTTCTGTGCGTGTAAAGATGCAAAGATCTAATCCTTGCGAGTTTACCTAAATTTCGGTATGGATCGGAGAGGAATGAGGGAGGAGCAAAGTGAGTAAAAAGAGAAGATCTTCTTATAGCTTTCTCTCTCCTCACGCGCGACTTATAGGGTTTTGGTTTTGCTGGAAAGGGGAGGCTTGTGGATCTCGAAGAGGCGCGACCAGGAAGGAGGAGAGAGAGTGAAAAGGGAAAGGGTTTTTAGAGAGAGAAAGTGGTCTGTACTGCTCTTTGTAGTATAGCAGTATAATAGAATAAGAAGGTAACAAAGTATAGCGGTATAGCGGTGTCGTCGAGATCGAGAGAGGTACCGTTTGTTTACTAATTTTATTTCATTCAGTTTTGGGGTATTTAAAGTTGGTGTTTTGATAAAAAATAAATGAATTTGAATTGAATTAGTTATAATTTGAATTTGAATCTGAATGAAAAAAATTGTTTAATAATTAATATGACTGAAATATTTGAATAACATAATTTTATTATTTTATCCCTCTGAAAAAATTCAAATTTATTGTAAATTTATTTAATATTACTTAATATAATAGTTAATATTTTTTTATAATTTTTTAATTTTTTTTTACTTTATTTAGCTCTTCATTCAGTCAAAAAAATCTTACTTAGTCATTCAGCTAAGACCGATTCAGTCATTCAAATAATTTTTTTTCAAAACAAACGTACTAACCATTCAGATATATTCAGTCCTAAACAAACAACCCCTAACTATCTACACTGCTTAGATTGGTCTCTAGTTTTACCAAGTATTCTCTTATTCTCAAACAAAAACAAATGACTTAGGATATTTGTGAGACCCCAGATTTTATCAATAAAGATTTAAATTTTGTTGAAATAATTTTTTTAATATTATGGTGTGAATTTAAGATAATATTATAGTTGTGGGTAGTATTTATAAATTTTGCAAAAGTATCTGAGTGGTTATATTATATTATATTGGTGGGGAATATTCGGTTTAGCGAGGAATATTAAATCTGACAACTTTCAATCATTGGTGGACCCATGACAATGTAATTATTATCGGATTGAAAAACGCCACAAAAATATTTTATTGAAATAACGGCGGAAGTTTTACTGGTAGTTCTTGTTGAACTACTTTCAGAAGTAAAAATACGATGTCACGTGTGGTTACATAAGTAGCATACGGTATTGATTATCGATCTTTATGTGAGAAGTTCTTTCGGTTTGATTCCATTATTATCGATTAATAATATGAATTATTATAATGATAATGACGTTTTGTTTTATTCATTATTATTAACGTAATAAAAGCGAAACATCTTTTATATAAAATAGAATCTTTATTAAAGTTATTCATAAATAGAATATATTATATTTTATTATCGTAGTGTTGCAGTAGTGTTTTGCGTAAGATTGCGTAGTATTCTGCGTAAGAAAAATGTTTTATATAAATAGAATATATTATATTTTATTTAAAAGATTTTTCTTTAAATATGAATAAAATCAGATTAAAGTAAATCAATCTGGACCATTCATGGATTAATTCTTATCATTCCATTTTCCTATAAATAAAATTTCATTCCTTCATTATTTTCTTTACGAATTCATTGAAACTACAGAGAGAAATTATAGAGAGAAGGTATAGAGAAAAAATTATAGAAAGAATAAGAGTATTCTGCTACTTCACTACTTACTATATTCAGTTCTTTTTACGGTAAGGGTGTTATTCTTTCTTCTTGAAGAGAACTTCATTATTCCATTCATTATTATTACATTTGGAATAACTCCGTAAAAGTGGCATACCCTATACATAACTTGTGTATACGCCAGATACCCTATACTTGGTGAAATCCTTATGTTATTCCATTGCTTATTATTCATTGGAATAACTCAGATATCTGCCAGTTTACTATACTTGGTGACATTATTCTATTATTCATTGGAACATCACATCATGTGTTTTACACCTGACTGGTTTCCGCTTTTTATTATTCTGTTGGAACATCCTGTCATGTGTTTTACACCGGACTGGTTCCGCTTTTTTTATCATTCGTTGGAATATCCTATCTCGTGTGTTTTTACACCTGATCCGGTTCCATCTTTATTATTCTATTGGAACATCCCATGGTGGTGTGAATTTCACCGACCTTGTTCCGTTATTATTATTCTTTGGAATAACTTTATACATCACAATCTGCGTGCACGGTGATTTCTTTTGTTATTCCATTCTTTATTATACCCAAATGGTTAAAACTTTGACTTATACTCCATGAAATTAGTAGAATATCCTCGATATTTGCGTTTCATCCAATATCTTTTCACGAAAATATTCTTCCGATCATTCTTGAATTTTACTCTATAAACGAAGATTATGTTGACAATTTGGGCGTTAATAATTCATGGATTAAATAATTCTTGAACTTGTTTTATTGAATTATTATGTCATTATGTCATCATCCTCATGTTATATTATGTTATCTTTGGCTTTTACGTGCGTAGATGAACTTAGTATGATTATGACCAGGGATCATTCGGTATAATCACGACTTGATATAAATGATGTGACAAAAGTCCTCAAATTGGCAGTAATGCGATGATGGATAGTTTTGGTATGATTATGACCGGGGTGATTCGGTATAGTCGTGACCATTGATAACTTGATGAAAATCCTTGGCCAGTGATACGGGGATGATTAGATGTGGTGGTTTATTTATTAAAATTTGAGTCTCAATGATAAAAATTGATGAAAACCTTTTAAAACCTAAAGATAGTAGACTTTATTCTCTACTGACTCTTTTTTAATGGGTTCTTATTCATTATGATTAAACCGGTTGTCTATTGTATTTTATCGGTTTAACTTATTGTTGAAGGCTAATGATAATTTATTCTGCATTATCTTAGTCATAATATTTCTTCTTGGGCTAGTTGAGCTCACCTTTCTTTCTTTCACCGCTTTCTTCGTGAAATGAGAACATAAATTTGAGACAGTCGAGAACGAAGTAATGGTCCGGAGGATAGCATTAGTAGTCCTCACTATTCTCGTGAAATAGTGTGATAATAAATTAGAATGAGGACTCCTTTTGAGTTTGTATAATATCTAGTAGACAAAATTTGTATTCAAACTCACGATTTATATCGATTGTATACCACGCTTATATTAAGTAAGTTGTATTTGAATTTATGTACCATGTAAGTGGCGACCCAAGATGGGTGACGTATACCTAATTTTGGGGCGTCACGGTTGGTATCGAGCTTAGGATATGATCCTGGCTAAGATGTGAGAATAAGACTAGGAGGGGAGACAGGGAATACCTTCGCTAGTATGACCTACCTAAGTTTATGTCTTTATTTTATTGGTTTGGTTGAAATATAAAGATAATTGTTACATGTCAATTAATCTTATTTTGTGGCGGTGTTTGAAAATGGCATCCGAGAATGTTGAGAATAAAGAATGGAGCCACGAGAGACCGCTGATTCTCCACGATCGATAATCGGACAATGTGCAACAGGATGGCGATAATCCTCCCGTAAAAACAACAACACCGATCAATTGATGAATGACGATGACGTTTAAAAGGTTTTAAATTCATGCAACATCGGTAAAAGTCGACTCACATCCAAAACGTAGGTGGAAACACGGAAAACTCTCGGTGATCCGCTAAACAAGTCAAGGAGTTGGGACCACCGAGTTTAAGGGAGAGCCAAAACCACTTCGGCGGAAGCATGGATAAAGCAGATTACCAAGATATTTGATGTCTTGGGATGCTCCGAGAGCAAAAGTTCCTTTTCCGCTTTTATTCATGCGCTGGAAAGGCGGATTCTTGGTGGGAATCGGTAGAAACGTACTCAACCTCTCGCATCAAGATATCTTGGGAGAAGTTCCAGAGTCGTTCAACGACAAATACTTTCCGAAAGTATTCGCCATACGTGAAGGAGGTGGAGTTTATCAAGTTGGAACAAAACAATATGACCGTGTCGCAATACGAGGCAAAATTTGCGGAGTTATCACGATTCGTCCCACTTGGTGGATAATGAAGAGAGAATGACGCGAATGTTTTTAAGAGGTTTGAAGCGGAGATACGTCAACATCTTATTTCTCATAAACCGTGTTTTATTCGGATGTTGTAAATAGGGCTCGATTAGTGGAGTAGCGATAACGAGTCAACGCAACTAAAAGAGAGCGGTAAATTGAAAAAAATTATAATATCGGGCGGAGTAGTCATGAGCGGTGACAACAAGCGTGGAGAAATCAACGGGCGGATATGGTAACCACTTCGGTGGTAATCGAGGCCAAAATAATAAGAATGGACATTTCAAGAAAAGAAGATTCAACAATGATGGAAAGACGTCGGTATGAGACCCGCTTCAAAAGGAAGAAGAACGACCACCATTCGTATGCTTCAAATCACGGAGGAGAGGGACACATAAGTCCTGGATGCGCCATCGCCATCAAAGCATGTTATAATTGTGGAAGAAGGTCACTTAGCTCGATTTTGTCGCCATCAAGACAAATTCAACTAGGATGGAGGCACCAAAGGCGGATACGGACAAAACAAAAGTCGGTGGTTTTTGAAGAAGGCGTTTTTCGTGACTTCTCAAAAGTGGGTAACCCAAACGAAGTTAAGACGCGGGTTAGTTAATTATAAATTCTTGCGAAGTCTATACCTTATTAGATCTGGGTTCTACCCATTCTTTTATCTCTCTTTGCTTTGCGTTCAACGTTTAAATTTGACTCGGAGAAATTAGAATTTGATTTATCTATTGAAACTTCGTTGGGAGAAACCTTCGTTACCTCCACTGTTTATTAATCTTGTTGTTTCAAATAAACACTTTCACGTTACTTGTCGATCTTATCTTTTTGAAAATACTTGCCTTTGATGTGATTTTAGGAATCAATTGGTTAACTACTCATCATGCTTTTCGTAAGGTTGTTAGCTTTTATATTCATAACCAACCTATTATACGAATTCAAAGTAACCAAACCCTAAAGTTAATCATTTGTTATATCAAGCCATAAGTAAAGAGCCCGATCCTTTCGTTGTTGACTTCCTTGTGTGGAATGCACCGCCGGGACTTTCTGTAGGCGACATCGTGAATGAAGATGGCAAGTTTATAGGTATCATTGTGAGATCTTATCTAGGTTAAGGGATAGAAGTCACGATTGGTATTAATGTGACGTCTTATCCAAGTCTTGGACGAGAGTAATGATTTTGAATGATATTTCTATCATTAATAAATTTCTTGGCGTATTCTTGAAGACTTCCTAGCCTACCCTAGAACGTGAAATCGAATTTTGTATTGACCCAAAGATCAAAAACCCATTTCTTAAACCCTCAAATATTTCTTCAACTAAAAGGATCTCATTTACGTGGATTATGATGAAAGTCATAATAAAAGTATAGAACTAATAAAAATCATGGGTATATGAAGTATTAGTAAGTTTTTTGATGAGTTATGTTGGTTAGTATGTGAAAACATGAAAGTTTCTTAGAAATCACAAAGAGTTGAAAATCGATTTTAGTGAAAAAGCGTATCATGAAATTCAATTGACCATATCTCCTATTATATTTTGAATTTTTGAATGTGGTCAAATCCTAGAGTTAGATCTATGAGTTACCTAACTAATCCAAGTGGAATTACTGGAAAAGGTGTTGTAGATTTTTGTGTGGACTGATTTTAGCAAAGGAGGCCAAAGCTGTAAATTTCAAAAATGCTCTTGCCTGAAAACTTTAAAGGGCTGTTTTACCACTTAAATTATGAGAAAAATTCTGGCCTTTTGGGACATGAAGGTATATGGTATAAAGTATCTCCTGTCCATAAATGAGCTCATTCGACTTAAAATGAGCAAGTTATGACTATTTCAATATTTAGGTTTTTCCGATGAAAAAATGCTATAACCGGTTCTATAATTCCGATGACCATGAAATTTAAACTAGAAGCTCATGTTAACATGTGTAAGGTCCTGCCAAGATTTGGGAATTTTGGAGTTAAACTTGAGGTAGCTAATTTCTTAAGGAATTAATTAGAAATTGATTTTTGAAAAATAGTAAATGAATTTTAAAAATTCCTAAAAAATATATTTTCATCATGGGACTATATTATGCTAAATCCCAGAAAAGAAATATTTTTGGGACTGATTTGGTATTTTTCATGAAAATAGTTTAATTCTGAAACATATGAGTTAAATATGTTATGTGAAGTATGAAAGTTGAAAATAGGATTTTATGGCTGAGAGAATCCTATATAGAGTATATATATATTTTTTTTTTGATGAGGGATTTGATAATTGGTGATGATATTTTATGAGTATGGCATTTTTGAATGATGAAATGCATTATATGGTAAAGCGTAAACAATTGAGATAAATTGTTTATAAATTTAAGAAGTGATTAAAATATTGTTATAATATTAATGATATTAGATTATGAGATTATTAAGTGATTGAAAACATGGGGATATTCTTGAATCCTGGATAAATTATATTATAAATGTTTAATATTTATCCTTTATCTCATTTGATTGATTCTTTATACCATTATCCTCATTCTTATATTATGTTGAAAGTCATCTACATGGCAATAAGCATAGATGGACTTGGTATGATTATGACCGAGGATTGTTCGGTATAATCATAACTTAGTAATTGAATACACAATTATCTTTGGTAGTAGTGCATGAATAATTTGTGGTCGTGATACTAATGAATACACAATTATCTTTGGTAGTGAGTGCATGGATAATTTGTGGTCGCGATATCTTAATGAATACACAATTATCTTTGGTAGTAGTGCATGGATAATTTGTGGTCGTGATACTTAATGAATACACAATTATCTTTGGTAGTAGTGCATGGATAATTTGTGGTCGTGACACTAATGAATACACAATTATCTTTGGTAGTAGTGTGCATGGATAATTTGTGGTCGTGATCTTAATGAATACACAATTATCTTTGCGGTAGTAGTGCATGGATAATTTGTGGTCGTGATACTTAATGAATACACGATTATCTTTGGTAGTAGTGCATGGATAATTTGTGGTCGTGATACTTAATGAATACACGATTATCTTTGGTAGTAGTGCATGAATAATTGTGGTCGTGATATCTAATGAATACACAATTATCTTTGGTAGTAGTGCATGGATAATTTGTGGTCGTGATATTAATGAATACACGATTATCTCGTGGTAGTAGTGCATGGATAATTCGTGGTCGTGATAATAATGAATATCCTTGGCACGTAGTGCGGGGGATGATTCGATGATATGGATTAATTATTGAAATGAGTCTCAAAGAATGAAATATTAATTCATGGATGTGGTAAAAGTCATCTTTGATCAGTAGTGCATTGATAGACTTAGTATGATTATGACGAAAGGATTATTCTTGGTATAATCACGATCAGTAATTGACAACACAAATATCCTTGGCCAAGAAGTCATGGATAATTCGTGGTCGTGATACTATTAATCGAGTCTCAAAGATTATTGGTTTCTGATTTTGTATATCTTTGGCTTGTAGTGCAAAGATGAATTGTTAATGAATATCTTTGGTAGGATTACAAAGATGAATTAAATGTTTTCAATGATAAAGGTATTCAAGGTATTCTCATCTCTTTATCATATCAGTGCGTTACCCTAATTTCGAGGCTTAAATTCCATAAGGAGGGAGATTGTGAGACCCAGATTTTATCAATAAAGATTTAAATTTTGTTGAAATAATTTTTTAATATTATGGTGTGAATTTAAGATAATATTATAGTTGTGGGTAGTATTTATAAATTTTGCAAAGTATGCAAGTGGTTATATTATATTCGATTGGTTGGGGAATATTCTTATTAGCGAGGGAATATTAAGATAACTACTCAATCATTGGTGGACCTGCATAATGTAATTATTATTGTCGGATTAAGAAAGCGACAAAAATATTTTATTGAAATAACGGCGGAAGTTTTACTGGTAGTTACCGTTGAACTACTCAGTAGTAAAGTAAAGAATACGTCGTGTGGTTACATAAGTAGCATTACTGCGGTATTGATTATTATCGATGCTTATGTGAGAAGTTACTCGGTTTGATTCCATTATTGTCGATTAATAATATGAATTATTATAATGATAATGACGTTTTGTTTTATTCAGTATTATTAACGTAATAAAATGAAACATCTTTTATATAAAATAGAATACTTTATTAAAGTTATTCTATAAATAGAATATATTATATTTTATTATGCATAGTGTTGCATAGTGTTTTGCATAGTATTGCATAGTATCTCGCGATAGTAAAATGTTTTTATATAAATAGAATATATTATATTTTATTTAAAAGATTTTTCTTTAAATATGGACCGTCGAGTTAAAGTAAATCAATCTGGACCATTCATGGATTAATTCTTATGCATTCCATTTTCCTATAAATAAAGCTCATTCCTTCATTATTTTCTTACGAATTAATTCATTGAACTCTAGAGAGAGAAATTATGAGAGAGAAGCTATAGAGAAAATTATAGAAAGAATAAGAGTATTCTAACTACTTCACTACTTCATATTCATTCTTTTTACTACTAGTAAGGGTGTTATTCTTTCTTCTTGAAGAGAACTTACATTATTCCATTCATTATTATTCATTGGAATAACTTTTGTAAAAGTGGCATACCCTATACATAACTTTAGATCTGCCAGACACCCTATACTTGGTGAAATCCTTATGTTATTCCATTGCTTATTATTACATTGGAATAACTCAGATACGCTTTACCTATACTTGGTGACATTATTCTATTATTACATTGGAACATCCTCGTCTGCATGTGTTTTACACCGACCAGTTCCGCTTTTTATTATTCTGTTGGAACATCACATGCATGTGTTTTACAGGACCGGTTCCGCCTCTTTATCATTCTCATTGGAATATCCTATCTGTGTTTTTACACCGGATCTGGTTCCATCTTTATTATTCTATTGGAACATCCTCAGCTTGAATTTCAATTTCACGACCGTTGGTTCCGTTATTATTATTACTTGGAATAACTTTTGTCTATCCAAGCAATCTGCATGCACGGTGATTTCTTTTGTTATTCCATTCTTTATTATACCCAAATGGTTAAAACTTTGACTTATATACTCCATGAAATTAGTAGAATATCCTTGATATTTGCATGTTTCATCCAAATCTTTCACGAAAATATTCTTCCGATCATTCTTGAATTTTACTCTATGAAACGTTATTATGTTGACAATTTGGGCGTTAATAATTCATGGATTAAATAATTCTTGAACTTGTTTTATTGAATTATTATGTCATTGTCATCATCCTCATGTTATATTATGTTATCTTTGGCTTACGTGCGTAGATGAACTTAGTATGATTATGACCGAGGATCATTCGGTATAATCATGACTTGATATAAATGATGTGACAAAAGTCCTCGAGCTTTAGTAATGCGATGATGGATAGTTTTTGGTATGATTATGACCGGGGTGATTCGGTATAGTCATGACCATTGATAACTTGATGAAAATCCTTGGCCGTAGTACGTGGATGATTAGATGTGGTGGTTTATTTATTAAAAGTTTGAGTCTCGGCGATAAAATTGATGAAAACCTTTTAAAACCTAAAAGATAGTAGACTTTATTCTCTCTTGACTCTTTTAATGGGTTCTTTATTCCACTGCAGATTAAACCGGTTGTCTATTGTATTTTATCGGTTTAACATCACTGTTGAAGGCTAATGATAATTTATTACTCGCATTATCTTAGTCATAATATTTCTTCTTGGGCTAGTTGAGCTCACCTTTCTTTCACCGTTCTCTTGAAAATGAGAACATAAATTTGGACGACAGTCGGGGAGCAGTAATGGTCCGGAGGATAGCATTAGTAGTCCTCACTATTACGTGAAATAGTGTGATAATAGTCAGAATGAGGACTCCTTTTGAGTTTGTATAATATCTAGTAGACAAAATTTGTATTCAAACTCACGCTTTATGTCGTATTGTACACAGCATGCTTATATTAGTAAGTTGTATTTGAATTTATGTACCATGTAAGTGGCGACCCAAGATGGGTGACGTATACCTATTTTTGGGGGCGTCACAATATTTTTTTAAAACTTAAAATAATCCATAAAATGTTGGGCAAGTATATTATTTATTTGAGTCTATTAGTATAAATAAAGATTTTGAACTTTTTTCCTATTTTATGTGACGCCCCCAAATAGGTATACATCACCCATTCTGAGTTGTCAATACATGGTACAGAAACAACTACAACTTTATTATTACAACAAGAAAAGCGTGAGTTTGAATACAAATATTATCTTCTGACAATATCTATACTCAAATAAATTCTCATCACATTTATTGATACATTATTTTACAAAAATGGTGAGGACTACTAAACAACTCTCTCTAGAACTTTCATTCCATACCCCACTGCATTTCGCTTATATATATTCTCGCCTCCCGAGAAGAAAAATGGAACAAAAAGGAAAATGGTGAGCTCAACTAGCCTATTATGACTAAGATAATATACAACAAATTATCGTTAGTCTTCAACAGGAAAATCTAATAGAATACAATAGACAACAAATTTTAAATCAATATTCGCAATGAAATAATAATTCATTAGAAGAGTTAAGTAGAGAATGTAAACTACTATTTTCTATGTATGAATTTAAAAGTTCATCATCTATCTTTTATCCTGTAACATCAATCAATATATATCCGAATCAAATATTCATCTTTTGACTACTGAGCCAAAGATATTCATCATTAATTAGTCATGTTCATCTAAACACTGCTCATCTTTGCACTACAGTGCCAAAGATATTCTTCAGAATCATTCATCTTTTACTACTGCCAAAGATATTCCATAATATCATCATTTAAGATCAAGATGATGAAAATATTTTTAAAGAAACGAATCCAAAGGTGAAACAAAATGACAAGGATTAAGGATTCGTACTTTGTTTTATCCACGTCCAAAAAATACCTCAAAAATAATCACGGTGGTGTAAAATTCAAGAATGATCAAAACATGGATACAATCAAAGCTAGTATCTCACTAAGAGAAATTCGACATATAGCGACGAAGCTATAGCGACGGTCGAGACGTAAACGTCGCTATAGAGTTATCTATACATGACGATTTACAGACGAAAACTGTCAGATAGGGGTTTTTTAAGAAAAAATCTCCCACTTTCCCCAAATATCTTCAAATTCAATTTTCCCCAAATTATCTTCATCCTCGCTGCCTCCTCCTTTCTACCACATTCTCCCTCATTACTATTCCTCTACGACTTGTTCTCTCTAACCCAACTCATTTCAAAGATATATCGCTGTTATTCGATCAACCACTCGTCATCTTCTACTTTTGGATTGGGCACACTTTCGAATCGCAAAACCCTAGGCATCGTAGATCCGATATAAAATCAAGCGTGTGTTTGTTTTTGGAGTGATGATTCGGAGATGAACAAACAACACCCACCTAAGCCCCTTGATTTCTTCATTTGGACCATCGAGGTATCAATATCTTGATCCAATTGTTGTATTATGTTTGAAAAATATGATTTTATGCCTCTGTTATTTAAAGTTTCCATTTTTCTGACAACCTAATTTATATTCTGCATTTTTCTGATTACTTGTGCTTTTGTGGCTTAGGTTTTACAAATACAGTTTTTAAAGGATTGGGTTTCTTTGAGGTTTCCATTTCTTAAGCATATACTCATTTCGATTTCAAAGGTTTCCATTATTGCAGTTTTGGAGTCATATTCTTGAGAAATTGTTGTAGGACATTGAAAGTATTATTTTTTGTCATAATCCTTATTATATCTGAATTGGGCTTCTATATTTTCTGTTAGGAAAAAGTATTTGTTGTGTATTTGGTTCTTGAGGAACAGAGGAAGAAGGGTTTATTAGATATGAGGTGTATTTTATTTTCCTGGAACTTTCTATTTCTAAAGAAGTTAAAGTATGGAGACTACTCCAATGAGCCAGTTCTTGCATAGCATTTGCCAGTTCTTGTATGGTTTATAAAGTTATTTTGACATATATTATCCTCTCGGTAATTTTAGTGCAATGTCTGTGTGAGTGATGATTTGTTTTCAAAACTCGCCAAAGGTTCTTCTCGATTGCCATAAAATTTAAATAGATTTTCAATTAGCATTCCTCGATTTATCCTCCGATGCAAAAATGTAAATATCGTTCCTCTTTGCCCATATACTTTACATTGCTACGCTTACACCATGTGTTCTTCACTAAATCTCGTATAGTGTTGATTCTATTCAACTATAATCTTATGTTTTGAATTTTCACATGCAAAACGGAGGTAGTATTTTTAATACTTGAATTACGTAGTGGTTGTCTCCTCTCTGCTCGAGTCCAATATAAATTCTTTCTTCTTCTTCTTCAGAAACACTCTTCACACTTGAGTCCATGTAACATAGCTTGCCTTCCATATTTGTTTGACACACGAAATCGTTGCATATGTGCCACAACCATATGATCCTGTGTTGTCCACAGAAATTCGGAAATTCGTAATATTACGGGCTTGTCTTATCGTGTTACATACAAGAGTAAATTTTAAGTACCCTTAATAGGTTCTCATGACATCATAGTTTGACAACCAAGAAACAATTTTCATTCAGAAATTAGGTTATTTGAATTTTGGTTCATATTTCAGATGAGGTTTGTGTTAACTTATTCTTCATCGCAGGATGAAAATGGTATGCATTATTATCCACTTATTTGGTTTTCTTAGTTTTCTTTCATATACTCAATGTTCCACTATTCTTATACTAATACCAATGTTATGTGTGTTACATTGCCTTTTCATACATTTTGAGGAAAAAACGTAATTCATATGCTTAATGTGCATATAATCTTAATTCTTGAGATGGTTTGGTCTATAAATGTTTGTCTTCATTGGTGAGCTCAAGAATTGATTCATCATCGTAAAAGATGTATAATTGTGGCTTTCTTTTCTTTTAGGTGATTGGCTATAATCTTAATTCTAGATTTGTATCATTTGAGAATAAAGTAAGCTAATGTCCATCTTGTTTTTTCATATAAATTTGAAAAAAGCCTGTGAGATTGGACCATGGGTAGCTCACAACTATTATGTTTCAGAACATTTTCCTGGCCATTGATGTTAACACTGTGAGTGAAGAACAACATCAAGGAAATGCTGGTATTAGCCTTAGTGTTTGTTTTCTCTTAATATTTTACTTGTTTTGCAGGTCAAACTTTCTTCCTGCCAGAGAATCGTGTTACTTAATTACAATAAAGAGACAACTTGATTGAGGCTGCAATTTTCCTTGATTCTCATTGATTATCTGACTAAATATTATCCAGGTTTTCAACTTCTTGGTGGGCTTGCTATTTTTGCGTTTGCCACAGCTCTTATACACTATGTTTGTACACTAGTTAACATTTCCATTGACTCTTGTACACTATGTCTATAAGAGCTAGTTGTAAATGATCAACAACATAACTTCCAAGTTTTGTCCCATGTTAGCGTGACTTAGATGCTAATGAGAATAAAGCCAACTCCTTGACAAGGATAAGTTTGTGTCCTGTGGTGCTTGATACAGGTCTGTTGGGCAGAATGGTATGATTACCCAATCTGGTGTCCTGTGGTTGACAAGGATAAGTTTGTGTCCTATGGTACTACTAAGTTTGCTCAGAAGGCAGATAAGTTTGTGTCCCGTGGTTTTTATATTCGCTGAAAATTAATCTTATTATTTAGTCAAAGCTTCTAGTTTCACTGTTTTGATAATCCATTTGTTTTTAATTAGTTTGTTCTCTTGATAATCTAGTTATTGGACTGTAAGTCAGTGTAAGTATAAAGAAAACAGAACAGAAGTTTCAAATGTGGTTTATTTTTATTTATTTCACTAGGGTATGGTGCAAAATTTGGAGTGCGAGAGGACGTAATTTACTTTTTTTCTTAAATTGTGATTGTATTTTATGAATGTAGCGAGCTTTCGGATATTTTTTCCTTGCATTGACTGTGTATGTTTCATTGGCCTTGTATATGATATCTTCATAGGATATTGATGTGATGGGAAAACAAAGACCGAACTTATCGAGCGCGGAAAGACTCGATCCAAGGATGGAGGAAGGAATTACAGACCAATTGGAAAAGCACAAAACCGAAGTTAGAGAGGTATAATTAATGTAATCGATATCTTTTGTACTAATTGTAATGTGAATGATTTTAAATGATGTATATAATATTTTTATATTTTATTTTATATTGTATTTGTGTTTGTTGAATAAATTTGCATTATTAATTATTATTTTTTAAATATAAAAGGCTATATAATGACGATTAATCGATCGTAGCTATAAGTGTTCTATAAAGCACAGTGTATAGCGACGATCATTGGCGTCGCTATGTATAGACATCTAAACACGATTTTGGCGTGAGCTATAATGACGGTCGTCGATCGTCATATAGTTAAAAAGACCGTCATTATAGGTTTTAGCGACGGCTTTACAATGACGTCGGCGGACCGTCATTTATAATCTATAATGACAGTCTTTTGGCTATATAAATGACGATTACGTGAAACCGTAGCTATAGGTCGATTTTCTAATAATGTATCCGAATAGATATTTTGAACGAAAAGAAAATTTTTCATTTTTTGATGAATAAGGTAATGATTCGTGAATAATGTCGATATCGTGAATAGTCTTGATACGTGAATAAGAATCTCACACCAAAAGTTCCAAATTTGATAAAACTTCAGATCAATATTTCAACATAATGATATTGAGGAAATAATATCATTACTGAAAAAAATAATATCCCTTACCTCGAAGAGCAGAGATTTAGTTGAAACACCTGGATATAGGTTATGACTTGAACTTGCATCAGTATAACAATACTCAAAGTATACTCAAAATACTCACAAGAATACGCTCGATAATATAGAGAGAAAACTTCAGTTTACAAGTGTGATTTTCAATTCTAACCCAAGACCCTATTTATAGAAATCGCTTAGAACACCAAAAAGAAAATTTAATATAATAATATTATATATATATACAAATTCTCTACGCACACCTAGCATCTGAAATCAGCAATCTTAACACATGTTAAATGAGTCCCAACAATGTAAAAAACGTTTTTGTAATTAAAAATATTTTAAACTCCCAAAAATTAATTATTTGAACTTGAACTTCAATAATTCATAATAAATAGTCCTTTTATCGAAAAATTCGAATCTCGCAATTATTTATAGAAATTCAATTCTCTACAACTTTGCGTAAGAAAGTTTTCCAAATTCCAAATGTAAATTGACCAAATCCATAAACGAGGCGATTTTACGAGTTATAATCAAATTTCAAATCGATAAATGGGGTCCACCGACATGTTTAACATGTTTTAAACATTTTGTTGCAACAAAAATATTCTTCCTCCTCGATACTCATATATCCCACATTCGTTGTAAAAATATCACCATTATTATATTATTAAAATATAATAATACATTTAAATAATTATCTTATCGGAAAAGATAAAATTTCAATTTTCAACAATTGTCACATTAAAATTTTTCTCCATCTATATCCACATAAAATCAATATTTTCCTCATCATATGAATCAATAATTAATTATTCACAAATAATATTACGTAATCACAATATTGACAAGTAGGTAGTTCCTGGAAAGAGGGGCTTTCCAATAAGAATTTCTCCTTATCGACGCCAATTGATTAGGTGACCAAACCTCTCCTTAGACGTAACTTTCTAGACATTGCCAATAATGTTATCTAATAATATTATTCGGGATAATATGAATTATTGCATCGATAATGAAAAATACTAGTAATGACAATTATCAAAACAACAACAATATAAAATATCAACGCAGTTAATTATTAAATCAATAAAATAACGAACGAAGATTTATCGTAACCATTATTAAGTAGTGCCTTCTTACGTAAGAATCAATAATTGGTGCAATACCGCTAATAACGTGTTTTAACCAATCGGTATTTTAACAAGATAATCTGTAATAACTACGCCTAGTTATTTTTAAACCACTTATATTTGTCGCTTTCTTTATCCAATCGCTTTCCAGGTTATGGGGCCCACAAAATCTTTGCTACGTGCATTTAATATTCCTCGACAAAGAATATTCCACGACCAAAACGAATATTCCCGACAACAATGAATATTTTATAACCACTTTATTATTTTAAAATATTTGTGTATTTTACCCATAACTATTCACATTAATCAAATCAACTCTTACTATTTCAAAATAATAAATAGAGAAAATTAAATTTCATTAATAATAAGTTGGGGTCTTACAACCTCCCTCCTTATGAAATTTCGTCCCTCGAAATCGGCGACGACGTACACAGTGTTTCAAAAGGTGAGGATACCTCGCTTTCATTTCGCTTTCCAATTCCTGTGTCATTTCCTCTATAGCATGATTCCTCCACAAAACTTTAACTTGTGGTATGACCTTTCATACAGCAGACATGCCCTTCCTATCCAAGATCTTGACAGTACCTCCTCATACGTTAAGTCTTGGCTATCTCGTCCGTTTCTAATTCTATAACGTGGTTCGGGTCTTTCACATATCGACGAAATGCATGATATGTGAAACACATTATGAACACGAGACATACTTTGAGGTAACGCGAGTCTATAAAGCTACATTTCCTACTTTCATCAAGAATTTGAAATGGACCAATAAATCGTGGATTGAGCTTTCCTCTCTTCCAAAATCTTGTAACTCCCTTCCACGGAGCAACTTGCAACAATACATGATCCCCTATACTAAATTCCACGTCCCTTTCGATGAAGATCCGCATAACTCTTTTGTCGATCTTGTGCCGCTTTGTATACGTTGTCGAATCATTTGGATCTTTTCGGTGAGTCATACGTATTAACTCGGGTCCCAACAATGTTGCTTCACCCACCTCATCCCAACATATTGGAGAGCGACACTTTCGTCCATATAATGCTTCAAATGGAGCCACACCTATACTTGCTCGATAAAACTTTGTTGTTGTGGGAGAATTCCACCAATGGTAAGTACTTATCCCGCAGTCTTAATAGATCTTCAAGAGTTTGAATAGTCCTCTCGATTATCCGTCCGTTTGGGGATGGTATCTTAAACTAAATCGCAAATCCGCGCTCCATAGCTTTTTGCAAGCTAACCCAAAATCTTGAAGTGAATCTTGGGTCACGATCCGAAACTATGGATACCGGCATGCCACGCAACCTCACAATCTCATTCACGTCATATACTAGCAAGACGCTCAAGGAATAAGTCTCCGTGTCGGCAAGAAATGAGCGGAGACTTGGTTAATTTATCAACAATAACCCAAATAAGCATTAATGCCTTGAGAAACCGTAGGAAGACCCGTAACGAAATCCATGGTAATATGTTCCCACTTCCATTTCTAATCACAAGTGGTCGAATCGGACCCTTAGGTACTAGATGCTTCGCTTTTACACGCCGACAAAGTTAAACACATTGAGATAAACTTTGCAATCTCTCTCTTCATATTGTTCCACCAAAATGTATGTCAAGATCACGATACATTTTAAGACTTCCAAGATGGATTGCAAATGGTGTATTGTGTGCCTCCATCATAATCTTGTACTTCAAATCGAGTCGTTAGGGACATAAAGTCCGGATTGACTCAAGTATTCCTTCTTCATCAATTCTCGCTTAGAATAGCTCCTTCATGTACTTTCTTCTTCATACGCATCGCCTTTCCGGTCATTGGCTTTGAAAGCAACCTTAACTTTTTCTATTAAAGTTGGCTCTGTCATATACTTGACATCATCGCACTCATTCCCGTATATGATCTTCTACTCAACGCGTCAATACTACCGCTCGCTTTTCGGGATGGTATTGAATAGTGTGGTCGTAGTCTTTCAATAGCTCGAGCCAACGTCATTGCCCGCGATGTTGATTCTTTTTTGAGTGAAGAAATATTTAAGGCTTTTATGAGGTGCGAATATATCTCCACTTTCTCCCCATATAGATAAGTGCCTCCATATCTTTAATAAGAAAAGCTTATCGCTTGCTAACTCTAGATCATGAGTAGGATAATTCCTCTCATACTCTTTAAGTTGTCGCGAGGCATAGGCTATGACTTTCCCACGTTGCATGAGAACACATCCTAACCCTTTTCCTGAAGCATCGCTGTAGATAACAAATGTTAGGTTTGTAATATTCAAGAACGCAATCAAATTGCAAAAAATAAGCGGAAACGTGTAAAAATCAGAGTTTAAAATTTTACAAACCATATACCCGGATCACCCTTTATGCAAAATTATTAATTAAACGAAAAAGATAACGAATAAGAATCATACCCTTGAAGATCGAGCTTCCTCAGGTATAAGTTCACCTCCAATCCTTTTCGCGTTCAACTTGAATCCACCGGGTTTGGTTCCTACCTTTGATCAACGTTAGCCACCCATGTGTTTGGCCTCTAGAGGTGATCCACCAAGGAAGAAAAAAGATTTAAGAAGATGGGTGGTTGGCTAAACCCTAGTTTTTCTATCTCTATGTAAAAGGAGCGTCTTTCTCCAACCCATTGGAATTATTACGTATTCTTAATATCCTCGATATAAGACTCTCTTATAAAGATATCAAGTAACCCTATTAAAATAAGGTATTATTTAATTAAACCCTTTTTTAATTAAAGGGCTCCTAATCTTATTAGGGATAATTAATTAAACTCCTTTAACTAATTTTCCTTCCTAATCCAATTAGGAATAAATGAGAATACTTATATTAAATTAATTCCTAAACTCTTTTAGAAATTAAAATAATAATAATAATTGTAATAATATTAATAAGACTCCTCTTATTAATTTATATTTAATATTTCTAAAATATTAAATAATAAATATTAAGCTATTTAATTTATTCTATCACCATAGATTAAATTAAATATACATAACATATTATTATGATTATGCCATTAACTTCTTAAATAATTATTCTTCCTTTTATGGTGTGACCCTTTAGGTTCTCCATATTAAACCTATTGTGAATAAATCAATTAGAATAATTCTAATCTTATTTAAATAAATAAATTAAATAATTAATTTATTTAAATAAATAATATTTATTCTACAATAGGATAAAGCCTCCTAATGATCAACGACTTTCCGGATAATATAGATTTCAACATTAATCATAAAAGAACCTTTGAGTAAATAGTTACAATGCTGATTCAATCCTTCCACCATACAATGTCCCCAATTAAATATAAGACATGGAATTACCATCAAGTCTTATTTTATTTAATTATATGTATTTCGATCCTTAAATGCATGACTCCAAATAATGTAAATTAGAAACTCCTTTCTAATTTCATTACGCCTTCGCCAAGGACTACTTGGGTTGTCATTTATCGAATCACATAGACATTTCTCTTTTATTGAAGTGGTAGATTCTTTATCGATCATATATTATCTCCATATACAACTTGTTATACCCAAGCATACCCTTTGATATACCCTAAGGGTCTTAAGGAATAAGTCAGTATAACTCATCATACACAAGATACTATGATGATCTCAAGTCCAAGGATCACTAGTCTACTATCACTACAGAATTCTATCGACAGCAAGTAAAACTCCATTAGGTATTCCTTGAGAGCCACGTTCAAATGAACTTATTCTCTAATAAGCACCTACATACTTGCTTTTAGTGTCTCCACACAAATGATCATGAGATCAATCATCCTCATCCAATGAAAGCAAGTTAGAACGTATGTACCAATCTATCCGGATTCACTAATCCCCAATTTAGTAATCCAATGATTGGGAACTATTTTAGTTTTAAAGCTTTCTAAGAATTTAGATCTCATTACAATGATCATCATCATTATTCTAAAAGCATTGCTTAAAACTATGGGTTTATCACATATTATAAAACAAAGATCATGTAGATAATTAAAAGCCTTTAATAAATTAATACTTTTTATTAATAAATGAATAAGATTGTTACAAAGTATATGCTTTATCATCAAACATTATTGGCTTTATGCATACTACTTTTCAATCTCCCACTGCACTAAAGCCAATCGTCATGGTATCTCATACTCTTCTTCTCTAAGTGATGATTATCCTGCTTTGCTGGATAAGCTTTAGTTAATGGATATGTAATGTTGTTCATGAGAGTCCACTATCTATATAGTGATTTCCCATCTTTCAATGATTCTAATAATCAAATGAAAACGCCACTACACACATGTTTAGATCCAAGATGAGACTTAGAACTATTCCTAGTTCTCAGTAATGAAATTTTAATCCAAACAATCAACTTGCATCTTCATTTATAGCTATATACTTTGTCTTTATCACTAAACCAAAGAACTCTTTCATTGTTTGGAACCTTTCCAATTCAACTCGCACTAATTGCTCAAGATAACGCTTTACCTTAAAGTGGATTTTCTCGTCATCTTGGTCCATCTGAAAAACTTGAGTCCATTAAGCCCTCTAATTTTAATTTAGACCCACCATTAATATGATCACATCCTTGGTGCTTAAGTTAAGCACTTTAAGATGTTTTCACCGACTCATAGTGAACTTCTCCATAATATGATCGATCAACATCGTCTCGTACATTTCATTGCATACATGATTGTCACTTTCATGCGACCTCTCTTTTCGTGAGTCCGTGGGGACTATTAAGAGATACACTCCATAGCTCATTGACATGAGACATCTCTTGAGTTTGTCATGCTAAACGACTTTAGATCAAATGAATATACGCCTCAAGTTAAGTCGAGCATCCTCTTGTATCTATCTATATAGATTTTATCCCCAATTAAGATACTCTTCCCAAACCATTCATGGAGGAATGTTTCACAACTTTATCTTTACTTGATTGTAGCATTAGTATGTCATTCCTCATCCGTAGTATATCAACATATAATACTAGGAATGTCACGACGCCCCATGACCCTTTTGTACACACTAGAACTCTTACCTCATCGTATGTAACTCTAGATCATCATCTTACATGACGTACCTCATCATCATCGTCATCCATGATGAATCCATACCTCCTAGGTATCTTCTATTTATTCCGATTTACGATTCTTGTTGTATGTACAATAGGTTCATCTACGAGTTCCTCTTATTTGACTTATAGTGTTTTGTGGTTCTTGAATTCTTCAAGATCTATTATCCTCCCACTAGCCCCTTTTAATGATAAACACCTTTATCTTGTAAGCCGTGTTTCGTAACAAACACCTTTTGCTAAGTAGAATTATAGAACATATACCCTAAACTTACTTTAGGATGTCCCACAAATCAGTACATGTCAAATCTTGTCCCAAGCTTATCCTTCAAACCTTTTCACATAAGTTGGACAACCCTTTATCTTAACATACTTAAGATTAGGAATCCTCCCCATCCCATAACTTTTATGGAGTCTTGAAATGGATTTCGAGGTTACCTTTTCGTAGATATGCAGCCATTTCTAAGACATGACCCTAGAAGGATACTGGAATGTCGGTAAAATCATTATGGATCGCACCATGTTCAAATAGGTACCATTTTTCCTTTCAGATACATCAATCAATTATTATGTATCGAAAGGCATCCATTATGAGAAAACCATTTGAGATGATCTAGAAACTTATTGCACAAGTATTCCTTCCTTGATCCGATCAAAGAATCCTAATACTTTGCCAATTTGTTTCACTTTTGAATTCTTTGAACCTTTCAAATAATTCACACTTGTATTTTCAAAGAAATACACACATTCAACTCTTTGAATGATCATCTCCTTTTCTTATACTAGTTTGTTCAATATGCAAAATAATTTTCATGTAAGTCAAGTATACAAAATTTATTAAGTAATATTCCAGTTCTATACAAAACATTATTATTATAAATAGAACAACAATTGTTCTTAATTATAATACCAAAGATTTCATTATCCAACAATAAAATGGAAATAATATTTTTAACAAGAACTGGAATACAATAACAACTTATTGACTTAATAGATTTGCCCGTAGGCATTGCTAAACTATAAGTTTCTATGGCTAATCTGGCAACCTTTGCTACATTTCCCGCAGATAGGATTACTTATGTAACAACCCCAAAATAGGTCCATTCCATCCAACCCATTCTCGAGTCGCCAAATATATGGTACAGAAAACAACTACAACTTTATTACAACAATTGTCGTATGTAAAAATACAACAACACATATCTTTGTGAGTTTGATACAAATATATACCAATCAGTAGCATCGTCACAATGACACCTTACATAAAGGTATAGTCAAAAACCTGCTTTTAGAAATTAGAATCTTTGGGAAGTGCTCAAGAAAACCTTCGTATACGGGGAGGCCATGCTTTTAGGTTATGGTAGATATCATATGGCCACGTAATTATCCTTGGTCAATCTAATAGACCCCAAAGAAAAACGAGAAGATTACTATCATATTCTTCCCAATGGTGAGTCTTCTCTCGACATATTATTATATCCACTGCCTCTAATTGGGTATTATACTCCAAACAAACACCAAGATTATATAGGTAGTGCTTGTAAATATACTCAAAGAAGTGGATGAAAGCACAACCATGTCTTATGATAACACGAGTTTGTATGTCATTAGACATCTTGTATGATAAAGGACAAAACACCCTTCCAAGTTAAATTCACCTCACCTCAACATCTATAGACCACCACTTCTCATTCCCTCGCTATCCCCGCCGACCCAAATACACTTTTTATTACACGAAAGGAATTGTGAAACAAAAGGGTGAAACACAACTAGCTCAAGAAAATATCATGACTAAAGATAAATAAATTATCAATAGTCCTCATCAAGAATAAATCGTAGATTTAGAACATACGGTAGATGATAAAACTTTTCAACCATAGTCGCAATGAATGAAGCAATCCATTAGAAGAGTCAAATAGTATATAAAGTCTATTGTCTTCTCCATGTTAAAAATCCACCAACAATGTTTTATCCCCGTAACATCAATCAACAATTCTCGTCCCACAATCACGCAGTATAACTCATAATCGTAATCAGTAGTTCTAAATTCCTTTCTCATCCAAGACAAAGATAATTTTCATCACTTGTCTTTACCAAAACATCAAAGATCATGGTTATACCAAATCACGCCTCGCTCATAATCATACTAATAAATTCATCTTCGCACCACTACGGTCAAAGATATTCATCAACAGCCATCTTTACACTACAAAGCAAAGATATTCAACAACAGTCATCTTTGCATTACGAGCCAAAGATATTCATCAATAATTCATCTTTGCACTACAAAAAGCAAAGATATTCAACAACAGTCATCTTTGATTACGAGCCAAAGATATTCATCAATAATTCATCTCTGCACTACAAAAGCAAAGATATTCAACAAACAGTCATCTTTGCATTACGAGCCAAAGATATTCATCAATAATTCATCTTTGCACTACAAAGCTAAAGATATTCAACAACAGTCATCTTTGCACAACGAGCCAAAGATATTCATATATCAAAGAAATACATAATCATTTCGGAAGTTATATAACAATAATTATAACCATGTTGATCAATCCACCTTCGCACTTAAGCTAAAAATATTCAATTGTAAATTCAATGGTCATGATCATACTACCAACAATTCAACTTTTGCAGCTTCTTCGCCAAAGAGAACCTATGGTCACGATCATACCAATAATCTACCCATCTTTACACTCAAGTCAAAGAGAAAATATCATCATTAGGGTTATAAGAATGTTATATAAAAATAATATAATCAAAACATGGTTTTAATTTCAAGAGTAAGATTCATAAATCAACGATAATTTGGTGGGTAGAAGAAAAACCAATTTGTTGTGAATAGACCTCGTGATTCGTACATAGTCCCGTGATATGCGTGCATAAGAACTCTCGACCGAAAAGATAAAGTTTCATAATAAAATTCATATCCATATTTATAACACCTTAATCCAAATGTTATAAATCACTTAGAAATCTCATAATCTAATATTATTAATATTATAATAATATTTTAATCATTTCTCAAACTTATAAATAATTTAATCCAATTATTTACACTTTAATAATTAATGCATTTAATTATCTAAAATGCCAAACTCATAAGATTTCATCATCATTAACCAAAACCCTCATAAAAATCAGATATATCTCATATATGATTCTCAAGCCAATAAATCATATTTTCCAATTTTCTTACTTCACATAACATATTTAATTCATTTACTCATAACTAGAACATTTTCATGAAAAATACCAAATCATTTCTAAAATATTTCTTTTCTCGGGATTTAGTATAAAATAGTCCCATATTGAACATATATTTTTCTCTCGAATTTTAAAAATTCATTTACTATTTTTCATACTACTAAAACCATCGAATATTTAAACATTTATCATAAATTGTACTTTTATCCAAAATTCGAAATTCACAGAAAGTACAATCGATATTATATAGATGTACTCTCAATAAAATTTCATCAATTTTGGAGTTAACCGCAAGGAGTTATAAATAGTTACTTTTAAAATAGTCTTTTCTCATAAAATCCATAACTCCTAATCTATACATCCAAAAATACCTCAAAATAATCATAGTGGTGTAAAATTCAAGAATGATCAAAACACTGGATACAATCAAAGCTAGTATCCGTAATAGATATTTTAGACGAAAAGAAAAATTTCCATTTTTCTATTGAATAGTGTCGTATTCGTGAATAAAGGTCAGATATCGTGAATAAAGTCAGTATCGTGAATAAGAATCTCAAACCAAAAGATAGAAATTCCACAAAAAAATATCTTCACGCTTCATTTAATAGTACTCGTGAATAGAACTTCGTGAATAGTAACTCATGAATAAGAATCTCGTGAATAAGAACTCATGAATAAGAACCCCCGACATGAAAAAGTTCCAAATTTGATAAAAAGTTCCAACCAATATTTTAGCATAATGATATTGAAGAAATAATATCATCCGAGAAGAAAATAACATCCCTTACCTCGAAAGACATTGATTTAGTAAATAAACACCTGGATATAAGTCTTTGAAGGAACTTGCAGACCGCCTAACAATACTCAAAGTATACTCAAAATACTCACAAGAATACGCTCGATAATATAGAGAGAAAGAGAAAAACTTGTTTCGTGTGATTTTCAATTCTAACTTAGCCTCTATTTATAGGAAAATGTTAAGACGCCAAGCAGCATTTAACTCAAGAACCCCTTTGATGGCTTTACCTCGCTACTATTCCCACCCACCACATTTGAAAATTCAATTGAGCACATTTCTCACCAACCAAAAGTGGGGCCCACCAATTCTAGAATTTTCCACCAAAATCATTTATAACCTAATTTCTAATCACCACCTCTTAAAATTCATAACAAATTATACGCTCATTTTTAATCGGCTCAAAATTTGTGAACATATACTCAACTTATATATGTATAACATATCCAAAAATCCCAACGATCCAAATCTGGTCGATTAAAAATTATAACTCACATAATAAAGTCAGTAGAACACCGATTTGATCTTTTAATACCTCCAATCCGGCAAAAAATAATCGATAAAATACCTCAACATTAATTCCTTCATTTATAACCACATAAATAAATCCATCATTTATATCCACATCAAATAAATATTTCATTGTCATATAAATCAATAATTAATTATTCATAAATAATATTATAGAATCACAATAATGACAACCAGCGCTTCAGAAAGAGGGGGCTTTCCAATAAGAATTTCTCCTTAATGGCGCAAATTAGGTGACCAAACCTCTCCTCGATGTAACTTTCTAGACATTGCCAATAATGTTATCTAATAATATTATTCAAATAATATGAATTATTGATCCGATAATGGAGATATCAGGCAAAGGACAATTATCAAACAACAATAATATAAAATATCAACGCATCAATTATTGAATCAATAAAATAAAATATCGAATGAAGAATTATCGTAATAATTATTGAGTAAAGGCTTCACGTAAGAATCAATAATTCAAAAATCCGTAATACCGCGGTGCCATCGCTTTGTGCAACAACGCCGTATTACTTTATTTTACCAACCGGTATTCCAACAAAGTTAATTCAGAATTTATTACGTCGTTATTTATAAAAATTTAATTTTGTCGCTTTCTTCATCCGACGCTTATTCTACATTATGGGGCTAAAATGGTCATACTGCCAGTCGTATTTAATATTCCCCGACGTAAAGAATATTCCACGACCAAACGAATATTTCCTACAACAATGAATACTTTATACCCCTCACTATGTTTTTGAAAAAAAATTCATATATCACCCTTAACTTTAACTTTTATCAATTTAACCATTTACTTGAATAGAAAAATTGAATACTTTTATTTCATAAAATTCGGGGTCTTACAACTTATATTTGTTTAGCTTTCTACTTTTGCTTGGTCCCTTCATAAATCTATATTTATGATAACCAAAGTCAGATCCAATACCAAAGTAGAACCTCGACTTAAAGAAAAATTATTTTAAATCATGAACAAATTTGTATTTGTAACCAAACTTCACTAAGCTTCTTTGGTTAGCCTCTCGCAAGATGCTTCTCGCAGCTTTCTTTCCAAAGGTCCAGTGCTTATAGCGAGGGAAGCAAACTCCTTTGCTATCCGTGACGCTTTTGTTCTTATTATCCTTTGTTTTTGCCTTTCTATATACCTTCTTTGAATCGTTCTTCTTTCGTAAGATCCTTTGGCCCCTACCAAGAAGACATGGTCTTTCTTGGTTGGAAAGTGACTCTCATCATTTTTTAACATGTTAAGCAAATCAACGGTCGATATCTAGCTTGTTTATATGAAAAATTCACAACAATTGTGAAAGGAGTCCGGGAGTGAGTGCAAGATCAAATCTTGGCTCAACTCTCCATCCATGACAAAACCAGTTGTCTAATTGATCAATCAAATTGATTATGTTAAGAACTTTTTATCTGATCAGAAGTGCCATCGCCATTTTAGATCTAAGAGCTCCTTAGATATCTCGATATCTATCACCCCTACTTTCCTCACCATCAACTACTTGATGTGCGGGAATATAAGTAGAAAGATCCATAGTTTCATGCCGACGTCAAGCTCGTTCTTTCATGGATGCGAGCATGATACATTGAGCCAACTATGCATCATCTTGCCACTTTTTAAAAGTAACAATCTCTTCCTCGAGGCATTATTCGCAACCATTGCAGGGATAGGCGTATAAGGATATAAGATAGCTTTTCACTATAAGAACTATTCTCAAATTCCTTAACCAATCCGCTTAATTTGGCCCCGTTAATTTAGCATTTAATATGCTTCGCAAAGGATAGTAATTTTAGACATTGTAAAATTACGTAAATGAATTTGTACTTAACAACATTTTAACATACATTCTTTTATTAATTACCAAAATAAATTAGGTCTTGTTTTAAATTGGTATCTCCCACTTTTTTCTTCAAACTATATTACCTCACTTATATAGTTCGGCAAAATCTAATTAAAGATTTGCTAGTGAGAATAAGGATCCCATTTCAAATGTATATAGCCTTGTGGGTGACACAACAAACTATATATAAATAAATAGGTAGACAACTTTTGTCAATTACATCAACTATCGCAACTCCTTTTCTTTTGCCTCTTAGATTATTTTGATCAAGTGGTGGCACATCCGAATCAAAATTATCCAAGTTAAGTCCGACTCTAGCACTCCATATATTCAAAAAGAAAAATATCATCCTTGTGGTGACACAACAAAACAATATTGTTCAATTTTCTTTATAAGCATCAAATGTGATAAATTAACATCTTAAATACTTAATACTTGCCTTGTGGTGACACAACAAACTCATATTAAATATTTAATACTCTATTAATTTTATCATGCTAGAAGGCTTACGCTCGATATTCCAAATATCTTTGAACGCTTAGGACTTAATATAAAAAAATTTGAGGGGTTTGTTATTAAAATGTCTCATCTTGTTTAATACAAGTATGCATATATATATATAAAATACGCATCATATTAATGAACATGCGAAGCATGTTTGCATAATATATAATATATGTAGTATAAGCATGCATATATAGAATACTATATTCTACCCGAATTGATTATGGACTTTTATTCTAGTTTGTTCACTAGAGCCACCAAGTGAACCAAAAGGTCAAACCCTTAGGGTGCAAGAAATAATATTTAAATATAACTATTACATTTAAACCCTGCTCCATTACAAACGGGTCTTCAAGCCATCCTTGTCCCTTGATCTCCAATTTTTCAAAATTAATTCTAACTATTCCTATTACAAAACTATTTAAAATAAATAGAAACCTTGATCGTGAAATCGAGGGAAGTATATAGGGAGATAGAATTTACATTAAGAAAAATTAGAGAAGACGAGGTACGCAGACCCCATTTAATAAAACCCATACATTCATGCATCCAACTAAAATAAAATCCAATTACATTAGTCAATAGTCCATAATCAATCTCATTTATTATCATACACATCACCATATGCATCAATAAATAACATTCATCTTATGAATAATAAACATTCAATATATATATATTGATATCATTTAATGGGCAAAATTAGTTAGTATAAAATCTAATTTTGAATCAAAATAAACTCCTTTATTTTAATCCAAATTTAAATTAAAATAAAACTATTTTATTTTAATTTATCCAATTTTGAATAAAATAAACTATTTTATTTTAATCAAAATCTTTTTAATCAAAATAAACTCATTTATTTTAATTAATTATGGAATCCAATTCCATGTAAAAAAAAATAAACTCCTTTATTAAAGGAAACACTTTATTTTGATTCTCTTTTCTATTCACAAATAAATTCCTTTATTTTGAATAATATGAAATCTTATTTCATATTTAAATAAACTACTTTATTTAAATAAACATTTAAGATTCTCTTTCTTTCCTATTCACAAATAAACTCTTTTATTTTGAATAATATGAAATCTTATTTCATATCTAAATAAACTCCTTTATTTAAGGGAAGTTAGAATCCAATTTCAACTCCAATTAATTATAGTTATCATGGAATCCAATTCCAATTCTAATTAGTTAAGCATGAAAATTTAATTTTAAAATTAAAATAAATTTTATATTTTAATATTAAAATAAACTTTTTATTTTAAAATTAAAATAAACTTTTTATTTTAATAATAAAATTATTAAGAATATATATTATATATAATATATATATAAAACTACGAATATATATATATATATATATAATATATAAGTAATCATAAGATTACTTTTGAAAAAAATCCTCGTTAACTCATATATCACGTGCTCCTTTTTTTTTTTTTTTTTTTAATAATAAATATACATTAACTTTTTCAAATTATATATTTACCCTTTGTTTTTTCAAATTGCAAAACTAGATGATTTCCTTGATACGATGGTGATACTTTTAAAATTTAATAAAGCAACATGATTGTATATATAATAACCGAATCATGTGCATCAATATATATGATGTATATGAAAAAAAAAATCATACTAATTCGGGAAAAAACGATTAAAGTTGAATCACGGGTTGAAATGAGATGTAGCAACTTTTCAAAAAAATAAATTCTTTTTTTATTTTTATTTTTAAATAAATTTTATACAACTAAATTATGCCCAATTAAATTGTTCTAAACACATATCAATATACATATCAAATTAAAACAATTAATAATTCGCGATAAAGGTTTGGCTCGATGCCACCGTTAGATTTGTAATATTCAAGAACGCAATCAAATTGCAAAAAAAAATGCGGAAACGTGTAAAAATCAGAGTTTAAAATTTTACAAACCATATACCCGGATCACCCTTTATGCAAAATTATTAATTAAACGAAAAAGATAACGAATAAGAATCATACCCTCAAGATCGAGCTTCCTCGTATAAGTTCACCTCCAATCCTTTTCGCGTTTAACTTGAATCCACCGGGTTTGGTTCCTACCTTTGATCAACGTTAGCCACCCATGTGTTTGGCCTCTGTAAGGTGATCCACCAAGGAAGAAGAAAGATTTAAGAAGATGGGTGGTTGGCTAAACCTAGTTTTTCTATCTCTATAGAAAAGGCGTACTCTCCAACCATTGGAATTATTACGTATTCTTAATATCCCCATATAAGACTCTCTTATATAAGATATCAAGTAACTCCTTAACATTAAAATAAGGTATTATTTAATTAAACCTTTTTTAATTAAAGGGGCTCCCCAATCTTATTAGGGATAATTAATTAAACTCCTTTAACTAATTTTCCTTCCTAATCCAATTAGGAATAAATGAGAGTACTTTATATTAAATTAATTCCTAAACTCTTTTAGAAATTAAAATAATAATAATAATTGTAATAATATTAATAAGACTCCTCTTATTAATTTATATTTAATATTTCTAAAATATTAAATAATAAATATTAAGCTATTTAATTTATTCTATCACCATAGATTAAATTAAATATACATAACATATTATTACGATTATGCCATTAACTTCTTAAATAATTATTCTTCCTTTTATGGTGTGACCCTTTAGGTTCTCCATATTAAACCTAGGTTGTGAATAAATCAATTAGAACAATTCTAATCTTATTTAAATAAATAAATTAAACAATTAATTTATTTAAATAAATAATATTTATTCTACAATAGGATAAGCCTCCCTAAATGATCAACGACTTTCCGTATAATATAGATTTCAACATTAATCATAAAAGAACCTTTGAGTAAATAGTTACTGCATAATTCAATTCAATCCTTCCACCATACAATGTCCCAATTAAATATAAGATATTTCATGGAATTAACTTAATGTAAATTAGAAGACCCTTTTCGAATTTTATGAAATAAAAGTATTCAATTTTTCTTATAATTACTATTCATTAGAAATGGTTAAATTGATAAAAGTTAAAGTTAAGGGTGATATATGAATTTTTTTCAAAATACAAAAGTTAAAGTTATAAAATATTCATTGGTTATAAAATATGGGAATATTCGTATTCGTTTGGTCGGGAATATTCTTTCCGTTGGGAATATTCGCACTTACTTGCAAGTAGCCATTTTGGGCCCCATAATGTAATAACTGGTTTATGAAGAAAACGACAAAATTAAGTTTTTATAAATAATCTACAGTAATCGTTATCATGAATTAACAATCATTGTTGAATACCCGGTGGTTAAAATACAAGTAATACGCGTGTTCGCACAAGAAGATTACCTGTTTTTTACAAGATTTTTTTTTTACAATTATTGATCCTTACGTAAGAAGACACTACTCAATAATTGTTAAAGTAATTATCGCTCAATATATTTTATTGATTCAATAATTTCATGTTGATATTTTATATTATTGTTGTTTCAATAATTATCACCGCACAAAGATTTCTCATTATCGGATCAATAATTCATATTATTTGAATAATATTATTAGATAAAGACTATTGGCAATGTCTAGAAAGTTCATCAAGGAGAGGTTTGGTCACCTAATTGCACGCCAAGAAGAGAAATTCTTATTGAAAGCCCCCTTTCCTGGAACCGCCTGGGTTGTTATTATTGTGATTACAGTAATATTATTTGTGAATAATTAGTTATTGATTTATATGATAAGAAAATATTTATTTGATGTGGATATAAATGATGGATTTATTTATGTATTTATAAGTGAAGGAATTAATGATGAGGTGTTTTATCAAGATTTGTTTAAAAATGGAGAACAAAATATGAGATTTTCAAAAAAATTAGTTTATTACTTGATTTTGTAAAATCCATAACTCTTTGTGTATAATGAGTTAAGAGATGAGCCATATATCAAAAGAAAGCCCTAGAAGTAAGCTAATCAGAGAAATTTGAATCACCCAAAAATTCTTTGTAGATATTTCGTGGTGAAATTTTGAATGAAATCGTCCGCGGACTAATAGTCCGAAAAATCGTGTTCTTCACTATATTATGTGAGTTATAAATTTTGATCCGACCGCTTGGATCGTTGTAATTTTTGGATATGTTATACATATATAAGTTGAGTATATATGTCCACAAATTTTGAACCGTTAAAATGAACGTATGATTTGTTATGAATTTTAAGAGGTAATCGATTCTAAATTAGGTTTTGGTGGAAAATTCTAGAATTGAGTGGGCCCCACTCTTGGTTGTTGGGGAAGATGGCTGATTTTTGGTGGGTGGAATAGTAGCAGTAAAAGCCATCGTGTAGCAGTGTCAAGTCTTCTTCAACGTGCTAAACATTTTCCTATAAATAGAGGGCTAAGTTAGAATTGAAAATCACACCGTAAACATAAGTTTTCTCTTTTTCTCTCTAGATTATTGAGTGTATTTTGTGAGTATTTAGATACTTGGTGAGTTGATATTCATCGCTGCAAGTTTCCTTCAAATCATATCCGATATCCAATCGGAAGTCTTTTTTTTTTGAGGTAAGAGATAGTAAGGATATTTTTTTTTCAGAATGATATTATTTCTTCAATATCATTATCTTTGAAATATCGTTGGAACTTTTTATCAAATTTGAACTTTTTCATGTATCGGGTTACTATTCATGGGTTACTATTCACGAGTTACTATTCATGAGTTACTATTCACGAGTTACTATTCACGAGTACTATTCACGAAGCGTGAAGATGTTTTTTGTGGAATTTCTATCTTTTGGTGTCCTTGAGTTACTATTCACGATATCACGGACTATTCATTCACGATATATTCACGATTCAAGACTATTCACCGAAAAATGAAAATTTTTCTTTTCGTCTAAAATATCTATTCTGGATACTAGCTTTGATTGTATCCATGTTTTGATCATTCTTGAATTTTACACCACTAGGATTATTTTGAGGTATTTTTGGATGTATAGATTAGGAGTTATGGATTTTATGAGAAAAGACTATTTTAAAAGTAACTATTTATAACTCCTTGCGGTTAACTCCAAAATTGATGAAATTTTTATTGAGAGTACATCTATATAATATCGATTAGTACTCGTGAATTTCAAATTTTTGGATAAAAGTACAATTTATGATAAATGTTTAAATATTCTATTGGTTTTGACCATATGAAAAATAGTAAATGAATTTTTAAAATTTCGAGAAAAATATATATTCAATATGGGACTATTTTATGCTAAATCCCAGAAAAGAAATATTTTTAGAACTGATTTGGTATTTTTCATGAAAATGTTCTAGTTATGAGCAAATGAATTAAATATGTTATGTGAAGTAAGAAAATTAGAAAATATGATTTTATGGTTTGAGAATCATATATGAGGTATATGCAGATTTTTGATGAGGGTTTTAGTTATTGGTGATAAAATTTTATGAGTTTGGCATTTTATGATGATTAAATGCATTAATTAGTAAAGTGTAAATAATTTAATTAAATTGTTTATAAGTTTGAGAAATGATTAAAATATTATTATAATATTAATAATATTAGATTATGAGATTTCTAAGTGATTTATAACATTTGGATTAAGGTGTTATAAATATGGATATGAATTTTATTATGAAACTTTATCTTTTCGTGTAGAGGTTACTATGCACGATATACTGGACTATGTATTTAATCACGGGTACTATTCACAACAAATTGGTTTCTTCTCCCACCAAATTATCGTTGATTTATGAATCTTACTCTTGAAATTAAAACCATGTTTTGATTATATTATTTTTATATAACATTCTTATAACCCTAATGATGATATTTCTCTTTGACTTGAGTATAAAGATGGGTAAATTATTGGTATGATCGTGACCATAGGTTCTCTTTGGCCAGTAGTGCAAAAGTTGAATTGTTGAATCGGTATGATCATGACCATTGAATTTACAATTGAATATTTTTAATTTAAGTCTGCAAAGGTGAATTGATCAACATGGTTATAATTATTGTTATATAACTTCAAATGATTATGTATTTATTTGAGATATGAATATCTTTGGCTCGTAGTGCAAAGATGGCTTGTTGATGAATATCTTAGCACAGTAGTGCAAAGATGAATTATTGATGAATATCTTTTACTCAGTAATGCAAAGATGGCTTGTTGATGAATATCTTAAATTTCAGTAGTGCAAAAGATGAATTATTGATAAATATCTTTTGCTCAGTAATGCAAAGATGGCTTGTTGATGAATATCTTAAATTTGTAGTGCAAAGATGAATTATTGATGAATATCTTTTGCTCGTAATGCAAAGATGACTTTGTTGTTGAATATCTTTAAATTTGTAGTGCAAAGATGAATTATTGATGAATATCTTTGGCTTGTAATGCAAAGATGACTGTTGTTGAATATCTTTGGCTTTGTAGTGCAAAGATGAATTTATTAGTATGATTATGAATAGGAACTGTGATTTGGTATAACCATGATATTTGATGTTTCAGGTAAAGACAGGTGATGAAAATTATCTTCGTCCTGGATGAGAAGAGGAATTTAGAATTACAATTATGATTATGAGTTATTCATATAATTGTGGAAAGGAACTGTTGATTGATGTTACAGGGATAAAACATTGTTGGTGGACTTTTAACATGGAGAAGATAATAGACTTTATAGTCTATTCGACTCTTCTAATGGATTGCTCGTTCCGCTGCAACTATGGTTGAAAAGTTTTATCATCTACCATATGTTCTAAATCTCTGATTCATTACTGATGAAGACTATTGATAATTTATTTATCTTTAGTCATAATATTCTTTACTGAGCTAGTTGTGCTCACCCTTTTGTTTCACAATTCCTTTCGTAATAATAAAAGTGTAGGCGGGTTGAAATGGATAACAAGGGAATAGAATCGGTGGTCTATAGTTGTTGAGGTTCTCCCTAAAGAGTATGAAAATAATTTTATTGAGGGCTTTAGTGTGTTGTATTTTATACATCATTTAATAGTTATTTTGGTGAATTAAATAGGGTGAGGCGAACCCAATTTTGGAAGGGTGTTTTGTCACTATCATACAAGATGTCTAATGACATACAAACTCGTGTTATCATAAGACATGGTTGTGCTCATCCACTTCTTTGAGTATATTTACAAGCACTACCTATATAATCTTGGTGTTTGTTTGGAGTATAATACCCAATTAGAGACAATGGAGATAATGATATGTCAAGAGAAGACTCACCATTGGGAAGAATATGATAGTAGTCTTCTTCTAGTTTTTCTTTGGGGTCTATTGGTCAACCAAGGATAATTCGTGGCCATATGATATCTACCATAACCTAAAAGCATGGCCTCCCATGTATGCGAAGGTTTCTTTGAGCACTTCCCAAAGATTCTAATTTCTAAAACAGCTTTTGATTATACCTTTATGTAAGGTGTCATTGTGACGTACATACAGCTTGGTATATATTTGTATCCAAACTCACAAAGATATGTGTTGTTGTATTTTGCACGACAATTGTTGTAATAAAGTTGTAGTTATTTTCCATACCATATATTTGGCGACTCAGAATGGGTTGGATGGAATGGACCTATTTTGGGGTCGTTACAATTACTGTCAAGTCTTATTTTATATTAATTATATGTATTTTGATCCTTAAATGCACAACTCCAAATAATGTAAATTAGAAACTCCTTTCTAATTTCATTCTGCCTTGGCCAAGGACTACTGGGTTGTCATTTATCGAATCACATAGACATTTCTCTTCTTTTATTGTGGTGGTAGATTCTTTATTGATCATATATTATCTCCATGTATAACTTGTTATACCTAAGCATACCCTTTGATATACCCTAAGGGTCTTAAGGAATAAGTCAAAGTATAACTCATCATACACAAGATACTATGATGATCTCAAGTCCAAGGATCACTTGACTACTATCACTACAGAATTCCTATCGACAGCAAGTAAAACTCCATTAGGTATTCCTTAGCGAGCCAATGCTCAAAGGAACTTATTCTCTAATAAGCACTTACATACTTGCTTTAGTGTCTCCACACAAATGATCATGAGATCAATCATCCTCATCCAACGAAAGCAAGAACGATGTACCAATCTATCCGGATTCACTAATCCCCAATTTAGTAATCCAATGATTGGGAACTATTTTAGTTTTAAGCTTTCTAAGAATTTAGATCTCATTAGAATGATCATCATCATTATTCTAAAAACATTGCTTAAAACTATGGGTTTATCACATATTATAAAACAAAGATCGTGTAGATAATTAAAAACCTTAAATAAATTAATACTTTTATTAATAAATGAATAAGATTGTTACAAAGTATATGCTTTATCATCAAACATGATTGGCTTCAGTGTGCATACTACTTTCAACAAATCCATCCAACCGATGGTATTGTTAAAGCAGTCTTTTAAATAAGTCTCCTCTTAAGCTCTTGGAAACTCTTCTCGCATTCTTCGCTCCAAACGAATTTTGTATCCTTCCGAGTTAAATTGGGTTAATGGAGTAGCGATTCGAGAAAACCCTTCCACGAATCTCCGATAATAACCAAAGACCCGAAAAGCTACGTGATTTCTTGGCCACCGACTTCCTATTGCTCCCCACTTTGTATTGCTTCAATCTTCGCCATCACGGATACTCCATGTTTTGACACCACGTGCCCAAGAAATGCTACTTCTCGCCGAACTCGCATTTCTTCAATTTGGCATATAGTTTGTTTTCACGAAGCCTTTGGAGTACCAAATTTAAATGGTGCTCATGATCTTCACGACTTTTAGAATATACGAGGATGTCATCAATAAAGACAACAACAAACCGATCCAAATATTCCTTGAATACTTTGTTCATCATATCCATGAAAGTCGCAGGAGCATTAGTCAATCCGAAAAGACATGACTAAGAATTCATAATGCCCGCATCGAAGTTCTAAAGGCGCTTTGGAATATCCTCGCCTAAATCTTCAAATGATGATATCCGAATCGAAGATCAATTTTGAAAAGAATTGTGCCCTCAGCATCGGTCAAACAAGTCATCAATACGAGGTAGAGGATACCTATTCTTGATGGTGACATGGTTCAATTCCGATAGTCAATACAAAGTCGCATACTCCCGCTCTTCTTCTTTACTGAATAAAACAGAGCACCACAAGGAGATGTACTTAAGATGAATGAAACCAATGTCCAACAATTCTGTAGTTGGACCTTTAACTCTGAAGTTCAATAGAGCCATTCGATATGGGGTTTTAGAAATGGGCTTTGTACGAGTTTCAAGATCAATAAAGAATTCAACTTCACGCTCGGGGTAGACCGGAAGTTCTTCAGAAATACGTCGGAAAGTCAATAACAACATGAATATTATTCAAATTTGACGTGTCTTTATTCAAATCCATAACATGGGCTAAGAAAGCTTGACATCCGCTTTTCAATAAACGAATAACTTTATGATTAGATATGATGTTGATTGATTTTAATGGTTTAGTTGCTTGAATTGCATACAACGGGTTGGTTAGGAATATGAAAGCTAACAACCTTACAAAAACAATCAATTTTGGCATGATGAGTAGTTAACCAATCAATCCCTAAAATCACATCAAAAGCAAGTATCTTTAAAGAGATAAGGTCAACAGTGTAAGGTGATGGTGCCAACTTGAATCAAACAAGATTTATAAACAATGGATGTGATGAAAGTTTCTCCTAACGGAGTTTCCACAGATAGGTCAAAGTCTAATTTCTCCTGAGTCAAGTTTAAACGTTGAGCACATGCAGGAGAGATAAATGAATGGGTAACACCCCAGATCAAGTAAGGTATAAACTTCGCAAGAAGTTATAAATAGCTTACCCGTGATCACCTCATTTGGGTTCTCTCGATTTTGACCATCCACAACAAACGCTTCTTCCGGAACCGCTTGACTTTGACTTTTCTCGGGATACTTTTGAGTCACCGTCCCCAATAACTAGGTTTCGCTACTGCATAATCTCGAGCGATATGTCCTTCATTTCCACAATTATAGCATACCTTGAACTGTTGTGGGCAGTTTGAATCGATATGTCCTCTTTTTCCGCATTTGTAGCATACGACCGGGTGGTCGCTCTCCTCCCTTAAAACCAGCTTATTCTTCTAAGACCGCTGTCGTCTTCATACGGTCGTTGTTAAATCTCCTCTTTTTATAATCTCCTCTCGACTCGCTTCTTCTATTTTCATGGGCATGATTACCACCGTAGTGGTTACCATTTTGTCCGTCTGCTTTTTTCTCCGTGGTTATCATTATTCTGCTGACTACTATCTCCGTGCGATCCTCGGTTATGGTCCTCGGTTGAACATACTCGTTATCTCGCTTCTAACAATTGAGCCCTCAATAACAACATCCTAAATAGAGAAAATTTATGAGAAATGAGATATTGTTATGCGATCTTTGGGTTTCAAACCTCTCGAAACATCCGCGTCATCGTTCCTCATTCTCCACCAAATGAGGTGCAAACCTGGATAACTCGCAAACTTTGCCTCGTCTTGAGACACCGCCATGTTGTTTTGTTCTAATCTGATGAACTCCACTTCCTTCATATAACGAACACTTTCGTGAAAGTATTTGTCATTAAATAGTTTCAAACGCTCTCCCAGACATCTTGGAAGTACCGGTGGATGGGTACGCTTCACGACTCCCACCAAGAATCCGCCTCACCACGGAACATAAAGGTGGCGAATGGAACCTTCGTTTCTTCCGTGCATCCCAAGACATCGAATATCTTGGTAATTTGCTTGACCCATGTTTCCGCCGTGATCGGATCTCGCTTTCCCTTAAATTCGTGGTCCCAACTCTTTGAATCGTCATTGTGACAACCCGTGAATTGCTATCATTTCTCCTCAGATTTTGAACACGAAGTCTCCTCGTCTGCGATTTTGCAAGAACTATGCAAAAGCTTCTAAACATCCCTCGCTCATCATTTTACTCAAGTGGTGTTGTTCATAGGAGGAACATTGCCACCTGTTGCGTTCTCTCCTCGTTGGTGAGTACAGCGCGTCTCCACGGTCTCATTTCCATTGTTAATATTCTCACGACATTCTCAAATACCGTCATAAAACAAGGGTTAATTAAGGAAATCAATATATCACATAATATCCCTATATATCGACCAACTAACAAATAAGCTTGGTAGGACACACTAGCGAAGGATTTACTCGCTCTCCCTCCTAGTTCTATTCCCCGATCTCCGCCAGAGATCATATCCCTAAGCTCGATACCAACCGTGACGCCCCCAAATAGGTATACATCACCCATTCTGAGTTGTCAATACATAGTATGTAAATAACTACAACTTTATTATTACAACAAGAAAAAGCGTGAGTTTGAATACAAATATTATCTTCTGTATAATATCTATACTCAAATAAATCCTCATCACATTTATTGATATATTATTTTACAAAATGGTGAGGACTACTAAACAACTCTCTCTAGAACTTTCATTCCATACCCCACTCGCATTTCGCTATATTCTCGCCTCACGAGAAAAAAATGGAACAAAAAGGAAAAGGGTGAACTCAACTAGCTCTATATATGACTAAGATAATATACAACAAATTATCGTTAGTCTTCAACAGGGAAAAATCTAATAGAATACAATAGATAACAAATTTTAAATCAATATTCGCAATGAAATAATAATTCATTAGAAGAGTTAAGTAGAGAATGCAAACTACTATCTTCATGTATGAATTTAAAAGTTCATCGCCTATCTTTTATCCTGCAACATCAATCAATATATATCTCGAATCAAATATTCATCTTTGCACTACAAAGCCAAAGATATTCATCAATTGGCGTATTTCATCTAAACACTGCTCATCTTTGCACTACGGCCAAAGATATTCTTCAGAAATCATTCATCTTTGCACTACACAGCCAAAGATATTCCATAATATCATCATTTAAGATCAAGATGATGAAAAATATTTTTAAAGAAACGAATCCAGTGAAACAAAATGACAAGGATTAAGGATTAAGGATTCGTATTTTGTTTTATCCACGTCCAAAAATACCTCAAAAATAATCACAGTGGTGTAAAATTCAAGAATGATCAAAACATGGATACAATCAAAGCTAGTATCCGTAATAGATATTTTGACTTAATTTTTTTTTTTTTTTCGATGAATAGTCTTGTATTCGTGAATAAAGGTCGATATATCGTGAATAGTCTTGAGATATCGTGAATAAGAATCTCACACCAAAAGTTCCAAATTTGATAAAATTTCAGATCAATATTTCAACATAATGATATTGAAGAAATAATATCATTACGAAAAAAATAATATCCCTTACCTCGAAAAGACAAGACTTAGTTAAACACCTGGATATAAAGTTATGACTTGAACTTTCAGATCGTATAACAATACTCAAAGTATACTCAAAATACTCACAAGAATACGCTTCGATAATATAGAGAGAAAACTTCGATTTTACGGTGTGATTTTCAATTCTAACCCAAGACCCTATTTATAGAAATTTGCTTGAACACCAAAGCGAAAAATTTAATATAATAATATTATATATATTACAAATTCTCTCTTACACCTAGCATCTGAAATCAGCAATCTTAACACATGTTAAATGAGTCCCAACAATGTAAAAAATGTTTTTGTAATTAAAAATATTTTAAACTCCCAAAAATTAATTATTTGAACTTCGTAACTTCAATAATTCATAATAAATAGCCCTTTTATCGTAAAATTCGAATCTCATGAGTTTTTATAGGAAATTCAATTCTCTACAACTTTGCGAATAAAGTTTTTCCAAATTCCAAACAGAAATTGACCGAAATCCACAAACAGGCGATTTTACAGTTATAATCAAATTTCAAATCGATAAATGGGGTCCACCGACATGTTTAACATGTTTTAAACATTTATTGCAACAAAAATACTCTTCCTCCTCAGATACTTATATATCCCACATTCGTTGTAAAAATATCACCATTATTATATTATTAAAATATAATAATACATTTAAATGAATTATCTTATCGTAAAAAGATAAAATTTCAATTTTCAACAATTGTCACATTAAAATTTTTCTCCATCTATATCCATATAAAATCAATATTTTCCTCATTATATGAATCAATAATTAATTATTCACAAATAATATTACGTAATCACAATATTGACAACCAGGCGGCTCAAGGAAAGAGGGCTTTCCAATAAGAATTTCTCACTTCTTGGCGTGCAATTAGGTGACCAAACCTCTCCTGTGATGTAACTTTCTAGACATCGCCAATAATGTTATCTAATAATATTATTCGATAATATGAATTATTGATCGATAATGAAAAATACCGTGTAATGACAATTATCAAACAATGATAATATAAAATATCAATGCAAAGAATTATTAAATCAATAAAATACTTTGAAGAATTATCGTAACCATTATTAAGTAGTGCTTCTTTACGTAAGAATCAATAATTGGTGCAATACCGGGTGTCTTCTTGTGTTTTAACCAAGAAAGTATTTTAACAAGATTAATACTGTAATAACTACGCCTGTATATTTTTAAACCACTTATATTTGTGCTTTCTTCATCCAATCGCTTTTCGGTTATGGGGCCCACAAAATATCAACGGCCAGTCATTTAATATTCCTCGACAATGAGAATATTCCACGACCAAACGAATATTCCCCGATAACAATGAATATTTTATAACCACTTGCTTATTTTAAAATATTTATGTATTTTACCCATAACTATTTACATTAATCAAATCAACCTTACTATTTCAAAATAATAAATAGAAAAATTAAATTTCATTAATAATAAGTTGGGGTCTTACATTTTACTTGTCATATTTATGTAAAACATATATTTAATGGCCGAGAAAGTACTCGTTTCGTTACAAAATATTCATTATTAACTTATTAAAATATTTTAAATTCAAAATGTATACTAATATTTTAAATTTTAGTCAATAGAATAATAAAATTTATAAACTATTTAAACTTATTGCTCGTTGTAGGATTCTCTTTCATAATTGTTAACAAATCATCCCAATTTAAGTTTAAAATATTATAAACCGGAGTAATTTTTAGAAACAACTTGTATACATACTAATAGTATCTGGTTTCTAAGTTCTCAAATTAGAAAATAAGGGTTTCTAATTGAAAGAGAAATGACAAATTGGATAGACATGCAATTCAAATTGTCACATATTATGCATAAAAACCGAGAATAATTACCATTTAAAAAATTAATTTGCCAAATCAGCAACCCATTAAAACGTTCAACTAAATTAAAAAGATACCAAATGCACTAATTGTGTAAATAAAATATTAAAAATGCATTAATTCTGACATTCTGTAAATATTTTCCAAATACATTTTTATTATTTAAATATATATATATATATATATATATATATATATATATATAACCCTTAAATTTGAGCTATTTATAGTATAGTGAATGCACCAAAACCTAAAAGCGTAGTATTTCCAATATAATCAAAATCTATACCATGCATTTCTTTACTGGGATAAGGTCCAAAAATATTCCTGATATACTCTTAATATTAATTTTTTTTCTAAAATTACCCTTAACTACATTGACCTTGCTGACACCTCATCTAAATTTGCTGAAAAGACATGAACACCTCAGCTACTTTTGCTGACAAAGATATGAACACCTCTCCTCTTTTCTTCCTTACCTAATCTATTTCCTCTATTCTCTCTCCTCCGTCTTCCTCTATTCTCTCTAATCTTCGTCTTCCTCTATTCTAATCTCCATGATTCGTACCTTCCTCCTCTCCTCCGACACCATCACTACTGCTTCCCGTGACTCCATCGGTAACTCCTCCACTTCCTCCTCTGACCACCGATCACATCCTCCTCCTCGGTAATTTGATTTATTTCTCTTCTATTATTTATACACCCATTTTGCAAATCCATTTTAACTGACTATTAACTATTATTCTATTATTTATGATCACATCCGTTTATACACCCATTTTGCAAATCCATTTTGCGGATCCATTTTAGCTTCAGAGTTCAAATCTATACACCCATTTTGCAGACTCATTTTAACTGACTGAATTAAAAAAAACCCGGAAAGAGAGGAGAGAGAAAATAGAAAAATAAAAAAAACAAGAAGAATCAAAAGGGGGAATCTTCCATTAATCAGTACCGATACAATGCCACAAATTCAAAAAGATGAGAAAAACAGAGGAGATCTTTGGGATTGAATTTTTTTAAGTAAAACAGAAACCTCTTCTTACAAAAAGATGTGGTCTGGACAATTTGCACATCAGAGAGGAAATATTATTGCAAAGAAATGGAATTTGAAATGGTGAATGTATGTTACTCCATGGAAGAAAAAGAGTGAGGAAATATAGAAAAGAAAGCGAAAAAGAAGAAATGAGAAAAGAAGGTACGAACCCACACGATTCTCTCGCTCCCTCCTCCTCAACTTTCTCTCCCTAAAAGAAAATGAGGCCACACAGACAGTAAGACAGAGAGGGTGCTTATTTTGAGACTCATCAGTCTCTTTAGGAAGCGGTTAGTATGAAGTTTATTTTGAGATAAGTTGATCATTGTGAATAGAATATTGGCGACACGCGAGATTCAGATATGTGTCCAATATTCTATTACCAATCAATTAACTTACCAAAAAAATAACTTCATACTAACCGGATCCGTATCTTTATATAGGAATAGGGGTACGTCTCATCTTTTCTCTCTCCAAACACAAAGTGCGTGCGTGCGTGTCTGTCCGTCTGTAACCGCTCGTGTGGGTTGTCACCGTGCGGGAAATGCACTGATATTGTGTTTACAAGTTTTTTTAATAAGGAAAGGCAATCACGGTGTATCCTCCATCGGTAATTTGATTACACATGTATATCTGCATATCCATATCCATATCCATATCCATATCCATATATAAGCAATCCAGGCAAACTTGAATGAACTCGAGTTAAAAGACAACATTTGTAGAAGTTAGGCTTGTTTATAACTAAATTGTCTGGCTTCATACTACTAAAAGATAACAAGAATTGGTAATGGGTTCAGCCGTAGGCACATTGAGACCGCATCTACATTAAGTAGTAATATGAGATGAGAGCTTCCGATAGTAAATTCCCATACAAAAGATATATTGGCCTGGCCCTATGAGGAGTTGATGCCCGCTTGGGCTATTACTCCAGGATCCATATACCATCTCCAGGAAAAAGTCAAAAGAAAACCCAATTAAGAGAACCTTTAGTTAGAGCCCTCTCCCAAAATAAAACCTGAAATTAGGTTTGAGAGTAATTAAATCATCCCTCACACAAAAGCAGAAGGTATCACAGTAATGTGTCTCAACGGGTGCACAACGTCTACGCCCCGGCGTGCTCCACAAACTCTGCTGGCGAAAATGAGGTTCCATGGCAAACACAGACAATACTGACTTCTGTTTTTGTATACCTGTACAAGAATCCAGTAATGGTTTTCCCATTTGGGCCATTTCCTGTTGTCGACACACATGGCATTTGAGGAAGAGACGAAGTACCGTGGTGTTCAGTTTGAGGTATGGGAGGCTTGCCATTGGTAGTTTCTTCCTTTAGCGTGGCAGGAGGAATTGGGTACCGGGTACTTGTAATGGACTGGTTAAGTGGATGATCAGCTTGTTCTTCGCTGCACTTGGCTTCACTGGACTGATGGATACTTGATGAAACCATGTTCGCTATGTGATTTGTGGTTGCTTTCTCTTCAGCTTCATTTGATTTCATCCCATTAGAATCACAGTTGTTTTCAGATTTTCCCACCTGCGGATGGCCTGCACTCAAGTCATTCAGGTTTTCTTGTTGAAATTTACTTGAACTGCTTCCAGTATCACTGTTGTTACCACCTGCAAAGAAGAAGGGCGCCGTATTGCTTCAATCAAAGTCGCAATATAAAGTGAAACTATGGCATTATAAACTAGACCACTTCTCAGTTTAAGTTCCAAGTTAAGTTCGTTCAATGATAAAATTCACTACCACTCGTGTGCATTTGTCTGCCATAGCTGTATTAGAGGAGTAAAATTGATTTCCTAGTTTTTATCACCGATTCTTAGGGAGTTAATTGGGTGGTGAATATTTTGAGTTAATGTAAATTGATTGTAAGAATATTTTAGTTTCCTTTCTTGTAGAAATAGTTGTATATATATACACACCTCCTCTGTTATTGAAAGAATTTTTCTCCAGAAAAGCTTAGTGTTTACAGCATTATTACACATTGTTATTGGAAAGGGATCAAATATACTATATGCATTACTTCGCATGCTTAAGGAATCCCAAAAAAAATAATTCTTGCCCTACAGGCTACACCATCATCACGAGACACGAGCTGGTGCCTGGTGGCTAAATCATACTTATATATTTCCAAAGAATATCAACCGACATGATAAGTGTAACCTTGTCAAGTAGAAGTACAATTAGCAATCCATTTGATGCAAAATTCAAAATTATGAGAACTCAACATATACTCAACCAATGAAATACAGATTAGAGAGAGGGAAAAAAGAGACGCTTAGATTATACTCCCTCTTTTCCAAATTATAAGATCGATATTGATTTTTCAAAATTCAATTGCAAACATTTTTAAACTCAAAATTGACTTGAAATAATGTAGTTTATGTCAATATAATTATGAATATCATAAAAAAACTATCTAAGTACTACTAGTTTATAAGATGAATTGTTTTAAAAACATAACGAATCACGTCAATTTTAAATTTGAAAATGTCTCAAATTAACTTTTTAAAAGTCAATATTAATCTTATAATTCGGAACGGAGGAAGTATTCACCATCAGATGATTACATTAAACAGTAAATCTTGTTCACTGAACCAGATTTGAACATACATTTCTAACACTCAACAATATGTATATGGAAATCATCCTGCTAAAGTTCCTAGGATCCTAAGGATTTTGCACTCACTCTTCTCCTAGTGAGGAAGCAATGTATGAATCCTTTCCTACAATACCACAGAATTACAAGATACAACCTTTTTGTTCAAACGATTACTAACAATACCTTTAGAATATTACCATTGTGATTGATTAATATACGTACTCTCTGTTCCACAAAAGGAGTTTCATTTACAAAAAGATGGATAAGAGTATAAAATGATATAATATCTTAACAACATATATAATTTCACTACCATATACCATGCACCGTTACGAAACACTAATTATAATTAAAGATAAACATGGAAGTGCAATATATATATCCTTAAAGTTTACAAAAAGGAGTCTCTTTGTGGAATTTTAGTTTACTAGTTATGTCCCGTTCCTCCGGTGAAATTTATCCTAAACTTTGGACGGCCTAGATGATTTATTAGGGTGAACGAAAAATTCAAAATCAATTGTAATTTGTCATATAGATAACACGTACTCCTCCTGGCCTCCATCTGATAGTGAAGGTTGCATTTTAGTTTTTTTGAAATTTTATTTACACATTTTAAGGTTTGTCTATGACAGATGCATGTAGACATTCTTTAAGTTGTTACTACCATAATTTATTAAAACATAATGTGTTTAAGATTTATATTTTTTGAATAAGTACACGGTTAAGACTATCCTAGGAAAAACTTAATACGTGATGTTAAATGAGAACTAGGAAACTACATGAATCCTACCTAGAGAAATCTGTGAAGAACGCAAACAATGGAACACCACTCTAAAAGCAAGAAAACAAATCAATAGGCATTCAATTAATCACCTTGGAGAGATGAGTTCTGAAAATCTGAAACAGCAGAGGAACTACCTCCCGAAGATCCATCTAATTTCCCATTTCCATTCTGCTCTGAATTCCGATTATATGGCCGGAAACTCCGGCTAGCCGCCGGCTCAAAACTTACCTTCTTCTCTTTCTCCGGCACCTCAGTCCCACCATTATTACCCAAATTTACCCTTTTCTCCTTCTCCTGCCCCTCATTACCACCAGTACCACTACCATTACCAGCTGCAACTGGGCCCCAACGCGGCACCACTCCGTACGGATACACAAACCCATTTGTAAACGGCACATACTGTAACGCCGGCCGGTATGGATACTGCATTTGTCCCATTGAATTTGACCCATTATTAATCAATGTGAGGCTTACATCTTTTACTACTAATTCTTCTTCTTCATGATTTTGAACCATTTTTTCATTTTTCTCTTTCTTTCGCGGTGGCTCAGCTTCCTCCTCATCTAGAACAACAATATCCTCCTCCTCATCATCATGATTCTCTCTCCTCTCCTTGTCCCCATTTACAGCGCAAAAATTACCCTTTTTTCCTCTAGGGATAGTTTTGATCTTCAGCTTTTCTTCTCTCTTTTTCCGTGCTTCTTGTCGTCTCAGAGCTTGAATCTCACGCTTTGACTGTTGATCCGTCGCTGGAACTATATGGGCCACAACGGATCTTGGCAAAACACTGATCTGGGCGTCTTCTGTAAAATCAAGACCCCCAATTTTGGGACACGAAGAAGAAGAATCCATTGATTTATCGTGTAACGGGTTTGATTTTGTGTAGGTTTTTCTGCCTATGGACAACTCTAAACTCAGCTCAATTTCATCTTCAACTTCAACTTGTTCTCCTTTTTCTTTTCCTAATTCCTCCACTTTAGCAACACTCGAAACTTCCATCATTCAACAATCCTTAATTATTATTTTTCACAAAAAAAACAGCTACATAAAAGATGAACTTCCCAATTCCTTTTTAGGGGGGTTTTGTTGTTGGTTTGAATTGGAGAGAGAAAAACACACAAGTACTAGGAGAGAGAGTTCCAGGTGGAAGGAAGAGGAAGGTGGAGAGAGACGGTTGGTGACACGTGAGATTGTACGGTTACGCCATTAACGCTGAGTTTAGCGGTAAAAACTCCATTAGATTTAGGGGCTCTGAAAATCCGCTCTTTGTTTTTCTCCTCCTAAACCTGCATGTAATCTCCACGCGACACGTGTTCGAAGCGGAAGGTCCATTCTGTCTTTACATTTGGACACGTGGTAGGAGCTGTATGGATGGTTACAGGACGAGACCCGGAAAGAGCCAGACACGTTGTGAGTCGATAAGAAGCCACGTATGAGATGGGACCGGGAGATTTATGGATACGAGGGTTAGTTTGAGGAGAGGTGTGAGGGTGACACGTGTTGAGTCTCCGTCTGACAACCTTAGCTGAATAAAAGTGACAATTAGGACTGACGCTTTACAGCTTTACAGGGTGATGCGATGTGACTAATCGACGTGGCTCTCTCTCTCTCTGGTTGGTTTTGACACGCGGTGAATTGGGTGTGGGGATATTAATTTTCGTAGGATAGGGTACCACATTGATGATGACACTATCTTGTGGTACAACTCAAAGATTCCAACTTACTCTTCCATTCTTTAATATATATAATTAATTGTAAACGAGTATTAAAAAAATTATTATATAGCATTAATTATTTATATTAAAAAAGTATTATTTATTAAAAAAATAAAATTTATATTTAATACTTAAAATAATATTAAAAACTAAAAAATGAATGTTTAATTGAAATTACAAACGACAAATATTAAAAACAAAAATAATTATCTAAAATTGACATTTAAAAAAAGACGAGGGAGTACATACAACATTTATTACCAAGTTTTTTTTAATATATAAATAAAAATTTAGTAGAAAGAATGAAAGAGATCCGGTTAGGGTTAGAGATCGGTGACAAGTTATAAAGCTTTGCAATTGTAGGAGTTGTAAAAAATTATATTAATTAATTTAATAAAAGTTCCAAATTTATTAATGTAACATTTTTTTTATAATCAATGCAATACAATAGAGAATTATAAAATTTATTACAACGAAATTAGTATCCCTAATCGTGAAAGATAACAATTAATTTGATATAGGGGAAATTTGAACATACTTAGTAAAACGTCAATAAATAGAATACGTCTTTCATTTTCTCAATATTAGTGTTTTGGCCCAGCCCGTCTTATTTTGGGTTTTTCAGTCTACCTCAAGCAAGACTAGTTTCAAGCCAACTTTGCTATGCTGGGCCTCGATCTGTCGTTTGAGCCCAAAATGCTTTTCTAAGACTACTCCCTCTGTTTTAAAATTAAAAGTATAATTTTATATTCTCCGTTGTACTCTTGATATTAATTGTATTTATTTTAAAATAAAAATATATGTCTAAAATTTTAGAACAAAACTAAAAATGAAAATTGTATTTATTTATTGTACACTGCAACATCATCAGAAATGATAAACCCATGGCATTAGCAGGGCAATAAGGAAAGAAAATTTTAGTTGAACAACAACAAAAAAAGGACAACCACTTGTTGATACTATTTCATGTTTAACTTTATAATCGAAATATGTAGGTCTACTGTAAATCTTTAAACCCACCCAGAACAGTAAAAACCAATTTTTTAAACAGGAGGCAGGCTGACCAGAAGCTGGCCATTCACGACGCTGCAAAGCAAGCAAAAACAGAACGATGCAGTCAGTTCAAATTGACATTAAATTATCAATATGTGAATATGTGAAAGCGGACACAAAGATATAATTAGCAGTGAATGAGAAGTAGATTAACCTTTTAACATAGTAGTAACAGAAGTCGGCTAATATGAAAGTTTGAATAATTTCAGAGAGCAGAACCATTGGTAGCCAAAAGTACCCGCTTCCAATCAAGTACAAATATGTTCTTCCAGAAGTCTCGTAAACCTGTAGGTAATTTAAAGTAACAGGACATACAATTCAAGTGGTGCAGCAAAACAAAAATTGAAAACATGATCAATACTTTTCCTAAAGTTTCTTTCACTTTAAAAAGTAAAAACTATTTCCTGACCATTATCCAGTCTAGAAAACTCATTTCATTCCCATGAAATACCTCAAGCCCCTTAACTGCAAGGTAAATGATTAAGACTGGCTAAAGCATATAGCTGATCTAATATCAGCTGGAGGATCACACCAGCTCTTTCCCCGAAATAAGAAAAGTTAGAATTTGATCACCATTAAACTTGATTTTAAAAACTATTTGTAGCAATTGTAACAATTTGATCGGCAATATATGCTAGTTCTACCAGTGCAACTCTCAGGTGAAGGTTATAATGATAAGAAATACTCTTTAAACTCTATTAACTAAAATGTTGTTGAGATAGGACATGATAATACTGTTTATTTCAAAACATGGACATATAAAAGATTGTCAAATAAGGTTTATGCTGCATTTGTGTACATATCTCAATGTTAGTTCAATAAGTTTGTAAAACTATAATTAACTTGCGCAATAATTTCAATAAAATTATACTATTATATGATTAGTATTAATACATGTTTGATACTAGAGAGCCAACATTATACAGTATCGTTTCATATCAAATGCTCACAAAAGCCATGTGTGCTCTAGATAGGAACTAACCGAGATTATCCAATGGGCGCATCCCAAAAATCGAGTAACACCCAGTGCAAATACATAATGAGCTGTAAATGGTTCGATCATCTGAAACACATTTGAGAAGAAAGATATTATTCTACTTTTCCTATTTTTGTAAAAAAGAAAAGCATCTAAAAGCGGATGCAGCAATGCTAGAAATAAACCTTTGCATTCTGCATCATACGAAGCTGAGGCAGCACCGAAATAGATTCAAGGTAGACACAGAATGCCCAAATGATTCGGCTAATATATGCGTGCTGTGAATACGGGTGGACAAGTATGCTTAGAATGGCACAAGGCACCACCTGTTGATGAGAGAGAGAGAGAGAGGTGTTAAAGCAGTAATAAAATTGATGGTTAATATGTCTGAGTTTTGACAAAATTAATGGCAGCTTCCTTAACACTTCAAGTAGAACGAATCAATCCAAGGCAGCAACACAAACACATACAAGTCAAGGGGGATGTTTCTCCTCTCAACCAGATCAGAGAACTGACTAGGTATTGTCTTAAGAGGAAACAATGAAAGTATTCTAGCCCCAATGAAAACCCCAAGTCTCCAAGAGAGCAAGTAGACGGTTAGTTATACAAACTGGGGCTCTGGTCCCAATTCCCAATCATTAAAGTGCCAAACATCATACCTTAGCTTTTCGTTTACATGCAAACAGAACCTACTCCTCTATCTGCTCAAGAAATCATACAAGTAAAACGTAATTGTGGACCTTCAAAGTAATCAACAAGGGGCATGGTGAACCAAGGTTAACGAACATTCTATTTTAAAGCCACGCATGGGCAATCAGAGAAATACTAAGGGTTGAGCAACCCCTGATACATCAACAACAAATTACTATCATCATTTAGACAGGGTAATAAACAGGCTAAAACATTCAGTCAATTGTAAAATTCCAAAAAGAAAAGAATTGCGTATGTCATTCTAAACACAATAGCCAAGTAATAGTAAGGTTCAGATGCATAGCAGGAGAGGACATAGATACTTACTTTTGTACCAATCAAAATAATGCCAAACCTAAGCAGTGAAAGATATATTTACCAAATAATATAGGGGCATATTGTCTAGCTCCGCAATGTAGGTTGACTTTAACTTGAACCTTATCATGTATATGACCCATGCTGTAAACACAAGTGTTGCAAAATCAAGTACAGTGTGAATGTCACCTTCCATGACAAAACTACAGTACAATCTGATAGCTGTGAATATAGCTGTAAGCTCTTGTGTCTTCAGTGAAAGGCCTAAACGCACAAGACATCCAATTGTAACAAAATAATTAATATACTATAGCACATAAAATTATATGCATCATAGAAAATATTATTAAGGGCAGTAACCACATCGGATCAAATACTTTTAACTAGCAAAAGTTTGGTCAATATTGTTTAAAATTAACAAATTTTCCTATTATTGTTGAAAATATCACCTTAAGCATTTAAAGCTCTAAAACTTATATTTTATTACATTGTTTGTGTTTTTTCTTTTCCTTAGACTTCCTTCGCACCAATTACTATGTCCTACTCTCAAGTTGGGAACGTCCAAAATTGTTTTTGTCAATTTCGCAATTTCAGTGCAATCACAACGAAAAGATAAGGGAGATATATTTCAAGTTGGGAACGTCCAAAATGTAGCATTAGAGTTGATTCTATTACCCCTTGCACAGAATAGTAAAACAAAACTTGTTGGACCAACTAATATTAAAAATATGATGAACTCTCAGAGCCAAGTTGACTGACATGTGAATTGGGTTAGAGGTAGTGTCTCTCAAACAACAATGTCTCAGAGTTAACTCCAAGGATTAGCTCAAGTGATCCAGTGACAAATTATTTCAATGGGTCGTTGGTTGAAGGAAATGATTTCCATCGAAGACACCCAAACATAGTTCAAAACCCTCCTCTTCAAAGCTATAACCCTGAACCCTAATCAACAGACAAAACTACAAACCATCCCCCAAATTCATAAAATCTAACAACAAACGAATAGCAAAAGAACATAAAAATCAATTCTTAATACCGTATAAAATTAAATCTTCAAATAATAGAACGATCGATGGCATAGATAAGAATAAACTGCGAAAGTAAAAGTGGGGGTTTAGATAGATAGAGATACCAGAACAAGTTTTCTGGGTGGTGAGCTTGTAAATCAAGACGGCGATACCAGCGGCGTGAATGGTTTCAGAGGCAACAAAGAAATGATTGTGATCTTTGACGAGAAATTTGAGTGAGAGGAGAGAAGTGAGCACAGAGGTAACAGCTAAGAAGATTTTCACCTTCATCGATTGCCTTCTGACCCATGCGAACAGTGTGTTCACCGCCGAAGATCCCCTTCTTCTCCCCATTTTCCCTTTTGATCCTCCTCCTTGCGATCAATAGAATTAGAAGAGAGAAAGGAGATAATTTTAAAGAGATTGGGGAGGAGGGGGTAGTTTAAAGTTGATGGATACTTGAAGGTGAGATATTATTACGTTTGAGATTTTGTAAGTTCTTAAAAGATTATGGATTAAAAAAAGTTATTTAATATTAATTAAAATTTATTTGAAATGAAAACTATTTATGGGAGTACTTATTATGATTCCGTTTTGCATTTACTCTCTACCAACCAACGAACCACATAGTTTTCAAAACTATTTATGGGGGTTGGTTACGTTGTCTTCCTTGGCCGTTGATTTGATGTTTACGTCTGACCTCCATAGTCAAAAATTTGTTCAACTCGTCACTTATTAGTATTAGTATTATTTAAAGAAAAATTCTCCTTAATTTCTTAAACAGTTGAAGCTGCTAACATAGAATAAGGATCAATGTTTTTATATTTTTATGTCCCTTTTACTCAGAGAAAAAAATACATGTGAAAGTTGCGATCCCTCAATGTTTTTGACTTTCTTTGTGTCGGAAAACCAAATTATAAATATTTCTATTTTATAAGATGTAGTTTCTTTGACTTTGTTATAACGAGCATCATTTGTTGGTTGTGATTTAAAATCTTTTGTTTCCACAAAGTTTCACATTGTCTATTTTGAGAATATTTCATATGTATATTAATATATTATAGTGTTGAGGAAAAAAAAATAAGTTCGTGCACATGAGGATGACTAAGCTGATTCAAGCTTGAGATTTTGGATTTTCGGCCAAAAAACCCTTAATGCGTGTGCTTGTGGGTGGCTCCTATAAAAATACCAGTCTAATCTAATCTTAGGAGTTAAGATTAGACTGGTATTTACTATTTTTTGAACAATGCAACGAGACAAGCTTGGATCTTAGATTTTCGGCCTAAAAACCTTAATGTGTGTGCTTGCGCAGGAGGTGCACCCAGGTAGCCCACTATTTTGCTAAAATCTCTAACGCATTTTTTATTTACTTAAGCTCAGAGTTGTTCATCCATTAAGCAACAACAATTGTCTCAACGTTCATATTTTTTCATATTTTTTACCATTTTGTTCTTCTTTTTCTCCTATAAATACCAATCTAATCTTAGGAGTTAGGATCATAATGATATTTACTATATACGTTGTTACTATTTTCTGAGATAAGTCAAAAGTCTCCTTATGTGAGTACATATAATTAAAGAATTTGCCGTTGAATGTTAAAGAGTAGACCACGTAACTCATCCGCACCAAAAGTTATAACTAGTGAAGGCAAAATCAATTTTTAAAACATTAATTTTGCTACGCCTTAGTTTCTAGATAAATTACTGTTTTTCAACATCATTTTCCCAAAATAATTGTAAAATATAAATATATTATGTTATCTTCTGTTGTAAACAATACTACTACTTAAAAAATTAGTATATTATATTCAAACATATTGGATTACTTTTTTATGAATCCTACTGGGATAACATAAAGATTTTTTATTTAATAAGAGATTCATCAGTAATTTATTGTCTTATCTGTCTATTATAAGATATTTCTTATAAATTAAATTAATGGGCTGACTTGAAACTTTTAAGTCAAATTGATCATTTTTAAAGCTAATCTTTTTACTATTTTTATTAAAATATAGGTGAAGAGATTATAACCAAAAAAATGTATATACAATTTATTACTAATCCAATTTTTTATAATTTTAGAAATATATTTATATATACTTAATTATTAATTCTAAAATAGTCAATTTGACTTTTAAAAATCAAACCGAACAATTAATTTGGGGACGGAGATAGTAAAACGAACATCTTATCTATATTAATTAATTGAGTCATTTTAATTGATCAACGAATTAGTTCGGAGTTCATCAGTTTTATTCTATTAATATAATATATGTTAAGTTTATAATTATACAGTATCCTTTTGTTATATTATTTAGGCTTAAATATAATTTACTATCCTAAACTATAGACCATATTCTTAAAATTAATTATTAATTATTTACAAAATATTTTAAAATTATTGAAATTATTAATTATTTTACAATAATTTTAATAATTATTAAAATATTTTAAAATTATTAATTATTAATTATTTACAAAATATTTTAAAATTATTGTTAAATATGTTGTAAATATTTTAAAAGTATTAATTATTAAATATTTACAAATTATTTTAAAACATTAAAATTATTAATTATTTACAAAATATTTTAAAATGATTTACAAAATATTTTAAAATATTAAAATTATTAAAATATTTTAAAATTATTAATTATTTACAAAATATTTAAAATTATTACAATTATTAAAATATTTCAAAATTATTAAAATTATTGTAAAATATTTTGTAAATATTTTAATAATTTTAAAATATTTTGTAAATAATTAATATTTAATTTATATTGCCCATTTAAAATATTTTAAAATTTAATTTTTACAGTTTTAAACAAATAATTTTTTTGTTAATGATTTTTTTTTATTTACATTTTTACCCTCTAATATAATAAAAAAATTTGAAAACTTAATTTTTTTTAGTACACATCAGCATAAATTTGTCTAGTCATCGAGCCACGTCATCAATTTATGATGTGGCAGACTTAATTGAACCAAAGTGGAAAAAATTGATAGTTCAATCATCTAATTGACAAAATTGAAAGGTAGATAACCGAAGTGAAATATGGCCTATAATTTAGGGTAGTAAATTATATTTAAGCCTATTATTTAAATAGTATATATATATATATATATATATATTTAAAATATATATAATAATTTTGATATACATATAACTCTTTAATTTCATGATCAATGTATTATCGATCCATATTACTCGTAACTTGCTATGTTTCTAATAAGAGTAATGTTACATACACAAATTATTTTATAAATATTTTACAAACTGATGTGGCATATTTCATATCAGCATATTGATTAACAAATTATTTTAATTTAGTCTTCAGCCCCACACAATATGTTAAGATAGAGTATGTCATATTAACAGTTTGTAAAATATTTATAGAATAGTTTGTGTGTCTAATATTATTCTTCTTGAATGTTAAAATATACAACTAAAATTATATTCGGTAGGAGTTTTTTTCTTCTGTTTTTTTTGTCCGGCTTTGTTACATTTCTCTCAATATTTCCATTTATCTTAAATTTCCTTCAAGTATATGTGATATACAAAATGTAACAATAAAATATATATGGTCGGATAAAATTGTTGTAATTGAAAATGATTGTAATTAAATTATGATAATTTGATTTATCTTTATTATATTATCATTTAAGACGTTACTCCTTCTGTTTTATGAATAGAATAATATTTTGATATTTTAAAGTCAATTAATAAATTTCTATATATCAATAATATTTTTTAGATACCTCAATTTACAATATTTATTGAGGATTGATATTTTTCATGAGTTTATCCAATATATAAAAAGGATGTCAGTGAGTCATTGATATTAGTTTTATATTTTTAATTAAAATTAAATTAAATTATATTAATTTTAAATTTCAAAATTTATAAATTAACTTCAAAAAAAATTAAAGGAGACTTTTTTTCTAACGGATGGAATATAAGTTTTAACGAATTTGTTAGGATGTCAATAAATGTATTAATTGCACTACAAGTTACTTATACAGTAATAGTACTCCATTAGTCAAAAAATAAATGCCTTATTAGTTTTTTTAAAAAAATTATTTTAGAATTATTTATTAAGTATATACATTTTATAATCATAAATTTAGGATTATTGGAAAATTCTGTGTAGTTTGGTCTTTAGGACCATACTTCTATAATTATTATTTTGTAAATAATGCATATATTAATTTTAAATAAGGTCAATTTAATTATTAAATAAAAAGAGCGTAAGAATTAGACATGTATTTTGAGATGAAGGGGTAAATATTTCAATTTACATATTCTAAAAATAAAACTAAAATACTAATATTCAATCAGAAAAAAAAGTATCACACCTAAATAAGTTGTAACTTATATTTTTTAACTCTTTTTGTCCCTTTGGCGGAGATATGTTAAAACAATGTGTTTTGCTTGGAAAATCAGGTATTCCAGTCGATTTCAATTTTAATTTATGTAATAAATTATTGTGACGTCTTTAAAATTAGGTATACATCACTCATCTTGGGTCGTCAGATATATGGTACAGAATTCAAATACAACTTACTAATACAAGTGTAATATGCAATACGATGAACATAAATCGTGAGTTTGAATACAAATATTATCTATTGAGATTATACAAACTCAAAAAGAGTCCTCATTATAATTATTATCACACTATTTCACGAGAATAGTGAGGACTACTAATCTTATCCTTCGGACCATCACTCTGCTTCCGACTCTAAATCCAAATATATATTCTCATTTCAAGAGAAGAATTGAAAAAAGAAAGGGTGAAATTTCAACTAACCCAGGATAAAAATATTATGACTAAGATAATGCGAGAATAAATTATTATTAGTCTCAACAATGTTAAATTGATAAAATATAATGACATCAAGTTTAACTACAATGAACAAGCGATCCATTAAAAAGAGTCAAGTAGAAAATAAAATCTACTATCTTTTATGATTTAAAAGTTTTTCATAATCATGTTATCGTTTGAGACTCGACTTAATAAATATTCCACATCATCGAATCACACCTCGCACTACTACTGACGATGATATTCTTTAGTATCACAACCACAATTATCCATGCCTTCTACGAATTCGAGAATATTTGTGTATTCATTAATGGTCATGATTATGCCAACAATCGCCCATCAATGATGCCTTTACGGGCCGAGAAACTTTTATCACATCATTTGTAACATTACGGTCATTATTACAATCAATAATTTACGGTCATAATCATACCAAGTCCATCTATGCACTCTGAAAGCTAGCGGATGACTTTCAACAAAATATAAACATGAGGATGATGACAATGATATAAGAATTGATAAACCAAGTTCAAGAATTATTTTATCTAGGAATTATTAACGTTCAAATATCGTCGACATGATCTTGTTTTGTAGAGTAAAATTCAAGAATGATCGGAAGAATATTTTCATGAAAAGATCTTTGGATGAAGCGCAAATATCGAGGATATTCTACTAATTTCATGGAGTATAGAAGTGAAATTTTAACCAACCGAGTATAATAAAGAATGAAATAACAAAAGAAATCAACATGCTTGCGGTACTTGGCGTAGACAGTTATTCCAATGAATAATAATAACGGAACCAGTCGAGCAAAATTTTGCAAAGCGATGTTCAAACAGAATAATAAAGAGCGGAATCGAGTCCGGTGTAAAACACACGATGAGGATGTTCCAACGAGAATAATAATAAGATTTTAACCGAATTCCGGTGTAAAACACATGATGCGAGATGTTCCAACGAGAATAATAATAAGATTTTAACCAGTCCGGTGTAAAACACATGAGCGAGGATGTTCCAACGGAATAATAATAAAGATTTTAACCAAGTCCTGTAAAACACACGATATGATGTTCCAATGTAGAATAATAGAGAAGAATGTCACCAAGTATAGTGTGGCGCCCCAAAATAGGTATACATCACCTATTCGAGTTGTCAATACATGAGTACATGAAACAACTACAACTTTATTATTACAACAAAAAGCTGTGAGTTTGAATACAAATATTATCTTCTGACAATATCTATACTCAAATAAATCCTCATCACATTTATTGATACATTATTTTACAAAAATGGTGAGGACTACTAAACAACTCTCTCTAGAACCTTCATTCCATACCCCAGGCTAAGTCTTTCGCTTATATTCTCGCCTCCCGAGAAAAATGGAACAAAAAGGAAAAGGGTGAGCTCAACTAGCTTTCAAGAAAGAATATTATGACTAAGATAATATACAACAAATTACCGTTAGTCTTCAACAGGAAAAAATCTAATAGAATCTGATAGATAACAAATTTTAAATCAATATTCGCAATGAAATAATAATTCATTAGAAGAGTTAAGTAGAGAATGCAAACTACTATCTTACATGTATAAATTTAAAAGTTCATCGTCTATCTTTTATCCCCTGTAACATCAATCAATATACATCTGGAATCAAATATTCATCTTTGCACTACAGGCCAAAGATATTCATCGATTAATCATGTTCATCTAAACACTGCTTCATTTTGCACTACTGACCAAAGATATTCTTCAGAAATCATTCATCTTTGCACTCTGAGACCAAAGATATTCAATAATATCATCATTTAAGGCGAGGATGATGAAAATATTTTTTTAAAGAAACGAATCCGATGAAACAAAATGACAAGGATTAAGGATTAAGGATTAGTACTTACGTTTTATCCATGTTCAAAAATACCTCAAAAATAATCATAGTGGTGTAAAATTCAAGAATGATCAAAACATGGATACAATCAAAGCTAGTATCCGAGAATAGATATTTTGAATGAAAAGAAGAAATTTTATTTTTCTATTGAATAGTCAGATATCGTGAATAGTCTTGAGTATATCGTGAATAAGTAACTCAAACACCAAAAGATAGAAATTCCACAAAAACATCTTCACGCTTACGTGAATAGTACTTTCGTGAATAAGAACTCGTGAATAATAACTCATGAATAGTAACTTCGTGAATAAGAACTCATGAATAAGTAACCCCAGCGTGAAAAAGTTTCAAATTTGATAAAAGTTCCAACCAATATTTCAAAGATAATGATATTGAAGAAATAATATCATTTGAGAAGAAAATAACATCCTTACCTCGAAAGATTAAGACTTTAAATTTGGAATTAAGGGTATAGTCTTTGAAGGAACTTGCACCGCTCTAACAATACTCAAAGTATACTCAAAATACTCACAAGAATACGCTTCGATAATATAGAGAGAAAAACTTCAGTTTAAATTGTGATTTTCAATTCTAACCTAAGACCCTATTTATAGGAAAATCTTTATAACACAAAGCGAAAATTTAATAAAATATTAATATTAATATTACAAATTCCTCGCCCACTTTTAAGGATCTGAATTCAGCATTTACATCACATGCAAGACCCACCTTTAATGACAAAAACGTTTTTCATAATAAAATAATTAAAACTTGAAAAATTAATTATTTTGAACTTGAACTTCAATAATTCATAACAAATAGCCCTTTCATCGAAAATTCAGAATCTTGCGTGTTTTATAGAAAATTCAATTCTCTACAACTTTGCGGAAGAAAGTTTTTCAAATTCCAAATAGAAATTGGCCAAAATCCTGAAACAGACGATTTTACAAAGTATAATCAAATTTCGATCGATAAATGGGGTCCACAGACATGTTTAACATGTTTTAAACATTTATTGCAACAAAAATACTCTTCCTCCTCATACTACTCATATATCCCACATTCGTTGTAAAAATATCACCATTATTATATTATTAAAATATAATAATATATTTAAATGAATTATTTTATCGAGAAAAGATAAAATTTCAATTTTAACAATTGTCACATTAAAAATTTTCTCCATCTATAACCACATAAAATCAATATTTTCCTCATCATATGAATCAATAATTAATTATTCACAAATAATATTACTGAGAATCACAATATTGACAACGGGGACGGTTCCTGGAAGAGGGGCTTTCGAATAAGAATTTCTCCTTATTGGCGCGCGATTAGGTGACCAAACCTCTCCTTAGATGAACTTTCTAGACATTGCCAATAATGTTATCTAATAATATTATTCGATAATATGAATTATTGCTTCGATAATGAAAAAATACCATGTAATGACAATTATTGAAACAATGAATGATATAAAATATCAACGCAGCAATTATTGAATCAATAAAATAAAATCTTGAATAAGAATTCACGTAACCATTATTGAATAAAGTGCCTTCTTACGTAAGAATCAATAATTGGTGCAATCCGTGTGTCTTCTTGTGTTTTAACCAATAGAGTATTTTAACGATGATAATCTGTAACAACTACGCCGTTATTTTTAAACAACTTATATTTGTCGTTTTCTTTATCCAATCTCTTTCCGTTATGGGGCCCACACATGGCTGCTTCATCCAATTCCCAGGTCATTTCCTCTATAGCATGATTCCTCCACAAAACTTTAACTTGTGGTATGACCTTTGCGCGTAGGACATGCTCCTTCCTATCCAAGATCTTGACAGGTACCTCCTCATACGTTAAGTCTTCGGCTATCTCGTCCGGTTCTAACTCAATAACGTGGTTTGGGTCTTTCACATATTTACGAAGTACAGATATGTGAAACACATTATGAACACGAGACATACTCAGAGGTAACGCGAGTCTATAGGCTACATTTCCTACTTTCGGTCGAAGAATTTGAAATGGACCAATAAATCGTGGATTGAGCTTTCCTCTCTTCCCAAATCTTGTAACTCCCTTCCATGGAGCAACTCGCATGACAATACATGATCCCCACACTAAATTCCACGTCTTTTCGATGAAGATCCGCATAACTCTTTTGTTGATCTTGTGCTGCTTTTGTATACGTTGTCAATCATTTGAATCTTTTCAAAGAGTCATACGTCTTAACTTTCGGGTCCCAACAATGTTGCTTCACCCTCCTCATCCCAACATATTGGAGAGCGACACTTTCGTCCATATAATGCTTCAAATGGAGCTACACCTATACTTGCTCGATAAGCTGTTGTTGTAGGAGAATTCCACCAATGGTAAATACTTATCCTAACTGCCCTTGAAGTCTAGGACACGGAGTCTTAATAAATCTTCAAGAGTTTGAATAGTCCTTTCTGATTGTCCGTCTGTTTGAGGATGGTATGCCGAATCAATCAGAAATGAAATCCGTGCCCATAGCTTTTTGCAAGCTAACCCAAAATCTTGAAGTGAATCTTGGGTCACGATCCGAAAACTATGGATACAGGCATGCCATGCAACCTCACAATTTCATTCACGTCATATACTAAAGAAGACGTTCAAGGAATAAGTCTCCGTGTCGTGAAAAATAAGCGACTTGGTTAATCTATCAACAATAACCTAAATAGCATTGATGCCACGAGAAACCGTAGGAAGACCCGTAACGAAATCCATGGTAATGTGTTCCCACTTCCATTTCGAATCTCAAGTGGTTGCAACGGACCCTTAGGTACTAGATGCTCACTTTTTTACACGTTAGCAAGTTAAACACATCGAGATAAACTTTGCAATCTCTCTCTTCATATTGTTCCACCAAAATGTATGTCAAGATCACGATACATTTTAGTACTTCCAGGATGGATTGCAAATGGTGTATTGTGTGCCTCCATCATAATCTTGTACTTCAAATCGTAGTCGTTAGGAACACAAAGTCTAGAGTGGACTCAAGTATTCCTTCTTCATCAATTCTCGCTTAGGAATAGCTCCTTCTTGTACTTTCTTCTTCATACGCATCGGCTCGGGTTGGGTGGCTTGAGCGACCTTAACTTTTTCTATTAAAGTTGGCTCTGTCGTATACTTGACATCATCGCACTCGTTCCGCATATGATCTTCTACTCAACGCGTCGGCTACCACGTTCGCTTTTCCGGGATGGTATCGAATAGTGTGGTCGTAGTCTTTCAATAGCTCGAGCCAACGTCATTTGCCGCGTGTTGAGTTCTTTTTGAGTGAAGAAATATTTAAGGCTTTTATGGTGCGAATATATCTTCACTTTCTCCCCATATAGATAGTGCCTCCATATCTTTAACGCTAAAACGATCATTAACTAACTCTAGATCATGAGTAGGATAATTCCTCTCATACTCTTTAAGTTGTCATGAGGCATAGGCTATGACTTTCCCACGTTGCATGAGAACACATCCTAACCCTTTGCACGAAGCATCATTTGAGATAACAAATCCATCCGAACCAGATGGTATTGTTAGAAACAAATTAAAATAAGTCTCCTCTTAAGCTCTTGGAAACTCTTCTCGCGCGTTCTTCGCTCCAAACAAATTTCGTATCCTTTTGAGTTAAATGAGTTAATGGAGTAGCGATTCGAGAAAACCTTCCACGAATCTCCGATAATAACCAAATAAGCCCAAAAACTACGTCTTGATCACCGACTTTTTTCTCTGCTCTAACTTTGTATTGCTTGAATCTTGGCGGATCAACAGATACTCCATGTTTCGACACCACGTGCCCAAGGAATGCTACTTCCTCGAGCCGAACTCGCATTTCTTCAATTTGGCATATAGTTTGTTTTCACGAAGCCTTTGGAGTACCAAATTCAAATGGTGCTCATGATCTTCACGACTTTTGGAATATATGAGGATGTCATCAATAAAGACAACAACGAATCGATCCAAATATTCCTTGAATACTCGGTTCATCATATCCATGAAAGCCATGAAGAGCATTAGTTAGTCCGAAAGACATGACTAAGAATTCATAATGCCCATACCGAGTTCAAGGCGCCTTTTGGAATATCCTCGCCTTCTAATCTTCACCGATGATATCCGAGAATCGAAGATCGATTTTGGAAAAGAATTGTGCCCTCTGAATCGGTCAAACAAGTCATCAATACGAGGTAGAGGATACCTATTCTTGATGGTGACATGGTTCAATTCCGATAGTCAATACAAAGTCGCATACTCCCGTCTTTCTTCTTTACAAATAAAACAGGAGCACCCCAAGGAGATGTACTAGGGCCGAATGAAACCGATGTCCAACAATTCCAGTAGTTGGACCTTTAACTCTGAAGTTCAATAGAGCCATTCGATATGGGGTTTTAGAAATGGGCTTTGTACCAGGTTCAAGATCAATAAAGAATTCAACTTCACGTTACGGGGTAGGCGGGGAAGTTCTTGAAAAATCGTCGGGAAAGTCAATAACAACGGGAATATTATTCAAATTTGACGTGTCTTTATTCAAATCCATAACATGGGCTAAGAAAGCTTGACATCCGTTTTTCAATAAACGAATAGCTTTATGATTAGATATGACGATGATTGATTTTAATGGTTTAGTTGCTTGAATTGTCTAACAACGGGTTGGTTAGGAATATGAAAACTAACAACCTTACGAAAATAATCAATTTTGGCATGATGAGTAGTTAACCAATCAATCCCTAAAATCACATCAAAAGCAAATATCTTTAAAGAGATAAGGTCAACGGGTAAGGTAATGGTGCCAACTTGAATCAAACAAGATTTATAAGCGATGGATGTGATGAAAGTTTCTCTAACGGAGTTTCCACGAGATAGGTTAAAGTCTAATTTCTCCTGAGTCAAGTTTAAACGTTGAGCACATGCAGAGAGATAAATGAATGGGTAAAGCACCGGTATCAAGTAAGGTATAAACTTCGCAAGAATTTATAAATAACACCCGTGATCACCTCGTTTGGGTTCCTCGCATTTTGACCCGATCACAACAAATGCTCTTCCGGAATCGTTGACTTTGACTTTTACGGGATAGTCTTTTGAGTCACCGTCCCCATTGAACTAGGTTTCGCCTTCGTATGATCTCGAAGCGATATGTCCTTCCTTTCCACAATTATAGCATACCTTGAATGTTGTGGGCGGTTTAGATCGATATGTCCCTCTTTTCGCATTTGTAACATATGATGGGTGGTCGTTCTCCTCCCTTAGAACCGATTCTTCTTGCCGTATGCTGCTTCACATAGTCGTTGTTAAATCTCCTTTTTAAAATCTCCTCCCGACTCGCTTCTTCTATTTTCATGGCCATGATTACCACCGAGTGGTTACCATTTTTGTCCATCTGTTTTTTTCTCCGTTGGTTATCATTATTACATTGATTGCTATTTACGCACGCGATCCTGGTTGTGGTCCTCAGTTGACCGTACTTTCGTTATCTCGCTTCTAATAATTGAGCCACATTTCTGAACATCTAAATAGAGAGAAAATTTATGAGAAATGAGATGATGACGTATCTTGGGGTTTCAAACCTCTAAGAAACATCCACGCCATCGTTCCTCATTCTCCACCAAATGAGGTGCAAACACGGATAACTCTGCAAACTTTGCCTCGTCTTCGAGACACCGTCATGTTGTTTTGCTCTAATCGATGAACTCCACTTCCTTCATATAGACGAACACTTTCGTGAAAGTATTTGTCATTAAATAGTTTCAAACGTTTCCCAAGACATCTTGAGTAGGGTTGGATGGGTACGCTCACGAGACTCCCACCATGAGTCTCGCCTCGCCATGCGGAACATAAAGGTGGCGAATGGAACCTTCGTTCTCCGTGCATCCCAAGACATCGAATATCTTGGTAATTTGCTTGACCCATGTTTCCGCCATGATCGGATCGGCTTTCCCTTAAATTCGGTGGTCCCAACTCTTTGAATCGCTTGGCAGTGACAACCCGTGAATTGCTATCATTTTCTCTCAGTATTTTGAACACGAGTCTCCCTCGTGCGATTTTGCATGAAACCGCAAAAAGCTTCTAAACATCCCTCATTCATCATCTGCTCAATGGTGTTGTTCAGAGAGAACATTACACCACTGTTGCTCGTTCTCCTCGTTGGTGAGTACAGCGTCTCCACGGTCTCATTTCCATTGTTAATATTCTCGGTCGACATATTCAAATACCGTCATAAAACAAGGGTTAATTAAGAAATCAATATATCACATAATATCCCTATATCTTGACTAACTAACAAATAAGCTTAGGTAGGACACACTTTAGCGAAGGATTTACTCGTCTCTCCCTCCTAGTTCTATTCCCCGATCTCCGCCAGAGATTATATCCTAAGCTACGATACTAACCGTGGCGCCCCCAAAATAGGTATACATCACTATTACGAGTTGTCAATACATGGTACGTAAACAACTACAACTTTATTATTACAACAATAAAAGCGTGAGTTTGAATACAAATATTATCTTCAGATAATATCTATACTCAAATAAATCCTCATCACATTTATTGATACATTATTTTACAAAAATGGTGAGGATTACTAAACAACTCTCTCTAGAACCTTCATTCCATACCCCGACTACATCTTCGCTATATTCTCGCCTCCCGAGAAAAATGGAACAAAAGGAAAAGGGTGAGCTCAACTAGCTCAATAAAGAATATTATGACTAAGATAATATACAACAAATTATCAGTTAGTTTTCAACGGGGAAAAATCTAATAGAATACAATAGACAACAAATTTTAAATCAATATTCGCAATGAAATAATAATTCATTAGAAGAGTTAAGTAGAGAATGCAAACTACTATCTTCTACATGTATAAATTTAAAAGTTCATCGCTCATCTTTTATCCCCTGTAACATCAATCAATATACATCCGGAATCAAATATTCATCTTTTGCACTACGAGCCAAAGATATTCATCGATTAGTCATGTTCATCTAAACACTGCTCATCTTTACTACTACTGACGAAGATATTCTTCAGAAATCATTCATCTTTCACTCTACGCACCAAAAGATATTCAATAATATCATCATTTAAGACCGAGGATGATAAAAATATTTTTTAAAGAAACGAATCCGGTGAAACAAAATGACAAGGATTAAGGATTAAGGATTCGTATTGCTTTATCCATGTTCAAAATACCTCAAAAATAATCATAGTGGTGTAAAATTCAAGAATGATCAAAACATGGATCTGATCAAAGCTAGTATCCAAAATAGATATTTTGACAAAAAGAAGAAATTTTATTTTTCTAATTGAATAGTCTTGATATCGTGAATAGTCTTGATATCGTGAATAATAACTCAACACCAAAAGATAGAAATTCCACAAAAAACATCTTCACGCTTACGTGAATAGTACTCGTGAATAAGAATCGTGAATAAGTAACTCATGAATAATAACTAACTCGTGAATAAGAACTCATGAATAAGAAACCCGATATGAAAAAGTTCCAAATTTGATAAAAAGTTCCAACCAATATTTCAAAGATAATGATATTGAAGAAATAATATCATTTGAGAAGAAAATAACATCCCTTACCTCGAAAGATTAAGATTACAAATTTGGAATTAAATTATAGTCTTTGAAGGAACTTTTGCAGACCGCCTCTAACAATACTCAAAGTATACTCAAAATACTCACAAGAATACGCTCGATAATATAGAGAGAAAACTTGATTTAAAGTGTGATTTTCAATTCTAACCCAAGCACCCTATTTATAGGAAAATCTTTATAACACCAAAGCGAAAAATTTAATAAAATATTAATATTAATATTACAAATTCCTACGCCCACTTTTAAGGATCCGAATTCAGCATTTACATCACATGCAAGACCCACCTTTAATGACAAAAACGTTTTCATAATAAAAATAATTAAAACTTTCAAAAATTAATTATTTTGAGCTTGAACTTCAATAATTCATAATAAATAGCCCTTTCATCAGAAAATTCGAATCTCGCGAGTTTTTATAGGAAATTCAATTCTCTACAACTTTACAAAAGAAAGTTTTTCCAAATTCCAAATAGAAATTGACCAAAATCCACAAGCAGGCGATTTTACGGTATAATCAAATTTCAATAATAAATGGGGTCCACAGACATGTTTAACATGTTTTAAACATTTATTGCAACAAAAATACTCTTCCTCCTCGTATACTCATATATCCCACATTCGTTGTAAAAATATCACCATTATTATATTATTAAAATATAATAATATATTTAAATAATTATTTTATCGGAAAAGATAAAATTTCAATTTTCAACAATTGTCATATTAAAAATTTTCTCCATCTATAACCACATAAAATCAATATTTTCCTCATCATATGAATCAATAATTAATTATTCACAAATAATATTACGAGAATCACAATATTGTAACTAGCAGCGGTTCAGGGAGCAGGGGGGCTTTCGATAAGAATTTCTCCTTATTGGCGGCAGCGCAATTAGGTGACCAAACCTCTCCTTAGACGAACTTTCTAGACATTGCCAATAATGTTATCTAATAATATTATTCGGATAATATGAATTATTGCTTCGATAATGAAAAATACCGTGTAATGACAATTATTGAAACAATGACAATATAAAATATCAACGCAAAGAATTATTGAATCAATAAAATAAAATCTTTGAGCGATAATTCTCGTAACCATTATTGAATAATGCGCCTTTCTTACGTAAGAATCAATAATTGGTGCAATCTGGTGTCTTCTTGTGTTTTAACCACCAAGTATTTTAACAAGATTATTTGTAATAACTCTGTAGTTATTTTTAAACAACTTATATTTGTCATTTTCTTCATCCAATCTCTTTCCGTTATGGGGCCCACACATGGTTTCAAGCCGTCGCATTTAATATTCCCGATAATCGAAGATTCCACGACCAAACGAATATTCTCCAAATGACAATGAATATTTTATAACCACTTTATTATTTTGAAATATTTGCTTATTTTACCCTAACTATCCACATTAATCACATCAACCCTTACTATTTCAAAATAATAAATAGAAAAATTAAATTTCATTAATAATAAGTTGGGGTCTTACAACCTCCCTCCTTATGAAATTTAGTCCTCGAAATTAACGTCGCATGCTGGTGTTTCGAAAAGGTGAGGATACCTCGCTTTCATTTCCTTTTCCAATTCCCGTGTCATTTCTCTATAGCATTATTCCTCCACAAAACTTTAACTTGTGGTATGACCTTTCTTGGCGTGGGACATGCTCCTTCCTATCCAAGATCTTGACAATACCTCCTCATACGTTAAGTCTTGGCTATCTCGTCCGGTTCTAACTCAATAACGTGGTTTGGGTCTTTCACATATTTACGAAGTGAGGATATGTGAAACACATTATGAACACGAAAACATACTCGGAGGTAACTTGCGAGTCTATAGGCTACATTTCTACTTGATAAGCTGTTGTTGTGGAAAACTCCACCAATGGTAAGAACTTGTCCCAACTTCCTTGAAATCAAGGACACGGAGTCTTAATAGATCTTGAAGAGTTTGAATAGTCCTCTCAATTTGTCCGTCATCTGTCTCGAGGATGATATCTTGAAGCTAAATCGTAAATCTGTGCCCATATCTTTCTGCAAACTAACCCAAAATCGTGAAATGAATCTTGGGTCTCGATCAGAAACTATGGATATTGGCATACCATGCAGTCTTATAATCTCGTTTATGTATATACGAGTAAGATGTTCAAGTGTATAAGTCTCTCGTATCGGTAAGAAATGAGCAGACTTGGTCAATCTATCAACAATGACCCAAATCGCATCTATGCCTTGAGAAACTTTGGGAAGACCAGTAACGAAATCCATGGTAATGTGCTCCAACTTCCATTCTGGAATTTCAAGTGGTTGCTATGGACCTTTTGGTACTTGATGCTCCGCCTTGACTCGTTGTCACGTTAGGCACCTTTGAGATAAACAACGCTATCTCTCTCTTCATATTGCCCCACCAAAATGTATGTCGAAGATCATGATACATTTTGGTACTCCCAGGATGGATTGCAAACGGTGTGTTGTGTGCCTCCATCATGATTTTATACTTTAAATCAAGGTCGTTAGGAACACAAAGTCTGGAGTTGACTCGAAGAATTCCTTCTTCATCGATTCTTGCTTCCGGCATCGCACCTTCTTGCACTTTCTTCCTCATCGCATCGACTCCGGGATCAGTAATTTGAGCAGCTTTAATTTTATCAATTAAAGTCGGTTCTACTCGTATATTTGCCATCATCACGTGGGTCCCTGGATTCTTTATCTCTATCTCCATCCTTTTCAAGTCATACAAAATGGGCCTTTGCGTTGACAATATTGAACTCGTACCCGCATATGATCTTCTATTTAATGCGTCAGCTACCACGTTTGTTTTTTCAGGATGGTATTGGATGGTATGATCATAATCTTTCAACAGTTCAAGCTAACGTCGTTGTCACATGTTCAGTTCCTTTTGAGTGAAGAAATATTTGAGGCTTTTATGATCTGTAAAGATCTCCACTTTTTCCCCATACAAGTAATGCCTCAAAATTTTAAGTGCGAAGACAACAGCTGCTAACTCTAGGTCATGAGTAGGATAATTCCTCTCATATTCTTTGAGCTGTCGTGAGGCATAGGCTATGACTTTTCCATGTTGCATGAGAACACATCTTAACCCTTTGCCCGAAGCATCACTGTAGATGACAAATCCCTCCGAACTAGATGGTATTGTCAGAACAGGTCCTGAAATGAGTCTCCTCTTGAGTTCTTGAAAACTCTTCTCACATTCCTCGCTCCAACCGAACTTTGTATCTTTCCGAGTCAGCGAGTTAGTGGAGTAGCGATTCGAGAAAACCCTTCTACGAATCTCGATAATAACCAATAAGCCAGAAAAGCTACGTCTTCGATCATTTGATTTAGGTTGCTCCCGACTTTGAATAGCTTCAATCTTTCTTGCACGGTCAACGGATATTCCATGACTTGATACCATCGCGCCCAAGGAATGCTACTTCCTCAAGCCGTAACTCGCATTTCTTCAACTTGGCATAAAGCTTGTATTCACGAAGCTTTTGGAGTATCGACCTCAAGTGTTCCTCGTGATCTTCACGACTTTTGGAATATATGAGGATGTCATCAATAAAGACGACCACAAAATGATCCAAATATTCCTTGAATACTTTGTTCATCATATCCATGAAGGCGGCGAGAGCATTAGTCAATCCAAAGGACATGACTAGGAATTCATAATGCCCGTCTGGGAGTTTCGGCCGTCTTTGGAATATCATCGGTTCTAATCTTCAATTGGTGATATCCGGAACGAAGATCAATTTTGAAAAGAATTTGGCTCCTTGCAATTTGGTCAAACAGTCATCAATACGTGGCAATGGGTACCTATTTTTATGGTGACATGATTCAACTCGATAATCAATACAAAGTCGCATACTCCCATCTTTCTTCTTCACGAATAGAAGCAGAGCACCCCAGGAGAAGTACTAGGGCGAATAAAGCCAATGTCTAACAATTCTCTGCAATTGAGTCTTTAACTCACGAAGTTCAATAGAGCCATTCGATATGGGGCTTTGGAAATGGGTTTTGTACCGGGTTCAAGGTCGATACAAAATTCAATTTCACGCCTGGGGTAGGCGTGAAGTTCTTCAAGAATACGTCGGAAATTCATTAACAATAGAAATATTATTCAAAATCGGCGTATTTTGTTTAGATTCATGACATGAGCCAAGAAAGCTTGACATCCGTTTTTCAATAAACGAATAGCTTTATGGCTTGAGATGACAGTGATTGATTTTAATGGTTTTGTTGCTTAAATTCGCATAATAGGTCGATTAGGAATATGAAAGCTAACAACCTTACGAAAACAATCAATTTTTGCATGATGAGTAGTTAACCAATCAATCCCTAGAATTACATCAAATGCAAGTATTTTTAATGCAATAAGATCGACAGGTAATGTGTGGATACCGATTTGAACCAAACAAGGCTTATAAACCGTGGATGTAATGAAGGTTTCTCCCAACGGAGTTTCCACAGATAAGTCAAAGTCTAATTTCTCCGGAGTCAAATTTAATCGTTGAGCGCAAGTAGGAGAAATAAAAGAATGGGTAGAACCGGTATCAAATAAAGTGTAGACTTCACTAGAGTTTATGATAAGCTTACCCGTGATGACCTCATTCGGGTTCCTTGCTCTCTGGAGGTCACAACAAACGCCTTCTCAGACTTACTCTGGCTTTGACTTTTCTCGGGCGACCTTTGGTGCCTCTATCCTAGCTGAATTTGTCTTCGATGAATGACAAAATCGGGCTAAGTGACCTTCTCTTCCACAATTATAACATGTTTTGGACGGCATCGCTCAATTTGGACTGATGTGTCCCTCCCCTCCGCATTTGAAGCATATGATAGGTGGTCTTTCTCCTTCCTTAACAACGGGTCTTTGGTCTTGACGTCTTTCCATCATTGTTGAATCTCCTTTCTTGAAATGTCCATTCTTATTGTTTTGGCCCGATTACCACCAAGTAGTTACCATTTCGGCTGGTGATTCCTCTACGCTTGTTGTCACCGCTTCGATGATCGCTCTCTCACTAATATTATCATTTTGTCAACCGCTTCTTTTTGGTTGCGTTGACTCGTTATCGCTACTCCACCAATCGAGCCCTATTTACAACATCCTGAATACAAACACGGTTTATGAAATAAGATGTTGACGTATTTACTTCAAACCTCTTAAAAACATTCGCGCCATTCTCTCTTCATTATCCACCAAGTGGGACGTAAACCGTGATAACTCATAAATTTTGCCTTGTATTGCGACACGGTCCATATTGTTTTGCTCTAATTTGATAAACTCCACCTCCTTCATGTGACTAATACTTTCGGAAAGTATTTGTCGTTGAAACGACTCTTGGAACTTCTCCCAAGACATCTTGATCTGGCGGGTTGAGTACGTTTCTGGATTTCCACCGATGTCTGCTTTCTCTCTCCGCAAACATAAAGGCGGTAAAGGGAACCTTTTGCTCCTCGGAGCATCCCAAGACATCAAATATCTTGGTGATCTGCTTTATCCATGCTTCCGCCATAAGTTGTTTTGGTTCTCCCTTAAACTCCGGTGGTTCCAGCTCCTTGAACTGTTTAGCGGTGACCGCCCGAGAGTTTCCAGTGTTTCCACCTACATTTTGGACAGGAGCTGTGTTAGGTTTGTAATATTCATGAACGCAATCAAATTGCATAAAAAGTGCGGAAACGTGTAAAATCAGAGTTTAAAAATTTTACACACCATATACCCGGATCACCCTTTATGCACAATTATTAATTAAACGAAAAGGATGATTAAGAAACATACCCTTGAAGATCCGAGCTTCCTCAGGTACAAGTTCACCTCCAATCCTTTTTCGCGTTCAACTTGAATCCATCGGGTTTGGTTCCTTCCTTTGATCAACGTTAGCCACCCAAGTGTATGGCCTCTAGAGGTGATCCACCAAAGAAGAAGAATTTTCAAGAAGAAGGGGTATTGGCTCAACCCTAGTTTTCTATCTCTATAGAAAAGGCGTACTCTCCCACAAATTGGAATTATGTCGTAGTTTTGATATCTGATATAAGACTCCTCTTATAAAGATATCAAGTAACCTATTCAAAATAAGGTATTATTTAATTAAACTCTTTTAATTAAATGGGCTCCTAATCTTATTAGGGATAATTAATTAAACTCTTTTAATTAATTTTCCTCCTAATCCTATTAGGAATAAATGAGAGTACTTATATTAAATTAATTCCTAAACTCTTTTAGAAATTAAAATAATAATAATTGTAATAATATTAATAAGACTCCTCTTATTAATTTATATTTAATATTTCTAAAATATTAAATAATAAATATTAAGCTATTTAATTTATTCTATCATCATAGATTAAATTAAATATACTTAACATATTATTATGATTATGCCATTAACTTCTTAAATAATTATTCTTCCTTTTATGGTGTGACCCTTTAGGTTCTCCATATTAAACCTATTGTGAATAAATCAATTAGAATAATTCTAATCTTATTTAAATAAATAAATTAAACAATTAATTTATTTAAATAAATAATATTTATTCTACAATAGGGATAAGCCTCCCTAGCGATCAACGACTTTCCGGATAATATAGATTTCAACATTAATCATTAAAGAACCTTTGAGTAAATAGTTACTGCATGCAATTCAATCCTTCCACCATACAATGTCCCAATTAAATATAAGACATGGAATTATCACAAGTCTTATTTTATTTAATTATATGTATTTCGACTCTTAAATGCACAACTCAAATAATGCAAATTAGAAACTCCTTTCTAATTTCATTCTCGCTTAACCAAGGACTCTTTGGTTGTCATTTATCGAATCACATAGGACATTTCTCTCGCTTTTATTAGAAGTGGTAGATTCTTTATTGATCATACATTATCTCCATGTACAACTTATTATACCCAAGCATACCCTTTGATATACCCTAAGGGTCTTAAGGAATAAGTCAAAGTATAACTCATCATACACAAGATACTATGATGATCTCAAGCCCAAGGATCACTTGTCTTACTATCACTACAAGAATTCTATTGACGAGTGAAGTAAAGCTCCATTAGGTATTCCTTAGCGAGCCAATGCTCAATTGAACTTATTCTCTAATAAGCACCTACATACTTGCTTTAGTGTCTCCACAAAATGATCATGAGATCAATCATCCTCATCCAATGAAAGCAAGCAACGTATGTACCCAATCTGCCGGATTCACTAATCCCCAATTTAGTAATCCAATGATTGGGAACTATTTTAGTTTTAAGCTTTCTAAGAATTTAGATCTCATTAGAATGATCATCATCATTATTCTAAAAGCATTGCTTAAAACTATGGGTTTATCACATATTATAAAAACAAAGATCATGTAGATAATTAAAAGCCTTTAATAAATTAATACTTTTTATTAATAAATGAATAAGATGTTACAAAGTATATGCTTTATCATCAAACATGATTGGCTTGTGTGCATATTACTTTCAAGCCGCTCTCACCTGCTGTTGTATGAATTGCATAAAGCCTCTGAACATTCCATCATTCATCATTTGGTCAGTGTTGTTGTTTGCATGAGGATTGTCGCCTTCCTGATGCACATTCTCCTGATTATTGATATGTGGAGACTCAACGGTCTCTTGTGCTCCATTCTTATTCTCAACATTTTTGGATGTCATTTTCGAGATCGCCACAAAACAAAGGTTAATTGACATGTAACATAATATCTCTAAACTCGACCAACCAATTTAAATATAAAATAAATTTAAGTAGGTCCTACTTAGCGAAGAATTCCCCATCTCTCCCCTCCTAGTTCTAGTCTCACATCTTAGCCAGGGATCATATCCCTAAGCTTTGATACCAACTGTGACGCCGCCAAAATTAGGTATACATCACCCATCTTGGGTTGTCGGATACATGGTACGTAATTCAAATACAACTTACTAATACTGTTGTGCGTGTACAATCGACAAACATAAACTGTGAGTTTGAATACAAATATTATCTACTAGAGATTATACAAACTCAAAAGGAGTCCTCATTACAATTATTATCACACTATTTCATAGAATAGTGAGGACTACTAATACTATCCTCTGGACCATCACTCCGTTCCCCGACTCGTCCCAGCTATATTCTCATTTCCTAAAGAGAACAATGAAAGAAAGGGTGAGCTCAACTAGCCCAGTAAGAAATATTATGACTAAGATAATGCAGAATAAATTATCATTAGTCTCCAACAATGTTAAACTGATAAAATATAATAGACATCAAGTTTAATCTGCGGTGAACAAGCAATCCATTAAAAGAGTCAAGTAGAAAATAAAATCTACTATCTTTTATGATTTAAAAGGTTTTTCATCATTTGTTATCGAGACTCGAACAATAAATATTCCACATCATCGAATCACCCCTGCACTACGGCCAAGGATATTCTTTAGTATCACGACCACAATTATCCATGCATTACGGGCCAAGAATATTTGTGTATTCATTAATGGTCGTGATCATGCCAACAACTGTCCATCAATGCACTACGGACCAATGAGAACTTTTACCACATTATTTGTAACATTACGGTCATGATTATTGTGACGCCCCCAAAATTAGGTATACATCACCCATCTTGGGTAGTCAGATACATGGTACAGAATTTAAATACAACTTACTAATATAACTGTCGTGTATAATACGACATAAACTGTGAGTTTGAATACAAATATTGTCTACTAGATATTATACAAACTCAAAAGGAGTCCTCATTATAATTATTATCACACTATTTCACGTAAATAGTGAGGACTACTAATGCTATCCTCTGGACCATTACTCCGCTCCCAGACTCGTCCCAACCATGTTCTCATTTCAAGAGAGAAAAGAAAAGAAAGGGTGAGCTCAACTAGCCCAAGAAGAAATATTATGACTAAGATAATGCGAATAAATTATCAATAGCCTTCAACATTGTTAAACCGATAAAATATAATAAACATCAAGTTTAATCTGCGGTGAATAAGCAATCCATTAAAAGAGTCAAGTAGAAAATAAAATCTACTATCTTTTATGATTTAAAAAGTTTTTCATCATCTTTGTTATAATTGAGACTCGACTTTAATAAATAATCCACATCATCGAATCACCCCTACACTACTACCCGAGATATTCTTTAGTATCACGACCACAATTATTCACGCACTACGGGCCAAGAATAGTTGTGTATTCATTAATGGTCATGATCATGCCAACAATCATCCATCAATGCACTACTACCACTAAGGACTTTTACCACATCATTTGTTACATTACGGTCAAGGATTACAATCGAATAGTCTCTCGGTCATAATCATACCAAGTCCATCTATGCACTTTCGTGCCACGAGATGATTTTAAAAAATATAAACATGAGGATGATGACAATGATATAAGAATTCAATAAAACAAGTTCAAGAATTATTTTATCCAGAATTATTAACGTCCAAATTGTCAACATGATACTATTTTGTAGAGTAAAATTCAAGAATGATCGAAGAATATTTCCATGAAAAGATCTTTGGATGAAACGAAATATCAAGGATATTCTACTAATTTCATGGAGTATAGAAGTCAAAGTTTTAACCAACTGGTATAATAAAAAGAATGGAATAACAAAAGAAATCACCATGCATGCGGTATTTTGCATGTAGGCGAGTTATTCCAATGAATAATAATAATGGAACGAAGTCGGTGAAATTCACACCAAGCAGGATGTTCCAATGAGAATAATAAAGATGGAACCATCCTTGTAAAACACACGATAGGATATTCCAATGAATGATAAAGAAGCGGAACCAGTCCTGTGTAAAACACACGCATACATGATGTTCCAATGTAAATAATAAAGAGGCGAATTAGGTCCTGTAAAACACACAGCGGGATGTTCCAATGTAATAATAGAAGAATGTCACCAAGTATAGGGTAAACCACGTTATAAAAGTTATTCCAACCGTAATAATAAGCAATGGAATAACAACATTCTTCTTCATGAATAAGAAAGAATAACACCCCTTACGAAAGTGCAACAAATAATATTCCCTACCTTAGAAGAACTCCGAATATTGGCAAAGTGAAGTAGCGAGAATACTTTTCTTCTTTCTCTCTATAGTTTCTCTCTCTAGTTTCAAAGAAATTAGTAAAGAAAATAATGAAGGAATGAGCTTCTATTTATAGGAAAATAGAATGCATAGTAATTAATCCATGAAACGGTCCGTATTGATTTACTTTAATCGACGGTCCATATTTAAAGCAAAATCTTTTAAATAAAATATAATATATTCTATTTATATAAAAACATTTTACTATGCAAACACTATGCAACACTATGCAAAATACTATGCATAATAAAATATAATATATTTTATTTATAGAATAACTTTAATAAAGTATTACATTTTATATATAAAAGATGTTTATGTTTTATTACGTTAATAATACTGAATAAAACAAAACGTCATTATCGCTATAATAATTCATATTATTAATCGACAATAATGGAATCAAACCGAGTGACTTCTCACATAAGCATCAATAATCAATACTGTGTGCTACTATAAAACCACACGTATTCTTTATTTTTTTACTAAGAGTAGTTCAACAATTATCAATGGTAAAACTTCCGCCGTTATTTCAATAAAATATTTTTGTCGTTTTCTCGATCCGACAATAATTACATTAATGGGGTCCACCAATGATTGAGTAGTTGTACGAATATTCCTCGCTAAACCGAATATTCCCCACCAATCGAATATAATATAACCACTTGCATACTTTTGCAAAATTTATAAATATTACCCACAACTATAACATTATATCAAATTATTCCATAATATTCAAAATAATATTTATAGAAAATTCATCTTTATTTATAAAAAGTGGGGTCTTACAACCTCCCTTCTTATGAAATTTAAGCCCTCGAAATTAGGTGCACGCACTGGTATGTCAAGAGGTAAGGATACCTTGATTTCATTTCGATTCTAACTCCCAAGTCATTTCCTCAACATCGTGGTTCCTCCACAAAACTTTGACTTGAGGTATAACCTTGGAGCGCGTAGAATATGTTCCTTCTTATCCAAAATTTGAACAGGAACCTCTTCATACGTCAAATTTTCCGCTATTTCGTCCGGTTTCTAACTCAATAATATGGTTCGGTCTTTCACATATTTACGTAACATGGATATGTGAAAACGTTATGAACACGAGACATATTTAGCAGAAAGAAGTCTATAGGCCACGATTCCTACTCGATCGAGGATTAAAATGGACCGATGAATTGAGGATTAAGTTTTCCTCTCTTTTCAAATCTTGTAACTCCTTTCCATGGAGCAACTCTTAACAACACATGATCTCCTATATCGAATTCCACGTCCTTTCGATGAAGATCAAAGATAACTCTTTTATCGATTTTGTGAGGTTTTTATACGTTGTCGGATCGTTTGAATCTTTTCCGTAGTCATACGTACCAACTCCGGTCCCAACAACGTTGCTTTCACCCACCTCATCCCAAAGATAATTGAGAATCGACACTTTCTTCCATACAACGCTTGAATGGAGCCATGCCAATACTTGCGATAATCTGTTGTTGTAGGAAAACTCCACCAATGGTAAGAACTTGTCCCAACTCCCCTTGAAATCAAGGACACAGAGTCTTAATAGATCTTCAAGAGTTTGAATAGTCCTCTCCGATTTTCCGTCCATTGCGAGGGATGATATGCCGAAGCTAAATCGTAAGTCTGTGCCCATAGCTTTTTGCAAACTAACCCAAAATCGTGAAGTGAATCTTGGGTCTCGATCGAAACTATGGATACCGCGGCATACCATGCGATCTTACAATCTCGTTTATGTACATACGAACAAGTCGTTCAAGTGTATAAGTTTCTCGTGTCGGTAAGAAATGAGCGGACTTGGTCAATCTATCAACAATGACCCAAATCGCATCAATGCCTTGAGAAACCTTAGGAAGACCGTGAATTAAATCCATTGTAATGTGCTCCCACTTCCATTCCGGAATTTCAAGTGGTTGCAATGGACCTTTTGGTACTTGATGCTCCGTTTTAACTCGTTGACAAGTTAGACACCTCGAGATAAACAAATACGCTATCTCTCTCTTCATATTGCTCCACCAAAATGTATAGACGAATATCATGATACATTTTGGTACTCCCAGAGATGGATTGCAAATGGTGTGTTGTGCGCCTCCATCATGATATTATACTTTAAATCGTGGTCGTTAGAACACAAAGTCCGGAGTTGACTCAATTTATTCCTTCTTCATCGATTCTTGCTTCCTAAGATAGCACCTCTCTTTCTTTCTTCCTCATACGCATCGCCTCCGTGTCCTGTAGCTTGAGCGAACTTTAACTTTATCTATTAAAGTCTGCTTCTACTCAGATATTCGCTATCATCACATGCGTCCCTCGAGTCTTTAACTCTATCTCCATCCTTTGCAAGTCACACAAAATGGGCCTTTGCGTTGACAATAACGCACTCGTGCTTGCATATGATATTCTACTCAATCGCTCGCCTACCACGTTCGCTTTTCCGGATGGTATTGGATGGTATGATCATAATCTTTCAATAGTTCAAGCCAACGTCGTTGTCGCATGTTGAGTTCCTTTTGAGTGAAGAAATATTTGAGGCTTTTTATGATCCGTAAAGATTTCCACTTTCTCCCATCTGATAATGCCTCCAAATTTTAAGTGCAAAAGACAACAAACGCCAACTCCTCCGGATCATGAGTAGGATAATTCCTCTTATATTCTTTGAGTTGTCATGAGGCATAGGCTATAACTTTTCCATGTTGCATGAGAACACATCCCAACCCTTTTGCTAGAAGCATCATCAGTAGATGACAAATCCTCCGAGCCGGATGGTATTGTCGTAACAGGTCTTTGAAATAAGTCTCCTCTTGAGTTCTTGAAAACTCTTCTCACATTCTTCGCTCCAACCAAACTTTGTATCTTTTCGAGTCACCGAGTCAATGGAGTAGCGATCACGAGAAAATCCTTCCACGAATCTCCGATAATAACCAAATTAAACCGAGAAAGCTACGTGCTTTCTATCATCGATTTAGGTTATTCCCACTTTGAATAGCTTCAATCTTTCTTTGGGTCAATGGATATTCCATGACTTGATACTACGTGCCCAAGGAATGCTACTTCTTCAAGCCGAACTCGCATTTCTTTCAACTTGGCATAAAGCTTATATTCACGAAGCTTTTGGAGTGTCAACTTTCAAGTGTTGCTCATGATCTTCATGGCTTTTGGAATAAATAAGGATGTCATCAATAAAGACGACCACAAAGTGATCTAAATATTCCTTGAATACTCGGTTCATCATATCCATGAAGCGCGTGAGAGCATTAGTCAATCCAAAGGACATGACTAGGAATTCATAATGCCCGCATCTTAGTTCTCGAAAGCCGTCTTTGGAATGTCGGTGCTTCTAATCTTCAATTGGTGATATCCTAACGAAGATCAATCTTTGAAAAGAATTTGGCTCCTTGCAACTGGTCAAACAGGTCATCAATACGTGGCAATGTATACCTATTTTTGATGGTGACATGATTCAACTCCCGATAATCAATACAAAGTCGCATACTCCCATCTTTCTTCTTCACGAATAGAACAGGAGCACCCCAAGGAGAAGTACTAGGACGAATAAAGCCAATGTCTAACAATTCCTGCAGTTGGGTCTTTAAATCCTGAAGTTCAATAGGAGCCATTCGATATGGGGCTTTGGAAATAGGTTTTGTCTGGGGTTCAAGGTCGATACAAAATTCAATTTCACGCTCTGGGGTAGGCCGAAGTTCTTCTGGAATACGTCAGAAATTTATTAACAATAGAAATATCATTCAAAACTAACGTATTTTTTTTAAATCGTGACATGAGCCAAGAAAGCTTGACATCCGTTTTCAATAAACGAATAGCTTTATGGCTTGAGATGACCGTGATTGATTTTAATGGTTTGGTCGTTTGAATTAGCATAATAGGTTGATTAGGAATATGAAAGCTAACAACCTTACGAAAAAAATCAATTTTTGCATGATAAGTAGTTAACCAATCAATCCTTTAGAATCACGTCAAATGCAAGTATTTTTAATAAAATAAGATCGACAGGTAATGTGAGGTACCGATTTGAACCAAACAAGACTTATAAACAAATGGATGTAATGAAGGTTTCTCCCAACGGAGTTTCCACAGATAAGTCAAAGTCTAATTTCTCCTGAGTCAAATTTAATCGATGAGCGCAAGTAGGAGAAATAAAAGAATGGGTAGAACCGGATCAAATAAAGTATAGACTTCATTAGAGTTTATGATAAGCTTACCCGTGATGACCTCATTCGGTTCTTTGCTCTCGGGAGGTCACAACAAACGCCTCCTTGCACTACCGATTTTGACTTTTACGGGGACTACGCTTTGGTGCCTCCATCCTAGTTGAATTTGTCTTCGGAAAATGACAAAATCGAGCTAAGTGACCTTTGTTAGGTTTGTAATATTCATAACGCAATCAAATTGCATAAAAGTGCGGAAACGTGGTAAAATCAGAGTTTAAAAAATTTACAAACCATATACCCGGATCATCCTTTATGCATAATTATTAATTAAACGAAAAGATAAAGAATAAATCATACCTCAAGATCGAGCTTCCTCGGTACAAGTTCACCTCCAAATCCTTTCGCGTTCAATCTTGAATCCACCGGGTTTGGTTCCTTCCTTTGATCAACGTTAGCCACCCAAATGTTTGGCCTCTAGAGGTGATCCACCAAGGAAGAATAAAATTCAAGAAGATGGGTGTTATGGCTAACCCTAGTTTTCTATCTCTATAGAAAAGGCATACTCCCAACAACTTGGAATTATTACGTACTTTGTTAAAGTCAACAACCCATACCACCCATAATAAGACTCCTCTTATTTATAGATGTGGGCAACCCACCTTAACAATTAAGGAATTGAGATTTATTTAATTAATTAAATTCTTTTAATTAATTAAGCTCCCTAATCTAATTAGGGATAATTAATTAAACTCTTTTAACTAATTTTCCTTCCTAATCCAATTAGGAATAAATGAGAGTACTTATATTAAATTAATTTCTAAACTCTTTTAGAAATTAAAATAATAATAATTGTAATAATATTAATAAGACTCCTCTTATTAATTTATATTTAATATTTCTAAAATATTAAATAATAAATATTAAGCTATTTAATTTATTCTATCACCATAGATTAAATTAAATATACTTAACATATTATTACGATTATGCCATTAACTTCTTAAATAATTATTCTTCCTTTTATGGTGTGACCTTTTAGGTTCTCCATATTAAACAGGTTGTGAATAAATCAATTAGAACAATTCTAATCTTATTTAAATAAATAAATTAAATAATTAATTTATTTAAATAAATAATATTTATTCTACAATAGGATAAAGCCTCCTCTAGCGCTCAACGACTTTCCGGATAATATAGATTTCAACATTAATCATTAAAGAACCTTTGAGTAAATAGTTACAGACAATTCAATCCTTTCCACCATACAATGTCCCAATTAAATATAAGACATGGAATTCTTTGTCAAGTCTTATTTTATTTAATTATATGTATTTCGATCCTTAAATGCACAACTCCAAATAATGCAAATTAGAAACTCCTTTCTAATTTCATTCTCGCCTGCCAAGGACTCTTGGGTTGTCATTTATCGAATCACATAGACATTTCTCTTCTTTATTAGAAGTGGTAGATTCTTTATCGATCATACATTATCTCCATGTATAACTTCTTATACCCAAGCATACCCTTTGATATACCCTAAGGGTCTTAAGGAATAAGTCAAAGTATAACTCATCATACATAAGATACTATGATGATCTCAAGTCCAAGGATTACTTGTCTTACTATCACTACAGAAATTCCTATTGACAGCAAATAAAACTCCATTAGGTATTCCTTAGCGAGCCACGCTTCAAAGAACTTATTCTCTAATAAGCACCTACATACTTGCTTTTAGTGTCTCCACACAAATGATCATGAGATCAATCATCCTCATCCAATGAGCAAGCAACGTATGTACCAATCTATCCGGATTCACTAATCCCCAATTTAGTAATCCAATGATTGGGAACTATTTTAGTTTTAAGCTTTCTAAGAATTTAGATCTCATTAGAATGATCATCATCATTATTCTAAAAGCATTGCTTAAAACTATGGGTTTATCACATATTATAAAACAAAGATCATGTAGATAATTAAAAGCCTTTAATAAATTAATACTTTTATTAATAAATGAATAAGATTGTTACAAAGTATATGCTTTATCATCAAACATGATTGGCTTGTGTGCATACTACTTTCAATCTCCCACTTGCACTAAAGCCAATCGTCATGGTAACTCATACTCTTCTTCTCTAAGTGACGATTATCCTGCTGTTGGATAAGCTTTAGTTTATGGATATGTAATGTTGTTTATGAGAGTCCAATATCTCTATAGTGATTTCCCATCTTTCAATGATTCTAATAATCAAATGAAAGTGCCACAACACATGTTTAGATCCAAGATGAGACTTAGGAGCTATTCCTAGTTCTGTAATGAAATTTAATCCAAACAATCAACTTGTAGCTTCATTTATAGCTATATACTTTGTCTTTATTACTAAACCAGCAACTCCTTGCTGTTTGGAACCTTTCCAATTCACTGCACCACCGTTCAAGGTAACACTTTACCTTAAAGTGAATTTTCTGTCGTCTTGGTCTGTCTGAAAAACTTAAGTCTGTTAAGCCCTCTAGTTTTAATTCAGACCCACCATGAATATGATCACATCCTTAGTGCCGGTTAAGCACTTTAAGATGTTTTTCACTGACTCATAGTGAACTTCTCCAGAATATGACTGATCAACATCAGGTCTCGTACATTTCATTGCATACATGATTGTCACTCATGCGATCTCTCTTCTTTGGAGTCTATGGGGACTATTAAGAGAGATACACTCCATAGCTCATCGACATGAGACATCTCTTGGAGTTTGCCATGCTAAACGACTTTAGCATCAAATGAATATACGTTCCTTGGGTTAAGTTGAGCATCCTTTTAAATCTATCTATATAGATTTATATCCCCAATTAAGATACTCTTCCCAAACCATTCACGGAGGAATGTTTAGACAACTTTATCTTTACTGATTGTAGCATTAGTATGTCATTCCTTATCCGTAGTATATCAACATATAATATTAGGAATGTCACGGTGCGCTCCCAATTCGTCCCTTTTTGTACACACTAAAGTCTTACCTCATCGAATGTAACTCGGATCATCATCTTCTATGATGTGTACCTCATCATCATCATCCATGATGAATCCATACCTCCTAGGTATCTTCTGGTGACTATTCCGATTTGATTTATTGTGGTGTAATACAATAGGTCTATCTATAGGTTCCTCTTATTTGACTTATAGTATTTTGTGGTTCTTGAACTTTTCAAGATCTATTATCCTCCCACTAGCCCTTCAATAATAAACACATTTATCTTAGAAGCGGCGTGTTTCAGAAACAAACACCTTTTGCTAAGTAGGATTATAGAACATATACCCTAAACTTACTTTAGGATGTCCCACAAATCAGATTTGTCAAATCTTGTCCCAAGCTTATCCTTTGAAACCTTTTCACATAAGTTGGACAACCCCTATCTTAACAAACTTAAGATTAGGAATCCTCCCGTCCCATAACTTTTATGGAGTCTTGGGGGTGGATTTTGAGGTTACCATTTTCGTAGATATGCGACCATTTCTAGGATATGACCTGTAAGGATACTTTGGAATGTCGGTAAAATCATTATGGACCGCATCTATGTCTAACAAGGTACTGATTTTTCCATTCGGATACATCAATCATTTATTGCGTATCAGGATATTTCTAGTATGAGAAAACCATTTGAGATGATCTAGAAACTTATTGCACAAGTATTTATTCCTTGATCTAATCAAAGAATCTTAATACACTGCCAATTTGTTTCACTTCTAAATTCTTTGAACCTTTCAAATAATTCACACTTGTATTTTAGCAAATACACACATTCAACTCTTTGAATGATCATCTCCTTTTCTTATACTAATTTGTTCAATTTGTAAAATATATTTTTCACGTAAGTCAAGTATACAAAATTTATTAAGTAATATTCCAGTTCTATACAAAACATTATTATTATAAATAGAACAACAATTGTTCTTAAATATAATACCAAAGATTTCATTGTCCAACAATAAAATGGAAATAATGCTTTCAACAAGAACCGGAATACAATAACAACTTATTGACTTAATAGATTTGCCCGTAGTCGATCTTAAACTGTAAGTTTCTATGGCTAATGTTGCAACCTGCTGCTTCATTTCCCACACATAGGATTACTTATCTTTGTTTAGCTTTCTACTGCTTGGTCCTTTCATAAATCTATATTTATGATAACCAAAGTTGATATCCAATATCCAAGTAGAACCTTGACTTAAAGAAAAATTTATTTTAAATCTTGAACAAAATCAGTATTATAACCGAACTTCACTAAGCTTCTTTGGTTAGCCTCTGCAAGATGCTTCTCTGATTTCTTTCCGAAGTCGAGGCTTATTGCGTGGAAGCAAACTTCTTTGCTATCCGTGATCGGTTTTGTTCTTATTATCCTTTGTTTATGCCTTTCTATTTACCTTCTTTGAATCATTCTTCTTTTCGTAAGATCCTTTGGCCCCTACCAAGAAGACTTGATCTTTCTTGGTTGAAAAGTGACTCTCAACATTTTCAACATGTTAAAAAATCAAATGAAAGTCGATATCTAGCTTGTTCATATGAAAAATTCACAACAATTGTGAAAGGAGTCCGGGAGTGAGTGCAAGATCAAATCTTGGCTCAACTCTCCATCCATGACAAAACCAGGTTGTTCTAATTGATCAATCAAATTGATTATGTTAAGAACCTTTTTTATGCATCTTATAGTGCCATTGGCCATTCTAGATCGGAAGAGCTCCTTAGATATCTCGATATCTATCGGTCCCACTTTCCTCACCATCAACTACTTGATGTGCGGGAATATAGTAGAGCATCCATAGTTTCATCTTGACGAAAGCTCGTTACTTTAGATCTTGAGCATGATGCATTGAGCCAATCATGCATCATCTTGCCACTTTCTAAAAGTAGCAATGTCTTCCTCGAGGCATTATGCGCAACCATTGCGAGGGATAGGCGACAGGACATAAGATAGCTTTTCACCTATGAGAACTATTCTCAAATTCCTTAACCAATCCGCTTAATTGATTACGGTTAATTTAGCATCTAATATGCTTTAAAGTGATAGTAATTTTAGACATTGTAAAATTCTCAAAAATGAATTTGTAATTAACAACATTTTAACATACATTCTTTTATTAATTACCAAAATAATTTAGGTCTTGTTTTAAATTGGTATCTCCCACTATTTTTTCTTCAAACTATATTACCCTCACTTATATAGTTCGGCAAAATCTAATTAAAGATTAGCTAGTGAGAATAAGGATCCCATTTCAAATGTATATAGCCTTGTGGTGACACAACAAACTATATATAAATAAATAGGTAGACAACTTTTGTCAATTACATCAACTATGCAACTCCTTGTCTTTTGCCTCTTAGATTACTTTGATCAGTGGTGGCACATCCGAATCAAAATTATCCAAGTTAAGTCCAACCTAGCACTCCATATATTCAAAAAGAAAAATATCATCCTTGTGGTGACACAACAAAACAATATTGTTCAATTTTCTTTATAAGCATCAAATGTGATAAATTAACATCTTAAATACTTAATACTTGCCTTGTGGTGACACAACAAACTCATATTAAATATTTAATACTCTATTAATTTTATCATGCTTTAGAAAGCGACGCTCGATATTCCAAATATCTTTGAACGCTTAGGACTTAATATAAAAATTTGAGGGGTTTGTTATTAATTTGTCTCATCTTGTTTAAGCGCATGCATATATATATATAAAATACGCGTATATTAATTAACATGCGAAGCATGTTTGCATAATATATAATATATATATAATATAAGCATGCACATATAGAATACTATATTCTACCCTTGATTGATTATGGACTTTTATTCTAGTTTGGTTCACTAGAGCCACCAAGTGAACCAAAAGGTCAAACCCTAGGGGTGCAAGAAATAATATTTAAATATAACTATTACATTTAAACCCTGCTCCATTACAAAGCGGGTCTTCACGCTCCTTGTTCCTTGATCTTCAATTTTTCAAAATTAATTCTAACTATTCCTATTACAAAACTATTTAAAATAAATAGAAACCTTGATCGTGATCGAGGGAAAGTACATAGGAGGAGATAGAATTTACATTAAGAAAAATTAGAGAAGATGAGGTACACGAGACCCCATTTTAATAAAACCCATACATTCATGCATCCAACTAAAATAAATCCAATCGCATTGGTCATAGTCCATAATCAATCCCATTTATTATCATACACATCACCATATATCATCAATAAATAACATTCATCTCATGAATAATAAACATTTAATATATATATTGATATCATTTAATGGGCAAATTTAGTTAGTATAAAATCTATTTTTGAATCAAAATAAACTCCTTTATTTTAATCCAAATTTAAATCAAAATAAAACTATTTTATTTTAATTTATCTAATTTTGAATAAAATAAACTATTTTATTTTAATCAAAATTTTAATCAAAATAAACTCCTTTATTTTAATTAATTATGGAATCCAATTCCATATATATATATAAAAAAAATCTTTAATTAAAATAAACTCTTTTATTTTAATTAATTATGAATCCAATTCCATAAAAAAAAAAATATTAAAGGAAACACGGATATTCTTTCCTATTCATAAATAAACTCCTTTATTTTGAATAATATGAAATCTTATTCCATATTTAAATAAACTCTTTTATTTAAGGAAATACGGATTTTCTTTCCTATTCACAAATAAACTCTTTTATTTTGAATAATATGAAATCTTATTTCATATCTAAATAAACTCCTTTATTTAAGGAAATTAGGCAATCCAATTTCAACTCCAATTAGTTAGCATGGAATCCAATTCCAACTCTAATTAGTTAGCATGAAATTTAATTTTAAAATTAAAATAAATCTTTTATTTTAATATTAAAATAAACCTTTTATTTTAAGATTAAAATAAACCTTTTATTTTAATTATAAAATTATTAAAATTAAAATAAATCTTTATATTTTAATATTAAAATAAACCTTTTATTTTAAAATTAAAATAAACTTTTATTTTAATTATATAATAATTAAGAATATATATATATATATATATATATATATATATATATATATATATATATATATATATCAAGATACCAAAAACCGTGCACTCCTTGTAAACTAAAATCCATACTGGCTTTAATATCACTTTACATGAAATTCCAATTCCCACGGTTTTTTTTTTTTTTTTTTTTTTTTATGAAACCAAGTTAACATGCAGGACTAACAACTTGTTAACCACGTGTAACCTGAAATGGCGCCTAAGACCAATCCATCTTGACAGTTAATAGCTTCGGTAATTTAAAAAAATGCCTCACGGAATTTTTAAAATATGAGGCCGGGATTAACGTTTTTTTTTTTTTTTTTTTTTTTTTGATAAATTTTATACAATAAAATTATGCCCAATTAAATTGTTTCTAAACACATATCAATATACATATCAAATTAAAACAATTAATAATTTGCGTAAAGGTTTGGCTCTCGATCACCAATTAGGTTTGTAATATTCATAACTTGTGATCAAATTGCATAAAAGTGCTGAAGCGTGGTAAAATCGAGTTTAAAAATTTACAAACCATATACCCGGATCATCCTTTATGCATAATTATTAATTAAACGAAAAGATAAAAAATAAATCATACCCTCAAGATCGAAACTTCCTCGTGACAAGTTCACCTCCAAATCCTTTCGCGCTCAATTTTGAATCCACGGGTTTGGTTCCTTCCTTTGATCAACGTTAATGGCCCAAATGTTTGGCCTCTGAGATTGATCCACCAAGGAAGAATAAAATTGAAGAAGATGGGTGTTATGGCTAACCCTAGTTTTTCTATCTCTATAGAAAAGCGCGTCTCAAACAACTTGGAATTATTACGTCTTTTGTTAAAAAAGTCAACCCATACCACCCATAATAAGACTCTCTTATTTATAGATGTGGGCAACCCACCTTAACAATTAAGGAATTGAGATTTATTTAATTAATTAAATTCTTTTAATTAATTAAGCTCCTAATCTAATTAGGGATAATTAATTAAACTCTTTTAACTAATTTTTCTTCCTAATCCAATTAGGAATAAATGAGAGTACTTATATTAAATTAATTTCTAAACTCTTTTAGAAATTAAAATAATAATAATTGTAATAATATTAATAAGACTCCTCTTATTAATTTATATTTAATATTTCTAAAATATTAAATAATAAATATTAAGCTATTTAATTTATTCTATCACCATAGATTAAATTAAATATACTTAACATATTATTATTACGATTATGCCATTAACTTCTTAAATAATTATTCTTCCTTTTATGGTGTGACCTTTAGGTTCTCCATATTAAACCTAGGTTGTGAATAAATCAATTAGAATAATTCTAATCTTATTTAAATAAATAAATTAAACAATTAATTTATTTAAATAAATAATATTTATTCTGAATAGGGATAAGCCTCCCTAGCGTTCAACGACTTTCCGTATAATATAGATTTCAACATTAATCATTAAAGAACCTTTGAGTAAATAGTTACCGTCATGATTCAATCCTTCCACCATACAATGTCCCAATTAAATATAAGACATGGAATTATCACAAGTCTTATTTTATTTAATTATATGTATTTTCGATCCTTAAATGCACAACTCAAATAATGCAAATTAGAAACTCCTTTCTAATTTCATTCTCTGCTTAACCAAGGACTACTTTGGGTTGTCATTTATCGAATCACATAGGACATTTCTCTTCTTTTATTAGAAGTGGTAGATTCTTTATTGATCATACATTATCTCCATGTATAACTTCTTATACCCAAGCATACCCTTTGATATACCCTAAGGGTCTTAAGGAATAAGTCAAAGTATAACTCATCATACATAAGATACTATGATGATCTCAAGTCCAAGGATTAGTTGTCTTACTATCACTACTGAATTCCTATTGACAGCAAAAATAAAACTCCATTAGGTATTCCTTAGCGAGCCAATGCGTTCAATGAACTTATTCTCTAATAAGCACCTACATACTTGCTTTAGTGTCTCCACACAAATGATCATGAGATCAATCATCCTCATCCAATGAAAGCAAACACGTATGTACCAATCTATCCGGATTCACTAATCCCCAATTTAGTAATCCAATGATTGGGAACTATTTTAGTTTTAAGCTTTCTAAGAATTTAGATCTCATTAGAATGATCATCATCATTATTCTAAAAGCATTGCTTAAAACTATGGGTTTATCACATATTATAAAACAGCATCATGTAGATAATTAAAAGCCTTTAATAAATTAATACTTTTTATTAATAAATGAATAAGATTGTTACAAAGTATATGCTTTATCATCAAACATGATTGGCTTGTGTGCATACTACTTTCAACCTTCTCTTCCACAATTATAACATGCTTTGGACGGCATGGCACAGTTCGGACTGATGTGTTCCTCTTCTCCGCATTTGAAGCATATGATAGGTGGTCTTTCTCCTTCCTTAACAACGGGTGCTGGTGCTGACGTCTTTCCGTCATTGTTGAATCTCCGTTTCTTGAAATGTCCATTCTTATTGTTTTGGCCGATTACCACCGGAAGTGGTTACCGTATCGCCCGTTGATTCCCTCCACGCAGGGTCACCGCTTCGATGACTACTCTCATTGGTATTATAATTTTGCTGCTTTTGCTCTCTTTTAGTTAAGTTGACTCGTTATCGCGCTCCACTAATCGAGCCCTATTTACAACATCTGAATACAAACACAGTTTATGAGAAATAAGATGTTGACGTATCTCCGACTTCAAAACTCTTAAAAACATTCGTGCCATTCTCTCTTCAATATCCACCAAGTGGGACGCAAACCGTGATAACTCCGCAAATTTTGCCTCGTATTGCGACACGGTCATATTATTTTGTTCCAACTTGATAAACTCTGTGACGCCCCCAAAATAGGTATACACAACACCCATTCTGAGTCGCCAAATACATGGTACAGAAACAACTACAACTTTATTATTACAACAAGAAAAGCTGTGAGTTTGAATACAAATATTATCTTACAGACAATATCTATACTCAAATAAATCCTCATCACATTTATTGATACATCATTTTGCAAAATGGTGAGGACTACTAAACAATCCTTTCTAAAACCTTCATTCCATACCCGACTAAATACTCGCTATATTCTCTCGCCTCACGAGAAGAAAAATGGAACAACAAGGAAAAGGGTGAGCTCAACTAGCCCAATAAAGAATATTATGACTAAGATAATATACAACAAATTATCGTTAGTCTTCAACAGGGAAAAATCGATAGAATACAATAGACAACAAGTTTTGGATCAATATTCGCGCGCCGAAATAATAATTCATAGAAGAGTTACGTAGAGAATGAAATCTACTATAATCTATGAATTTAATACCCATCATCAATATTTTATCCTCAGAACATCAATCAATATACATCCGGAATCAAATATTCATCTTTTTGCACTACTGGGCCAAAGATATTCATCATTAGTCATATTCATTTAAACACTGCTCATCTTTTGCACTCTGAAGCCAAAGATATTAATCAATCGGTCATGTTCATCTCAACACTGCTCATCTTTGCACTACGGGCCAAAGATATTCAATAATATCATCATTTAAGGCCGAGGATGATGAAAAATATTTTTAAAAAACGAATCCAAAGAAACAAAATGACAAGGATTAAGGATTAAGGATTAGTACTTGGTTTTATCCACGTCCAAAAATACCTCAAAAATAATCATAGTGGTGTAAAATTCAAGAATGATCAAAACATGGATACAATCGAGCTAGTATCCGAATAGATATTTTGAGACAAAAGGAAAAATTTTATTTTTCTATGAATAGTCTTAGTATCGTGAATAGTGCAGTATCGTGAATAAGTAACTCAGACACCAAAGATAGAAATTCCACAAAAACATCTTCACGCTTACATGAATAGTACTGCGTGAATAGTAACTCGTGAATAAGAACTCATGAATAAGAACTCGTGAATAGTAACTCGTGAATAAGTAACTCATGAATAAGAACCCATGAATAGTAACCCCGACATAAAAAGTTCTAAATTTGATAAAAACTTGGATCAACATTTCGATTATAATGATATTGAAGAAATAATATCATTACAAAAAATAATATCCCTTACCTCGAAAGATCGATCTTACATTTAGAATCTAGGGTATAGTCTTTGAAGGGAACTTGCACCGCCTAGCAATACTCAAAGTATACTCAAAATACTCACAAGAATACGCTCAAAATATCGAGAGAAAATAGAGAAAACTTGGGTTTACGGTGTGATTTTCATTCTAACTAAGCACCCTATTTATAGGAAAATGCTTTAGAACACCAAAGCGAAAAATTTAATATAATATTAATATAATTATACAAATTTTCCTTAGCCCACCTTTTGGTCAAAACACCAGCCACACATGTTAATGATGTCCAAAAAAATACAAAAAACGTTTTTCTTAACAAAAATAATTTAAACTCCAAAAATCAATTATTTGAAGCTTGAACTTTCAATAATTCATAATAAATAGCCCTTTCATCAGAAAATTCGAATCTCGCGAGTTTTTATAGGAAATTCAATTCTCTACAACTTTGCAGAAGAAAGTTTTTCCAAATTCCAAACAAAATTGACCGAAATCCACAAACGGACGATTTTACAAGCTTATAATCAAATTTCTATTAATAATTGTGTCCACCAACACACAAAACATGTGTTAAACATTTAATGCCACAAAAATACTCTTCCTCCTCATATACTCATATATCCCACATTCATTGTAAAAATATCACCGATTAATATATTATTAAAATAATATATTTAAATGAATTATTTTATCGAGAAAAGATAAAATATTAATTTTCAACAATTGTCATTTTAAAAATTTTCTCCATCTATATCCACATAAAATCAATATTTTTCTCATCATATAAATCAATAATTAATTATTCACAAATAATATTACGAGAATCACAATATTGATGACCGTGCGGTTCTGTGAAAGAGGGGCTTTCAATAAGAATTTCTTCTTATCTGGCGCCTTGAATTAGATGACCAAACCTCTCCTGAGAGCGTAACTTTCTAGACATTGCCAATAATGTTATCTAATAATATTATTCAGATAATATGAATTATTAGCTTCGATAATGAAAGATCTTGTGTAATGACAATTATTGAAACAACAAATGATATAAAATATCAACGCAGTATTATTAACTCAATAAAATCTTTGAATAAATAATTACCGTAACCATTATTGAGTAGTGCCTTCTTACGTAAGAATCAATAATTGGTGCAATACCGGTAATGCTTCTTGCTCAACAACGCCAGATTAGTGTGTTTTAACCACCGGGTATTCCAATGATAATTGGCAACAACTACGCTGTTTATTTAAAAACAACTTATATTTGTCGTTTTCTTCATCCAATCGCTTTTCGTTATGGGGCCCACACATGGTCGCTACTGTAAATGCGAATATTCCCCGACAAGATTTAATATTCCACGACCAAACGAATATTCCCAACAACAATGAATATTTTATAACCACTTGCTTATTTTGAAATATTTGCGTATTTAACCCTTAACTATCCACATTAATCAAATCAACCCTTACTATTTCAAAATAAAGGAAATTCCTTTTTATTTAAAAATTTCGGTCTTCTGACCTCCCTCCTTATGAAATTTCGTCCTCGAAATTGGCGTCGATCGTGCAGTGTTTTTGAAAAGGTGAGGATACCTCGCTTTCATTTTTGTTTCCAATTCCCAAGTGTCATTTCCTCTATAAAGTGATTCCTCCACAAAACTTTAACTTGTGGTATAACCTTTCACTGCAGTAGGGACATGCTCCTTCCTATCCAAAATCTTGACAGTACCTCCTCATCGTTAAGTCTTGGCTATCTCGTCCGGGTTCTAACTCAATAACGTGGTTCGGTCTTTCACATATTTACTGAAGCAGAGATATGTGAAACACATTATGAACACGAGACATACTTTCGAGGTAACGCAAGTCTATAGGCTACATTTCCTACTCGGTCAAGAATTTGAAATGGACCGATAAATCGTGGATTGAGCTTTCCTCTCTTCCCAAATCTTGTAACTCCTTCCATGGAGCAACTCGCAACAATACATGATCCCTACACTAAATTCCACGTCCTTTCGATGAAGATTCGCATAACTCTTTTGTCGATCTTGTCTTGTTTGTATCGTTGTCGAATCATTAGTCATACGTCTTAACTTCGGGTCCCAACAATGTTGCTTCACCCACCTCATCCCAACATATTGGAGAGCGACATTTTTGTCCATATAATGCTTGAATGGAACCATGCCTATATTTGTTTAGTATGCTATTGTTGTATGAGAATTCCACCGATGGCAAATACTTATCCCAACTTCCTTTGAAATCTAGGACACAGAGTTTTAATATATCTTCAAGAGTTTGAGTAGTCCTTTCTGATTGCCCATCCGTTTGAGGATGGTATGCCAAACTGAATCGTAAATTCGTGCCCATAGCTTTCTACAAACTAACCCAAAATCATGAAGTGAATCTTGGGTCACGATCTAAAACTATGGATACTGGCATGCCATGCAATCTCACAATCTCATTTACGTACATATATAGAAAAGAGGCGTTCAAGGAATAAGTCTCTCGTATCGGTAAGAAATGAGCAGACTTGGTTAATCTATCAACAATAACCCAAATAGCATTGATGCCTTGAGAAACCGTAGGAAGACCCGTAACGAAATCCATAGTAATGTGTTCCCACTTCCATTCCGGAATCTCAAGTGGTTGCAACGGACCCTTAGGTACAAGATGCTCCGCCTTTACACGTTGGCAAGTTAAACACATCGAGATAAACTTTGCAATCTCTCTCTTCATATATTGCTCCCACCAAAATGTATGTCGAAGATCACGATACATTTTAGTACTTCGAGATGGATTGCAAATGGCGTATTGTGTGCCTCCATCATAATCTTGTACTTCAAATCGTAGTCGTTAGAACACAAAGTCTAGAGTGGACTCAAGTATTCCTTCTTCATCAATTCTCGCCCTAATAACTCCTTCTTGTACTTTCTTCTTCATACGCATCGCCTCCGAGTCGGTGGCTTGAAGCAATCTTAACTTTTCTATTAAAGTTGGCTCTGTCAGTATACTTGACATCATCGACTTTTCGTTCCGCGATATGATCTTCTACTCATCGCGTCACTACCACGTTCGCTTTTCCAAGATGGTATGGTTAGAATATGTGCGAAATGAGTCGCCTCTTGAGCTCTTGGAAAATCTTCTCGCATTCCTCGCTCCATAAGAATTTTGTATCTTTTCGAGTCGACTAAGTTAACGGAATAGCGATTCGAGAATATCCTTCAACGAATCTCCGATAATAACCAACTAAGCCTGAAAGCTACGTCTTTCGATAATCGACTTAGGTTGCTTCTCAATCGTGACTCATATCCCAATCTTGGATAAGACGTCACAATGACACCTATCGATTTACTATCGCATCGAATATGACGTCCCTACGAGAGTCCGGCTTCGCATCCCCATAAACAGAAAAGTCACCAAATGAGAGGCTCGGGGCTCTTTACTTATAGCTCGATATTAACATGGCGCCCCCAAAATAGGTATACACAACACCCATTCGAGTCGCCAAATACATGAGTGCGTAAACAACTACAACTTTATTATTACAACAATGAAAGCTGTGAGTTTGAATACAAATATTATCTTCAGACAATATCTATACTCAAATAAATCCTCATCACATTTATTGATACATCATTTTGCAAAAATGGTGAGGACTACTAAACAATCCTTTCTAAAACCTTCATTCCATACCCAGAGCTAAATGCTTCGCTATATTCTCGCCTCACGAGAAGAAAAATGGAACAACAAGGAAAAGGGTGAGCTCAACTAGCCCAAAAAGAATATTATGACTAAGATAATATACAACAAATTATCGTTAGTCTTCAACAGGAAAAATCGATAGAATACAATGACAACAAGTTTCGGATCAATATTCGCGGTGAAATAATAATTCATAGAAGAGTTACGTAGAGAATGAAATCTACTATAATCTATGAATTTAACGATCCATCATCAATATTTTATCCTGTAACATCAATCAATATACATCTCGAATCAAATATTCATCTTTGCACTACTGAGGCCAAAGATATTCATCGATTAGTCATGTTCATTTAAACACTGTTCATCTTTGCACTCTGAGCCAAAAGATATTAATCAATCGGTCGTGTTCATCTCAACACTGCTCATCTTTGCACTACTGAATAAAGATATTCAATAATATCATCATTTAAGGCCGAGGATGATGAAAAATATTTTTAAAGAAACGAATCCAAAGAAACAAAATGACAAGGATTAAGGATTAAGGATTAGTACTTGGTTTTATCCACGTCCAAAAATACCTCAAAAATAATCATAGTGGTGTAAAATTCAAGAATGATCAAAACATGGATACTGATCGAGCTAGTATCCGAATAGATATTTTGGACAAAAAGGAAAAATTTTATTTTTCTATGAATAGTCTTAGATATCGTGAATAGTCTTCAGATATCGTGAATAGTCTTAGTACGTGAATAATAACTCAGACACCAAAAGATAGAAATTCCACAAAAACATCTTCACGCTTCATGAATAGTACTCGTGAATAAGAACTTCATGAATAAGAACTCGTGAATAAGAACTCGTGAATAGTAACTCATGAATAGTAACCCATGAATAGTAACCCCACACATAAAAAAGTTCCAAATTTGATAAAACTTCAGATCAACATTTCAATTATAATGATATTGAAGAAATAATATCATTACAAAAAATAATATCCCTTACCTCGAAGATCGATCTTACAGCTAGAATCTAAAGGTATAGTCTTTGAAGGGAACTTGCACCGTCTAGCAATACTCAAAGTATACTCAAAATACTCACAAGAATACGCTCAAAATATCGAGAGAAAATAGAGAAAACTTGGTTTACGGTGTGATTTTCAATTCTAACCCAAGCACCTATTTATAGGAAAATGCTTAGAACACCAAAGCGAGAAAATTTAATATAATATTAATATAATTATACAAATTTTCCTTAGCCCACCTTTTGGTCAAAACACCAGCCACACATGTTAATGATGTCCAAAAAAATACAAAAACGTTTTTCTTAACAAAAATAATTTAAACTCCCAAAATCAATTATTTGAGACTTGAACTTCAATAATTCATAATAAATAGCCCTTTCATCAGAAAATTCGAATCTCGCGAGTTTTTATAGGAAATTCAATTCTCTACAACTTTGCAGAAGAAAGTTTTTCCAAATTCCAAACAAAATTTGACCGAAATCCACAAACGGACGATTTTACAGGCTATAATCAAATTTCGGTCAATAATTGTGTCCACCAACACACAAAACATGTGTTAAACATTTAATGCCACAAAAATACTCTTCCTCCTCATATACTCATATATCCCACATTCATTGTAAAAATATCACCGTTAATATATTATTAAAATAATATATTTAAATGAATTATTTTATCGAGAAAAGATAAAATATTAATTTTCAACAATTGTCATTTTAAAAATTTTCTCCATCTATATCCACATAAAATCAATATTTTCCTCATCATATAAATCAATAATTAATTATTCACAAATAATATTACGTATCACAATATTGACAACCCAGCGGGTTCAGGAAAGAGGGCTTTCGAATAAGAATTTCTTCTTCTTCTTGGTAGCAATTAGATGACCAAACCTCTCCTTGACAGAACTTTCTAGACATTGCCAATAATGTTATCTAATAATATTATTCGGATAATATGAATTATTGCTTCGATAATGAAAGATCTTTGTGTAATGACAATTATTGAAACAATGATAATATAAAATATCAACGCAACAATTATTAACTCAATAAAATCTTTTGCGAAATTACCGTAACCATTATTGAGTAGTGCCTTCTTACGTAAGAATCAATAATTGGTGCAATACAGGTGCTCTTCTTGTTCACAACGCCGTATTAGTGTGTTTTAACCAAATTATTCCAACGATGATACTTGGCGACAACTACGCCAGCTATTTAAAAACAACTTATATTTGTCGTTTCTTCTTCATCCAATCGCTTTCAGTTATGGGGCCCACACATGGTACATTGCAAATCGTACGAATATTCCCAACGATCACGAATATTCCACGACCAAACGAATATTCCCCACAACAATGAATATTTTATAACCACTTGCTTATTTTGAAATATTTGCGTATTTAACCCTTAACTATCCACATTAATCAAATCAACCCTTACTATTTCAAAATAAAGGAAATTCCTTTTTATTTAAAAATTTCTGGTCTTACAACCTCCCTCCTTATGAAATTTCGTCCTCGAAATTGGCGTGACGACGCACAGTGTTTTGAAAAGGTGAGGATACCTCGCTTTCATTTTGTTTCCAATTCCCGTGTCATTTCCTCTATAAGCATGATTCCTCCACAAAACTTTAACTTGTGGTATAACCTTTCATGAGTAGGACATGCTCCTTCCTATCCAAAATCTTGACAGTACCTCCTCATCGTTAAGTCTTCTACTATCTCGTCCTGGGTTCTAACTCAATAACGTGGTTCGGGTCTTTCACATATTTACTGAAATACGAGATATGTGAAACACATTATGAACACTGAGACATACTCGGAGAGTAATGTAACGCAAGTCTATAGGTTACATTTCTACTCTCATCGAGAATTTGAAATGGACCGATAAATCGTGGATTGAGCTTTCCTCTCTTACCAAATCTTGTAACTCCCTTCCATGGAGCAACTCATGAACAATACATGATCCCCTACACTAAATTCCACGTCCTTTCGATGAAGATTCGCATAACTCTTTTGTCGATCTTGTCTTGCTTTGTATCGTTGTCGAATCATTAGTCATACGTACTAACTTCGGGTCCCAACAATGTTGCTTCACCCACCTCATCCCAACATATTGGAGAACGACATTTTTGTCCATATAATGCTTGAATGGAACCATGCCTATATTTGTTTAAGAATTATTGTTGTATGAGAATTCCACCAATGGCAAGTACTTATCCCAACTTCCTTTGAAATCTAGGACACGAGTTTTAATATATCTTCAAGAGTTTGAGTAGTCCTTCGATTGCCCATCCGTTTGAGGATGGTATGCCAAATCAATCGTAAATTCGTGCCCATAGCTTTTCTACAAACTAACCCAAAATCATGAAGTGAATCTTGGGTCACGATCTAAAACTATGGATACCGGCATGCCATGCAATCTCACAATCTCATTTACGTCATATATGAGAAAAGACGTTCAAGGAATAAGTCTCTCGTATCGGTAAAAAATGAAGCGGACTTGGTTAATCTATCAACAATAACCCAAATAGCATTGACGCCTTGAGAAACCGTAGGAAGACCCAGAACGAAATCCATAGTAATGTGTTCCCACTTCCATTCCGGAATCTCAAGTGGTTGCAGCGGACCCTTAGGTACAAGATGCTCCGCCTTTACACGTTAGCAAGTTAAACACATCGAGATAAACTTTGCAATCTCTCTCTTCATATTGCTCCCACCAAAATGTATGTCAAGATTACGATACATTTTAGTACTTCCGAGATGGATTGCAAATGGCGTATTGTGTGCCTCCATCATAATCTTGTACTTCAAATCGAGTCGTTAGAACACAAAGTCTAGAGTGGACTCAAGTATTCCTTCTTCATCAATTCTCGCTTAGGAATAACTCCTTCTTGTACTTTCTTCTTCATACGCATCATTTCCAGAATTAGGTGGCTTGAGCGATCTTAACTTTTTCTATTAAAGTTGGCTCTACGTCATATACTGACATCATCGCACTTTTCGTTCAGCATATGATCTTCTACTCATCGCGTCGGCTACCACGTTCGCTTTTCCAAGATGGTATGGTTAGAATATGTGCGAAATGAGTCGCCTCTTGAGCTCTTGGAAAATCTTCTCGCATTCCTCGCTCCATAAGAATTTTGTATCTTTTCGAGTCATTAAGTTAACGGAATAGCGATTCGAGAATATCCTTCAACGAATCTCCGATAATAACCAACTAAGCCTGAAAGCTACGTCTTTCGATAACCGACTTAGGTTGCTTCTCAATCGTGACTCATATCCCAATCTTGGATAAGACGTCACAATGACACCTATCGATTTACTATCGCATCGAATATAGCGTCCCTACAGAGAGTCCGCTTTGGTGCATCCCCCATAAATGAAAAGTCACCAAATGAGAGGCTCGGGGCTCTTTACTTATAGCTCGATACCAACCGTGGCGCCCCCAAAATAGGTATACACAACACCCATTCTCGAGTCGCCAAATACATGGTACGTAAACAACTACAACTTTATTATTACAACAAGAAAGCGTGAGTTTGAATACAAATATTATCTTCTAGACAATATCTATACTCAAATAAATCCTCATCACATTTATTGATACATCATTTTGCAAAATGGTGAGGACTACTAAACAATCCTTTCTAAAACCTTCATTCCATACCCCACTGCATCTTCGCTATATTCTCGCCTCCCGAGAAGAAAAATGGAACAACAAGGAAAAGGGTGAGCTCAACTAGCCCAAAGAAAGAATATTATGACTAAGATAATATACAACAAATTATCGTTAGTCTTCAACAGGAAAAATTACGATAGAATACAATAGATAACAAGTTTCGGATCAATATTCATGCGGAAATAATAATTCATAGAAGAGTTACGTAGAGAATGAAATCTACTATAATCTATGAATTTAACGGTCCATCATCAATATTTTATCCTGTAACATCAATCAATATACATCCGGAATCAAATATTCATCTTTTTACACTACTGCCAAAGATATTCATCACTAGTCATGCTCATTTAAACACCTGCTCATCTTTGCACTACAGGCCAAAGATATTCATCAGTCAGTCATGTTCATTTAAACACCTGCTCATCTTTGCACTACAGGCCAAAGATATTCAATAATATCATCATTTAAGACTGAGGATGATGAAAATATTTTTAAAAAACGAATCCAATGAAACAAAATGACAAGGATTAAGGATTAAGGATTCGTACTTGGTTTTATCCACGTCCAAAAATACCTCAAAAATAATCATAGTGGTGTAAAATTCAAGAATGATCAAAACATGGATACAATCGAGCTAGTATCCGAATAGATATTTTGAACAAAAAGAAAAATTTTATTTTTCTATTGAATAGTCTTGATATCGTGAATAGTCTTCAGTATCGTGAATAAGGCCGATATCGTGAATAGTAACTCAGACACCAAAAGATAGAAATTCCACAAAAACATCTTCACGCTTACGTGAATAGTACTCGTGAATAAGAACTCATGAATAAGAACTTCGTGAATAAGAAACGTGAATAAATAGAACTCATGAATAAGTAACCCATGAATAAGTAACCCCACATAAAAAGTTCCAAATTTGATAAAAACTTCAGATCAACATTTCAATTATAATGATATTGAAGAAATAATATCATTACAAAAAATAATATCCCTTTACCTCGAAAGATCGAGACTTCTAATTAGAATCTAAGGTATAGTCTTTGAAGGAACTTGCACCGTCTAGCAATACTCAAAGTATACTCAAAATACTCACAAGAATACGCTCAAAATATCGAGAGAAATAGAGAAAAACTTGGGTTTACGGTGTGATTTTCAATTCTAACCCAAGACCCTATTTATAGGAAAATGCTTAGAACACCAAAGCGTAAAATTTAATATAATATTAATATAATTATACAAATTTTCCTTAGCCCACCTTTTGGTCAAAACACCAGCCACACATGTTAATGATGTCCAAAAAAAATAAAAAACGTTTTTCTTAACAAAATAATTTAAACTCCCAAAAATCAATTATTTGAACTTGAACTTCAATAATTCATAATAAATAGCCCTTTCATCAGAAAATTCGAATCTCGCGAGTTTTTATAGAAATTCAATTCTCTACAACTTTGCAGAAGAAAGTTTTTCCAAATTCCAAACAAAATTTGACCGAAATCCACAAACGGACGATTTTACAAAGCTATAATCAAATTTCTGATTAATAATTGTGTCCACCAACACACACAACATGTGTTAAACATTTAATGCCACAAAAATACTCTTCCTCCTCATATACTCATATATCCCACATTCATTGTAAAAATATCACCGTTAATATATTATTAAAATAATATATTTAAATGAATTATTTTATCGTAAAAAGATAAAATATTAATTTTCAACAATTGTCATTTTAAAATTTTCTCCATCTATATCCACATAAAATCAATATTTTCCTCATCATATAAATCAATAATTAATTATTCACAAATAATATTACGTAATCACAATATTGACAACCGAGGCGGTTCAGGGAAGAGGGGCTTTCCAATAAGAATTTCTTCTTACTTGGCCGCATGATTAGATGACCAAACCTCTCCTTAGATGTAACTTTCTAGACATTGCCAATAATGTTATCTAATAATATTATTCGGATAATATGAATTATTGCTTCGATAATGAAAGATCTTTGTAATGACAATTATTGAAACAACAAAGAATATAAAATATCAACGCAAAGAATTATTAACTCAATAAAATCTTCGAATAAGAATTATCGTAACCATTATTGAGTAGTGCCTTCACGTAAGAATCAATAATTGGTGCAATACCGCAGTGCCTTCTTCAACAACGCCGTATTAGTGTGTTTTAACCACCCGGTATTCAACAATGATAACTTGGACAACTACGCGCTTATTTAAAAACAACTTATATTTGTCGTTTTCTTCATCCAATCGCTTTCCGTTATGGGGCCCACACATGGTCAGCATATCGCATACGAATATTCCCAGACAGCATTTAATATTCCACGACCAAACGAATATTCCCCGACAACAATGAATATTTTATAACCACTTACTTATTTTGAAATATTTGCGTATTTAACCCTTAACTATCCACATTAATCAAATCAACCCTTACTATTTCAAAATAAAGGAAATTCCTTTTATTTAAAAATTTCTGGTCTTACAAACTCCACCTCCTTCGTGTGGGGAATACTTTCGAGAAAGTATTTGTCGTTGAATGCGACTCTGGAACTTCTCCCAAGATATCTTGATCTGACAAAGAAATGAGTACGTTTTACCGATTCCCACCAATGAATCGACTCTCCACGCAACATAAAGGCGTGAAAGGGAACCTTTTGCTCCTCGGAGTATCCCAAGACATCAAATATCTTGGTAATCTGCTTTATCCATGCTTCCGCCGGAAGTGGTTTTTCGCTCTCCCTTAAACTCCGGTGGTCCCAAATTCCTTGAATTGTTTAATGCGGTGGCTTAGAGAGTTTTATGTGTTTTCACCTAAGTGTTGGACAGAGTCGCTTCTGCTTTCTTTGTTGCATAAATTACGTATAAAGCCTCACGAACATTTGATCATTCATCATTTGGTCGGTTATTATTGTTTTGCATGAGGATTATCAGCCTTCGATGCACATTATCCTGATTATTGATATGTGGTGAATCAACGATCGCTTTGTCTTCCATTCTTATTCTCAATATTCTTAGATGTCATTTTCAGATCTCGCCACAAAACAAAAGATTAATTGACATGTAACAATTATCTTTATATTCCTGATGACCAATAAAATAAAGACATAAACTTAGGTAGGTCATACTAACGAAGGTATTCCCGTCTCTCCCCTCCTAGTACTATTCTCACATCTTAGCAGGGATCATATCCTAAGCTCGATACCAAACCGTGACGCCCCAAAATTAGGTATACATCACCCATCTTGGGTAGTCGACATACATGGTACGTAATTTAAATACAACTTACTAATATAACTATCGTGTATAATACGACATAAACTGTGAGTTTGAATACAAATATTGTCTACTAGATATTATACAAACTCAAAAGGAGTCCTCATTACAATTATTATCACACTATTTCACAGAATAGTGAAGACTACTAATGCTATCCTCTGGACCATTACTCCGTTCCCAGGCTCGTCCCAACTATGTTCTCATTTCCCAAGAGAACGGTGAAAGAAAAGGGTGAGCTCAACTAGCCCAAAGAAGAAATATTATGACTAAGATAATGCGTAATAAATTATCAATAGCCTTCAACATTGTTAAACCGATAAAATATAATAAACATCAAGTTTAATCTGCGGTGAACAAGCAATCCATTAAAAGAGTCAAGTAAAAATAAAATCTACTATCTTTTATGATTTAAAGGTTTTTCATCATTTATTATAGCTTGAGACTCGACTTTAATAAATAATCCACATCATCGAATCACCCCCACACTACTGGCCAAGGATATTCTTTAAGATATCACGACCACAATTATTCCCGCACTACTGGCCAAGAATAGTTGTGTATTCATTAATGGTCATGATCATGCCAACAATCATCCATCAATGCACTACTACCCATCGAGGACTTTTACCACATCATTTGTAATATTACGGTTATGATTACAAGAATAGTCTCTCGTCATAATCATACCAAGTCCATCTATACACTACAGCCACAAAAATGACTTTAAAAAAAATATAAACACGAGGATGATGACAATGATATAAGAATTCAATAAAACAAGTTCAAGAATTATTTTATCCGGAAATTATTAACGTCCAAATTGTCAACATGATACTATTTTGTAGAGTAAAATTCAAGAATGATCGGAAGAATATTTCCATGAAAAGATCTTTGGATGAAACGCAAATATCGAGGATATTCTACTAATTTCATGGAGTATAGAAGTCAAAGTTTTAACCAACCGGGTATAATAAAGAATGGAATAACAAAAGAAATCACCATGCAATGCGGTGCTTGGCGCATATGATGAGGTTATTCCAACAGAATAATAATAATGGAACCGAGTCGGGTGAAATTCACACCGCAAGCGGGATATTTCAATGAATAATAAAGAATGAAACCAGTGCAGCGTAAAACACATGCAGAGCGATATTCCAACAAAATAATAATAAAGATTTTAACCGAATCCTGTAAAACACACGACATGATGATTCCAATGCGAAAAATAATAAAGATGGAACCGGTCCTGTTGTAAAACACATGATGGGATGTTCCAAATGAGAATAATAGAAGAATGTCACCAAGTATAGGGTAAACCACGTTATACAAAGTTATTCCAATGAGAATAATAAGCAATGGAATAACAACAGCCTCTTCATGAATAAGAAAGAATAACACCCATTACGAGAGTACAACAAATAATATTCCCTACTTTAGAAAGAACCTAATATTGGCAAAGTGAAGTAGCGAGAATACTTTTCTTCTTTCTCTATAGTTTCTCTCTCTGAGTTTCAAAGAATTAAAAGAAAATAATGAAGGAATGAGCTTCTATTTATAGGAAAATAGAATGCATAGTAATTAATCCATGAGCGGTCCAGATTGATTTACTTTAATCGACCGGTCCATATTTAAAAGCAAAATCTTTTAAATAAAATATAATATATTCTATTTATATAAAAACATTTTACTATGCAAATACTTATGCAACACTATGCAAAATACTATACGAAAACACTATACATAATAAAATATAATATATTTTATTTATAGAATAACTTTAATAAAGTATTACATTTTATATAAAAAGATGTTTATGTTTTATTACGTTAATAATACTGAATAAAACAAAACGTCATTATCGCTATAATAATTCATATTATTAATCGACAATAATGGAATCAAACCGAGTGACTTCTCACATAAGCATCATAATCAATACCGGTAATAACTACTTATCTGACCACACGACATCTTGTCTTTTTTACTACCAGTAGTTCAACAATGATCAACGGTAAAACTTCCGCCAGTTATTTCAATAAAATATTTTTGTCGCTTTCTCAATCCGAAAATAATTACATTGTGGGGTCCACCAATGATTGAGTAGTTATCGAATATTCCTGCTAAACCGAATATTCCCAGACCAATCGAATATAATATAACCACTTGCATACTTTGCAAAATTTATAAATATTACCCACAACTATAACATTATATCAAATTATTCCATAATATTCAAAAATAATATTTATAGAAAATTCATCTTTATTTATAAAAGCTGAGGTCTTACAATTATACTGAATAATCCCTGGTCATAATCATACCAAGTCCATCTATGCACTACAAAATACGATGACTTTTTCAACAAAATATAAACATGAGGATGATGACAATGATATAAGAATTCAATAAAACAAGTTCAAGAATTATTTTATCCAGGAATTATTAACGTCCAAATTGTCAACATGATACTGTTTTTTAGAGTAAAATTCAAGAATGATCAGAAGAATATTTCCATGAAAAGATACTAGATGAAGCGCAAATATCAAGAATATTCTACTAATTTCATGGAGTATAGAAGTCGAAACTTTAACCAACTAAGTATAATAAAGAATGGAATAACAAAAAAAATCACCATGCATGCGGTACTTCGCATAGACAGGTTATTCCAACAGAATAATAATAACGGAACTAGGTCAGGCAAAATTTGGACCGACAGGATGTTCCAACAAAATAATAAAAGATGAAACCAGTCCGGTGTAAAACACACAGTACATGATGTTCCAATGAATAATAATAAGAGCGGAACCGAATCAGTCCTGTAAAACACACGACGTGATGTTCCAACGGAATAATAATAAAGACAGAATCAGTCCTGTAAAAACACACGCATGTGGGATGTTCCAACAGAATAATAGAAGAATGTCACCAAGTATAGGGTAGACCGCGTATACAGGTTATTACAACAGAATAATAAGAATTGGAATAACAATAGTTCTCTTCATGAATAAGAAAGAATAACACTCCTTACGAGTACAACAAAAAATATTCCCTACCTTGCTTTCTTTTCAGATTGTACCTTCCCGATAATTTCCTCGCTATCATGATTTTCCCATTTCTCATCTCCTATATTTCAGATATCATTCTAGAATATAGCTTCAAAACAAAGGTTAATTAATATATCACAATTTGTCAACTTATCAAGTAAACAATTTCAGCTTAGGTAAGTCACACACTAGCGAAGTATATAACTCGTCTCTCCCCTCCTAGTTCTAGACTTTTATCAATTGTGACGCCCCCAAAATAGGTCCACACGACCCATCTTGAGTCGCCAGATATCACATTATAAAAATCAAATACAAACTTCATTTATACAACAGTTGAACTGTCGTAAAGAATACGACCACAGTTAACTGTGAGTTTTAATACGATATAGTCTCGTAGACAGTATCCAAATTCAAATATTACAATGTCATATATAATACAACAGCAAATAACGCTTCCAAAGTCAGGTTCACTTCACCCTATTATAGTTCACCAAAATTAAATATTACGTGACGTATAAAATACGACACCCACATCTTAGGTCCTCAATACAATTATCTGTTGTATGTCATGCCATTTTATAATGTATTGAGAAACTTCGACAGTCTCGGACCATCACACTATTTCCCTGTTATCCCCGCTCGACCCAGCTACGTTCTCATTACATGAAAAGAATTATGAAACAAAAGGGTGAGCACAACTAACCCAGTAAAGAATATCATGACTAAAGATAACTACATTATCAATAGTTCTCATCAATAATAAATCAGAGATTTATAACATATGGTAGATAATAAAACTTTTCAACCGTAATTGCAACGGAATCAACAATCCATTAGTTGAGTCAAGTAGAACATAATGTCTACTATCTCCTCCAAATTAAAAGTCCATCGTTAATATTTCATTCCTGTAATACTCATCAACAGTTCTTCGTTGTACCTAAGACAAAGAGAACTTTCATCACCGCCTTCCTTCACGAACCACTAAAGATTATAATTAAGTTCATAATTCATATTTACAATCATGTAAATCAACAGCCTCCTTGCCACAAAAGATTAATAGGATGTTTACTCAATATCCTTACCCCAAAGGTCAAGATATTCAAATGTAACAACAATGATCATACCAATCAGGTTGTCTATCATTTTGCACTTTATGGGCCAAAGATATTCAACTATAAAACCAATGGTCATGATCATACCAATCAATTACTGTCGATTACTTACTGACCAAAGACATTCAACTATTAACTAATGGTCATGATCCTACCCATCACATCATTGAATTATCCATGCACTACGGCCAAGGATATTCGTTAGTATCACTAGTGGTAATGATCATGTCATACACCTGTCCATCTTTGCACTATGGGTCAAAGCTATCAAATAACAGATCATCTTTGCACTACAGGCCAAAGATATTCAACAACATATCATCTTTGCACTACATGCCAAGGACATACAACTGTAAAACCAATAACCAACCGTATAATAAAGAATATATGAAACTGCAAATGAATTTTCACCCGCCATGCGGTAATCTACGTATACAGATCATTTCCACAATTTAATAAGGAATGAATACAAAAGATCATTCACCGTGCATGTGGTAATCTACATAGATATGTTATTTCAACAGAATAATAAAGAATGGAATAACAAAAGACATCACCACGCATGCGATAGAGATCGCATTGCAGACGAGTTATTCCCAATAGAATAATAAATACTAATAATAATTAATGGAACCAGTCCGAACTTAAAATGCATGCATGGATATTCCGCGGAATAATAAATGCGGAATAATAAAAGAAGATCACCAAGTATTGGGTAAACGCATATCTGGTCATTCCACCAAGTATAGGGTAAACCGCATCTGAGTTATTCCAATGAATAATAAATAATTGAATAACAATAGACTTCACCAGTATACTAGAATCCGTGTATACAAAGTTATTCCAATGTAATAATAAAGAATGGAATAACAATAGACTTCACCGTATACGATAATCCGCAGATACAGGTTATTCCAACAGAATAATAAAGAATAGAATAACAGAAGTTCTCTTCATGAATAAGAAAGAATAACACCCCTTACGGGTACAACAAATAATATCCTTTACTATAATAATATCCATTTACCTTTCAAAGAAGAGTATTCCGACTAGTAGGGCGAGGATATACTCGAAGGAAACTTATACTACGCTCAAAGCTTTCTTAAACTCTAAAGAAATACTCTCAAGATTATAGAAGAATAATTCTCTCTATAGTTTCTCTCTACAGAGTTTCAATGAATTCGTAAGAAAATAATGAAGGAATGAGCTTCTATTTATAAAGCTTGGTAGAGTAAAGGGTAAAATAGTCTTTTCGCCATAATTTATGACATCATCGCTTACATCATCGATCATATGACATCATTGCTTACATCATCGATCAAATGACATCATTGCTTACATCATCCTTCTGATGACATCATTGCTTACCTCATCGTTCCGATGACATCATCGCTTACATCATCAGAATTCAAATTCAAATTGTTCTCTTTCACCTCATTTTACTTTTATACCATGAATTTACTATAATAATGTTACCATTCAAATTATAAAAAAACATACTATCATATAATCACATTATACTACTATAATATAATATTATAATAATATATTTAAATGAATTATTGATTTACTAATATAATTTCAACCAACGGTTTGAAAAATTAAAGACATCTCCTCATGGAATAATATTGTACCTAAAAATGATTTGGATCGAAAATAAATATATTGCTCGGGTGAATAGTAACTCATGAATAGTAATTCGTGAATATCAACTCATGAATAGTAACTCATGAATAGTAACTCGTGAATAGTACTCTGACACAAAAAATATCCCAAATACTCGAGTGAGTAATACTAAAGTAATTTGGTTGAATAGTAACCCGTGAATAGTAACTCCGACACAAAAAATGTCTCAAATACTCGAGTGAACAATACTAGAGTGAATAGTAATTTGGGTGAATAGTAACCCGTGAATAGTAACTTGTGAATAGTACTCCAACACGAAAAGTGTCCCAAATACCCGAATGAATAATACTAGAGTGAATAGTAACTGGGTATTTTATGACAACTTGTTTACTTTAAAAAAATTCAAATATGACCCTTAACTTTAAACTTTTATCAATTTAACTATTTACCAAAATAGAAAAATTGAATACTTTTATTTCATAAAATTCGGGGTCTCACAAATATTACCCACAACTATTATATCAATTTTACTCCATAATATTCAAAAATAATATTTATAAAAAATTCATCTTTATTCAAAAAGTTGGGATTTTACAATTATAAACTCAATTATTTTGAGACCAAATTATGAATTCAATTATAGTCAGTGGCACAGCCAGAAAGTTAGAGCAGTGGGATCAAAATTAGTAGTAAATTAGATTTTTTTTATTTGGGGTTGAAGCGGCCTCCCGCCATTTTTTTTAATACTTTATACTTTCTAAGTTAGACAAATGCATTTAAATATCCAATTTAATAATACTAATAAAAAAGGGGAAATCATAATTGATTTACGAAAATAAAACCGAGGTTGGAGAAATTGAAGAGTAATTAATTTACATTCGCAAGCACAAGGTCAATTTATGAAAAGAATCACAAAATAATAAAAGTCGCACTCCAGGTCTCCACATTCATGGCCATGGAGTCCACTACTCAAACCACTCATGAAAAGGCTTTGATGGTTCACGGTTTGATTTTTGTCTTTTGCGATTTGGCTTTATCCCATCTCTCTTTATTTTGTGGCTGAAGTGCTGAACAAATATTGATGTATGAGATTTAGGACTAAGGGTTGGCCGCTCGGGTATCTCTAATTAAAAAAAAAAATTGAGTGGGGTCAAAAATTGAGTAGAGATCAAAAATTAAGTGGGATAAAAAAAATTGTAAGTAATTTCAAAAATTGAGTGGGGTCAATTGACCCCACAATTGAACCATAACTTCGCCCCTGGTTATAGTTGTGTAACAAAAGTGTATTTAACCCTAAAAATAAATAAATAAATAATATGTGTGTGCGCAAGTAGGAACTAAGTTCAAGAAGAATGGAGCTCCTTCATTTTAAATCACATTACAAGCATACTGCACATATATAATATGGCGTCTCACTATAACACTAAGGTTGTGTTTGATAAACTTGAGAATTAAGATCTAAATGAGTATAATGTCTTAATAAATTAGATCATTTGAATGGTTATGAGGTCTGAATTTAAAAAATTGTTTGATAACTAAAAAATAAGTTGTCTCTTAATGACACTATTTTACCATTTTAAAGGGTAATATTTTATTTAATAATTTTAAATATTCAATTTAATAAAAATGAGTGCATAATATTGTTGAATATATTTATATATAAAAAAATTATCAAAAAAATTTCATTAAAAGATACCTCTTAATTATTAAGATTTCATTTTCTGTCTTACCGATTAAGAGATATTCAGAGGTAACAAAAAAATAAACAAACAACATCATGTCTCTTAGAGCATTCACAACAGTTTTCTTATCTCTATCTCTACTCTGCAGTGCTATTGAGTAATTATGTATGATAGGGATTCAATTTTTTCACTATGTACCCAACATGTTCCTTATATTGATTCCTTAAATATTAAATTTTGAAATTTAAAATTTAAAAGTTCCAACAGTCAAATCATGTTTTGAATGTTGTAACTATTTTTTATTTAAAAGTAATTGTTGTTTGAATTTAAAAATTGCAATTATTTTAATTTAAAATTAGATATTGCTATAAATCAAAATGTGCAACGATCATTATGTGTTTATAAGAACTAAAACAACATTATTTTAATTATAAAATAATAAAATTTATAATTAGTAGTAATATTTTTTACAAAAATGATCAAAATTAAAATTTGACTGATTTTTAATTTTTTTTATAGTTCTCTTTCTTCTCTAAATCCTTTGTTTAAAAAATAAAAATAAGTGAATTTGATAGGCATACCCAAATCATCAATTAAGTGAGATAAGATCCTTTAACCAACATAAAATAGCAATAAATAGGATGTGAAATGTCATTTTACATAAATAGGGAACGCTTTTTTGATTCCTCACCCCGAGGAGTCAAATCGTATATAGGGATTAAAATAGAATTATATAAGGATAAAGGAAGCTGTTGAATCTTGATTTATTGATATTCTTCAAATGTGGGGATAGAGAGTCTATTGAGGAAACTGTTGTGAACGCTCTTAGCGAATAAGAGAGAGTCCATTAATAGACAATCAGATGTAAACAAACTACACCTAAGACCTTGTTAACTTCATCCAAGGACCCATTGACAATTTTATTGTTATTACTATTCGATTACACACTTTTCTGGAGTCTCCTTAAAGAAGAAATTCTGCTGGCCGGTGGCCTTATACAACAATTCCAGATTAATATTGTAGTTGGTTTAAAGGTTTTGATAGAGCTCCAAAGGCAGCCGAGGAGTGACAATGATTTCAAGTGGTTTCAGTTTGGGCAAGGCAATGCCCAAGCCCTCGCTCATATCCGCTGCCTTGTCCATTGGTGTTGATATATGGAACCCCTGAAGCAGACGAGCTAGTATCATTTGAACCACTTGGGAGCCATATGTGACTGCGGGGCACATTCTCCTCCCGGAACTAAATGGAATGTACTCAAAATTCCGTCCCTGAAAATTGACATTTTTATGTTCCCCTAGAAACCTTTCTGGACGAAACTCAAGAGGCTCTGACCACACTCGCGAATCTCGATGTAGTTTCCATATGTTGACTGTTAAACGTGTGCCCTTGGGAACGTAATAGCCACCAACATGACAGTCTTCAGTGGCCTCATGGGGTCCTGCTAAGGGACCTGGGGGATATAAACGTAGTGTTTCCTTCACTATGGCTTGTAGATATGTTAAGTTCTTGATATCTGATTCTTCCACCCATTTGTGCCTTCCCACCTTGATATCCAGCTCCTCTTGGGCAAGTTTCAGCACGTGGCGGTTGTTCAGTAGTAAAGACAGCGCCCATATTAGTGTTTCAGCAGTGCTTTCTGAACCAGTCATAATGAGAATCTAAGAAGACAAATCGGTTAGATCGAATGGGTTAACTATGGATTTAACAATCAGAATAACTACACGTACGTAAAAGAAAATTTCAATTAGACATAATAATTTATTGTTGCAACTGCGATGGTTTAATTGAAGCAAAAATTATCTTATTACAGGAATGTACGCACGCACCAGTATTGTTGCCTTGATAATTGTGCCGCTATCTTTTCCAAACATTGTGCTGTCCTCTGCTAGTATCGACAGCATTACATCCATGAAATCACCTTCATCATTAGTACCACAAACTAATCTCTTTTGAATATGCTCTTCAAGCCATTCCCCAAAAACTTTGTCAAGTTCCTTAAAAGTCTGCTTCAAAGATTTTATATGACCACCAATGTCCATCCATTCAAGGCTTGGAATGAAGTCAGACACCACAAAAACACCGCCAAGGTACAACGCTGTTTTTATGGATTCCTTGATATGCAAATCCTCGATGCTACTATTAGCATCAAATCTCTTTCCGGCTAGGGTCCTGATGGTTATATTGAATGTCAAGTCATCAAACCACTTGTTTATGTGCACCTTGCCTGTAAGATCCTCATTCTCTGTGCATAGTGAGTACAGATCTCTGATGTAGTGGTTCAATTCCGAGGCTCGGACATGCTTGAGCTTCTCGAGCCGGTGGTTGGTTAAGAGCTCAAGAGTGACAATCTTTCGTACATTACGCCAGTATGGTCCTCCAGGTGCTAGTGCAAAAGTTGCATAGCCATAGCCCAAATATTTGCCCACAGCCATACTTGGCCGTGTTGCGAAGATTGTATCATTGGTTGTGAAGCACTGCTTGACCATCTCCCAACTGCTCACCACCAATTGATGGCGGCTGCCGAGCCGGAGAGAAAATGGGGCCGAATTCATCGGCAATGGTTCCGAGGGTTCGTGCAATAGGGTCTTGACCCCGTAAAAGATGTAGGTGACCTATGAAGGGCAATGCTCCAGGTGGTTGAGGGGCTTTAGTTTTCTTGCTTGTGTTATTGTTTGTTCTCTTTCTCATGAAAGAGAACAAACAATGGAGAGTGGGAGAAGAATTCCATTTTAATTAGTAATATTGGAGAGTGGGATGGGATGGTGAAACTAAACAGGTTTCTATGTGTATTTATATATAGAGCTTCATGATACAATGGATGCCTAACTAGTAACTGCATGTATCTCAGCATCTCCTTCCACCTGTGATTGATTATATTTCTGAACCACGAATTTTAGGAAGCTTCTTAATTGACAGCTGGTCGATACTGATCACTCTAAGAGTAGGCAAGGGATATATACGCGCGTGTTTCACATGAGCCGGACTATATAACTAACTAAACATATTAGAATAGTAGGCGGGTACCTACGTTGTGAAATGACAACTACCGTATTGACAATAGAGTAAGAGGTCGTGGATGCTAGAAGTTCAATATGAAGACCAACTTGATCAAGTTGCATTTGGCAAAAATACGCTCAGGGCCGGACATGAGTGGGGTCGGGAATTTGACTTCTTAAAGTTAATTTCCAAATATTTAAAATTTTAAAACTGTCGGAATTAATTTAATTTAGACAATATAATCATAAATATTATTATTTCTATTCAACAAAATGAATCTTCTTTTACAAATATATACATATGAGTGTTTAGTTTTATATTGATGATATGAATTGTTATGATAAGAATATGGTATAATTTTATATTATCAATTAATAAAATGTACATTCCTTTTAGCAAATGAATAATAAATTTATTAGATATTAGTATACTTCGTTACACATTATTTTCTTTTTAAAAGAAAAGTTTTAAAAATCAACACTTTAAAACGTTATTTGTTTAGAATTTCTGGTCTCTGTATATAGATATTTTTTTAAAGTAAAAATAAAAACTTGCCCTCCCATCATAAAATTTTATGATAGTAGTATTATCTCATAAAATTTTCGGATCATACCCTATTATATAATGGATGGACCTATCTAGCTACTTGTAATCATAATCAATGGACCTACTACGTACGTTGAATTTTGGGCCCTTATTTTCAGCCATGCAAATCTTGCATTACTGTTCTTCTGGTATTCATGCGGAGGTTGGAATTCAATTATTAGAAAGATCACATGATCCCTGATTATTGAAAAATATGAGAATGGAATATGTGTCTTTGGTTCACAGAAGTAATGTAGTATTTGATCCTACGTACATATATTAGAGAAATATTGATGCTATTAATAATTAAATGAGTATATTTATTTATTTATAGCTAAGTTTGATTATTGTAAGTCACATATTCTCTTTCTCATTAATTTTTTTCGTCCCCAAAAGACGAGTTAAGATATATATATATATATATATATATATATATATATATATATATATATATATATATATAATTAAGAATAGAGTAAGAGAGCATGATGAGTAATTAAGTTGATCAAAGGGTTCATCACGGACGAAACCAACATAGGCCCCCCAAGATCTGATTTATTTATTTTTTTGGTCAAGTGATGTGAACAATTTTAAATGCTATGCACCTTGTGAAAATTATAAAGAAACTTCTTCAGCAGTTGAGAGATGATGGATGTGATACTTTCATAGTAAAGGTGAAGTCTTTTTATGAACGACATACAATAGATGTCCCAGATTTAGATTCTTTATATGTTAAGAGAAGAGGCCGAACTCGACATCAACAATATAAATTTACAATAGACTTTTTTTGCTATATTTTATTGTCTTTGTTAAAGCAAATCTATTACTACATTATCTTTGTTTTAGTAAAAATATGTTTTGTAATGGTAAAACTTTATTTTTTAATGATGAATATATATTATGTTGTTAAAAAAATTCTTGACCCCGATCAAATCCTAGTTTCGGCCCTAGCATTCATCCTCCAATATGTTAAGTGTATTAGTAGTTCACATGCACTAAATGAATGAATGCAGCTGCCGCTTATAAATTTAATTTTGTCTTTTTCCAGTCTACGTACTAATTTGCCTAATTCAGTATCCATCCAGTTGGTTGAATGGTTTGAGCCAAGGCCATATGTTTTGGTATATATATCACCATATAATTAATGCTGTTCGATCGGTCCTCCAAACTCTAACTAACTCCATGCCTATTCACATTTGACATTACAATGTGATGCATGCCTTTATATTTTACAAGCTTACCACATGTGCGACGCACGGGGCAGCCAAGTTTCTAAATTAATTTTATTTGTACTAGTATATTTTATTAAATATCAAAATTTTAGAGATATTTTTGTTAATCCTTTACGTTATATATCAATTGCATTTCTCAAAAATTAACTTGCAAGTATTAAAAAAAATAAAATGTGAAGAATTTATATTATTTATTTTTGTAGAATTTCATTTTACACATACAAAGCGGTGATAGTGACAAATTAATTTTACACAAAAAGAAAGGAATTATGGAAAGTGAAGGAGAGTATTAATTAGTATATCTTTTCATTTATTCATTATATATATATATATATATAGAGAGAGAGAGAGAGAGGAGGGATATAAAATATATCTCTTAAATAACATTTTTTTATTAACTAAAACTACATGGTAAGAAAAAGAAAGAGAAATAATTAATATATATGACAGTGAGATCTAGAGCGAATGAAATGAAAAATAAAAGTTAAATGAACAAGTTTAATATTAAAGAATAATTTATTAACATAGTTTGAGTTAAGTGGACCAACTAAATCATCTCCATAACTGATCCGGTTAACATGAAATTTATTTATTGATAAGTTGATTAATTGACCAATAGAATACTGACACACATAAAAAATTATTTGTGTGTCAACATTCTATTAGTCAAATGACCAATTTATTTAAAAATAAATTTTATGCTAACCACTTCCCTCCATAACCGTCTGTTTGTTGGTTCATAAATGGATTAATGACAGTAGCTTACATACACTATATAAAGGGGAAGTACATGTACCATTAAATCTGATATACAGATATATATTATTATTGGGACGGATGGTGGTGGTGACTGGTGAGGAGAGAGTCGGAGAAAATGAGGGAATTTCTCTATTTTATGTTTTAAATTTAAAATATGTTAAAATATGATATTATGATGATTATGACAGATAACATACAAAGAATGGAGATTCTCGAGAAGAGACTTGATTGATGTTAGTAGTAACTAAGATTCTCTTTTTTAGTGTTTATGAAACAAAAACAATACTAACAACCACTGTTTTCAAACCCGGACCGGACCGCCGGTTGAACCGGAAAAAATCGGATTCAGTTCACTCAACGGTCCGATTTGGACCACTAAACCACTTTTGCTCAAAAACCGTTCAGAACCGGTGAACTGGCGATTAAACCGGTTGACCCAGTGAACCAATGACCGGTTCACGAGTTTGACCGGTTCTCTCCTTAAAGATTAAAAAAAAATTATTACAGATTTTATTTTATTTTAGTAATTTAGTTGAGACTTTGTTTGGTATTTTACATATTTTTGCATTCATTTAATCAAACACTTGAACTTGTGGTTGAATTTCGGAATTTGAATGTATCTTAGAGATGTTTAGTTTTTTTTTGTAGATAAATTGATTAATTTTACATATTTACTAAATATTATATACAATATATAATAATAATTAATATAATTAATTATTTATTATTTATTACATATTAATGACGTCACTGGGTCAATAACGGTCCGACCACTGGTTGGACCAGTGACCCATCCACCCGGTAACTTTTTCGATTCGATGACCGGTCCGATTTTAAAAACATGGAGTTTGAAGTTTGCCTAGGGTATTGGTGCAACTGTTTGGATTTCTTGGAGTTTTAGAATTTTAGAGTTAAGAAAGTTACCGGACCGGTCATCGAACCGGAAAAGTTACCGGATGGATGGTCATTCCCAACTTCAAAATTGACGTACATACCTGGTGTTTCGAAAAGATGAGGATACATCGCTTTCATTTCCGTTTCCAATTTCCAGGTCATTTCCTCTATAGCATGATTCCTCCACAAAACTTTAACTTGTGGTATGACCTTTGTGCGTAGGACATGCTCCTTCCTATCCAAGATCTTGACAGGTACCTCCTCATACGCTAAGTCTTCGGCTATCTCATCCGGTTCTAACTCTATAACGTGGTTCGGATCTTTCACATATTTACGAAGTACAGATATGTGAAACATATTATGACACGAGACATACTCGGAGGTAACGCGAGTCTATAGGCTACATTTCTTACTCGGTCAAGAATTTGAAATGGACCAATAAATCGTGGATTGAGCTTTCCTCTCTTCCCAAATCTTATAACTCCCTTCCATGGAGCAACTCGCAACAATAGATGATCCCCATACTAAATTTCCGTCCTTTCGATGAAGATCCGCATAACTCTTTTGTCGATCTTGTCTGCCGTTTGTATATGTTGTCGAATCATTTGGATCTTTTCGGAATCATACGTCTTAACTTTCGGGTCCCAACAATGTTGCTTCACCCACCTCATCCCAACATATTGGAAAGCGACACTTTCGTCCCATATAATGCTTCAAATGGAGCCACACCTATACTTGCGCGATAATCTGTTGTTGTAGGAGAATTCCACCAATGGTAAATACTTATCCCAACCGCCTTGAAGTCTAGGACACGAGTCTTAATAGATCTTCAAGAGTTTGAATAGTCCTCTCGATTGTCCGTCTGTTTGAGGATGGTATGCGAAAGCCAATAAATAAATCCGTCAGAACCCGCCCATAGCTTTTGTAAGCTAACCCAAAATCTTGAAGTGAATCTTGGGTCACGATCCAAAAACTATGGATCTTGGCATGTAATGCGAAATGTAAGACCCCAACTTATTATTAATGAAATTTAATTTTCTATTTATTATTTTGAAATAGTAAGGGTTGATTTGATTAATGTGGATAGTTAGGGGTAAAATGCGCAAATATTTCAAAATAAACAAGTGGTTATAAAATATTCATTGTTGTCGGGGAATATTTGAAAGTAATATGCACACAAGCCAATCATGTTTGATGATAAAGCATATACTTTGTAACAATCTTATTCATTTATTAATAAAAGTATTAATTTATTAAAGGCTTTTAATTATCTACGTGATCTTTGTTTTATAATATGTGATAAACCCATAGTTTTAAGCAATGCTTTTAGAATAATGATGATGATCATTCTAATGAGATCTAAATTCTTAGAAAGCTTAAAACTAAAATAGTTCCCAATCATTAGATTACTAAATTGGGGATTAGTGAATCAAGATAGATTGATACATCGTTGCTTTGCTCATTGGATGAGGATGATTGATCTCATGATCATTTGTGTGGAGACACTAAAGCAAGTATGTAGGTGCTTATTAGAGAATAAGTTCATTTGAACGTGGCTCGCTAAGGAATACCTAATGGAGTTTTACTTGCTGTCGATAGGAATTCTGCAGTGATAGTAATCTGAGTGATCCTTGGACTTGAGATCATCATAGTATCTTGTGTATGATGAGTTATACTTTGACTTATTCCTTAAGACCCTTAGGGTATATCAAAGGTATGCTTGGGTATAATAAGTTATATATGGAGATAATGTATGATCGATAAAGAATCTACCACTTCTAATAAAAGAAGAAAATGTCCTGTGATTCGATAAGTGACAACCCAATGAGTCCTTGGCGGCGAATGAAATTAGAAAGGAGTTTCTAATTTGCATTATTTGAGTTAATGCATTTAAGAGTCGAAATACATATAATTAAATAAAATAAGACTTGACAAGAATTCCATATGCCTTATATTTAATTGGGACATTGTATGGTGGAAGGATTGAATTGTGCAGTAACTATTTACTCAAAGGTTCTTTAATGATTAATGTTGAAATCTATATTATCTGGAAAGTCGTTGATCATTAGGGAGGCTTATCCCTATTGTAGAATAAATATTATTTATTTAAATAAATTAATTGTTTAATTTATTTATTTAAATAAGATTAGAATTGTTCTAATTGATTTATTCACAACCGGTTTAATATGGAGAACCTAAAGGGTCACACCATAAAAGGAAGAATAATTATTTAAGAAGTTAATGGCATAATCGTAATAATATATTTAAGTATATTTAATTTAATCTATGGTGATAGAATAAATTAAATAGCTTAATATTTATTATTTAATATTTTAGAAATATTAAATATAAATTAATAAGAGGAGTCTTATTAATATTATTACAATTATTATTATTTTAATTTCTAAAAGAGTTTAGGAATTAATTTAATATAAGTACTCTCATTTATTTCTAATAGGATTAGGAGGAAAAATTAATTAAAGGAGTTTAATTAATTATCCCTAATATGATTAGGGAGCCCATTTAATTAAAAGAGATTAATTAAAAATACCTTATTTTTAAATAAGGTTACTGATATCAATATAAGAGGAGTCTTATATCGGATATCTAATATCGACATAATTCGAATTTGTTGGAGAGTGCATACTTTTTCTATCTGAGATAGGAAAAACTAGGGTTTGAGCCAATACACCATCTTCTTGAATCTTTATTTTTCCTTGGTGGATCACCTCTGAGGCCAAACACTTGGGTGGCTAACGTTGATCGAAAGGAAGGAACCAAACCCGGTGGATTCAAGTTGAGCGAAAGGATTTGGAGGTGAACTTGTACACGAGGAAGCTTCGATCTTCAAGGGTATGATTTTATTCTTTATCTTTTCGTTTAATTAATAATTGTGCATAAAGGGTGATCCGGGTATATGGTTTGTAAAATTTTAAACTCTGATTTATCTCGCTTTCGCTTAATTTTTGCAATTTGATTGCGTTCATGAATATTACAAACCTAACAGTGGCATCAGAGCCAAACCTTTATGCGAATTATTAATTATTTTAATTTGATATGTATATTGATATGTGTTTAGAACAATTTAATTGGGCATAATTTTGTTGTATAAAATTTAAAAAAAAAAAAAAAAAAACGAAAACTTTTTTTTTTTTTTTGATTCTTGTGACAGTAAATAAAAAAAAAAAAAAGGTTACTGCGCAGGATCAAATCGTTTAAGATTCATGTTAATTTTAAAGGGACGAAATGGTATATATTATATATTTTAGTTACAAATCTGTTATACCAATCTCATTAAAATGAAATGATTCGAGTAATCATTGATCTGCTTGCAGCGTATATGAAATCAAAAAAAAAATAAAATTTGTCGGGGATTCATGGATTCATATTAATACATATATATATACTTAGTATATTACCGTATATAAAAGGTTATCGGGATATTATATATAGTATTTATATATATTAACGAGATTTATGTTACTTATATATTATATATATAATATATATTACCGTAATATATATTATGTATATGTAATATATATTTTAATAATTTTATAATTAAAATAAATTTTATTTTAATTTTAAAATAAAATGTTTATTTTAATCTTAAAATAAAAAGTTTATTTTAATTTTAAAATTAGAATTTCATGCTAACTAATTAGAGTTGGAATTGGATTCCATGATAACTAATTGGAGTTGAAATTGGATTCTATTCTTTCCTTAAATAAAGGAGTTTATTTAGATATGAAATAAGATTTCATATTATTCAAAATAAAGGAGTTTATTTGTGAATAGGAAATAGAATCCGTGTTTCCTTAAATAAAGGAGTTTATTTAAATATGAAATAAGATTTCATATTATTCAAAATAAAGGAGTTTATTTGTGAATAGGAAAAAAGAATTAAGTGTTTCCTTTAATAATTTTTTTTTTTTTACATGGAATTGGATTCCATAATTAATTAAAATAAAGGACTTTATTTTGATTAAAGATTTTGATTAAAATAAAATAGTTTATTTTATTCAAAATAGGATAAATTAAAATAAAATAGTTTTATTTTGATTTAAATTTGGATTAAAATAAAGGAGTTTATTTTAATTCAAAATTAGATTTTATACTTAACTAAATTTGCCCATTAAATGATATCAATATATATATTAAATGTTTATTATTCATAAGATGAATGTTATTTATTGATACATATGGTGATGTGTATGATAATAAATGGGATTGATTATGGACTATTGACCAATATTGTGAGACCCCGGATTTTATCAATAAAGATTTAAATTTTGTCGAAATAATTTTTAATATTATGGTGTGAATTTGAGATAATATTATAGTTGTGGGTAGTATTTATAAATTTTGCAAAGTATCACAGTGATTATATTATATTCGATTGGTGGGGAATATTCGATTTAGCGGGGAATATTCGTGCAACAACTCAATCATTGGTGGACCCCTAGCATGAATTATTGTCGGATTGAGAAAACGACAAAAATATTTTATTGAAATAACGACGGAAGTTTTACCGTTGATCTTTGTTGAACTACTTTCGGTAGTAAAAATACGATGTCGTGTGTGGTTGCGTAATAAGCATACGGTATTGATTATTGATGCTTATGTGAGAAGTCACTCAGGTTTGATTCCATTATTGTCGATTAATAATATGAATTATTATAAGCGATAATGACGTTTTGTTTTATTCAGATTATTAACGTAATAAAATGCGAAACATCTTTTATATAAAGCAATGAATACTTTATTAAAGTTATTACATAAATAGAATATATTATATTTTATTATGCATAGTGTTTTTGCATAGTGTTGCGTAGTGTTTTGCATAGTAAAATGTTTTTATATAAATAGAATATATTATATTTTATTTAAAAGATTTTGCTTTAAATATGGATAGTCGATTAAAGTAAATCAATCTGGACCGCTCATGAATTAATTACTATGCATTCTATTTTCCTATAAATAAGCTCATTCCTTCATTATTTTCTTACGAATTCAAAAAACTACTGAGAGAAATTATAGAGAAAGCTATAGAGAAAAAATATAGAGAGAAAGAAGAAAAGTATTCTATTACTACTTCACTTTGCCAATATTCGGTTCTTCTAGGTAAGGGTATTATTTGTTGTATTCCGTCCGGGTGTTATTATTTCTTATTCATGAAGAGAACTTACATTATTCCATTCATTATTATTACATTGGAATAACTTTTGTAAAAGTGGTATACCCTATACATAACTTTTGTATATATGCGGCAGTACCCTATACTTGGTGAAATCCTTATGTTATTCCATTCTTATTTATTACTGTTGGAATAACTTTGTATCACGCTTAATCCCTATACTTGGTGATCTTCTTTTGTTATTCCATTCTTTATTATACCCAGTTGGTTAAAACTTGGACTTCTATACTCCATGAAATTAGTAGAATATCCTTGATATTTGCGTTTCATCCAGTATCTTTTCATGGAAATATTCTTCTGATCATTCTTGAATTTTACTCTCTAAAACGATGTCGTGTTGACAATTTGGACGTTAATAATTCATGGATTAAATAATTCTTGAACTTGTTTTATTGAATTATTATGTCATTGTCATCATCCTCATGTTATATTATGTTATCTTTGAACTTACGATGCGTAGATGAACTTAGTATGATTATGACCGAGGATCATTCGGTATAATCATGACTTGATATAAATGATGTGACAAAAGTCCTCGATTGGCACATAATGCGGTGATGGATAGTTTTTGGTATGATTATGACCGGGGTGATTCGGTATATAGTCATGACCATTGATAATTTGATGAAAATCCTTGGCCGTGTAATGCGAGGATGATTAGATGTGGTGGTTTATTTATTAAAATTTGAGTCTCAAATGATAAAAATTGATGAAAACTTTTTAAAACCTAAAAGATAGTAGACTTTATTCTCTACTTGACTCTTTTAATGGATTGCTTATTCCGTCATTTGCAGTTAAACCGGTTGTCTATTGTATTTTATCGGTTTAACATCTTTGTTGAAGGCTAATGATAATTTATTCTCGCATTATCTTAGTCATAATATTTCTTCTTCTTGGGCTAGTTGAGCTCACCTTTCTTTCACCGCTTTCTTCTTGAAATGAGAACATAGGCGGAGACAGTCGGGGAACGAAGTAATGGTCCGAGAGGATAGCATTAGTAGTCCTCACTATTCTCGTGAAATAGTGTGATAATAGTTGTAATGAGGACTCCTTTTGAGTTTGTATAATATCTAGTAGACAATATTTGTATTCAAACTCACGAGTTTATGTCGTATTGTACCTGCACGCTTATATTAGTAAGTTGTATTTGAATTTATGTACCATGTAAGTGGCGACCCAAGATGGGTGGCGTATACCTAATTTTGGGGCGTCAAATATGGTTGGATTTTATTTTAGTTGGATGCATGAATGTATGGGTTTTATTAAATGGGTCTGCAGACCTCGTCTTCTCTAATTTTTTAGAATGTAAATTCTATCTCCTCCTATGTACTTCCCTTGATCACGATCAAGGTTTCTATTTATTTTAAAATAGTTTTGTAATAGGAATATTTAGAATTAATTTTGAAGAATTAGAGATCAAAAAAAGCAAGGAATGTGAAGGAAGACCGTTTGTAATGGAGCCCGGTTTAAATGTAATAGTTATATTTAAATATTATTTCTTGCACCCCTAGGGTTTGACCTTTTGGTTCACTTGGTGGCTCTAGTAAACCAAACTAGAATAAAAGTCCATAATCAATCCGGGTAGAATATAATATTCTATATGCATATGCTTATACTATATATATTATATATTATGCAAACATGCTTGCATGTTAATTAATATAACGCGTATTTTATATATATATATAAATGCGCATGCTAAACAAGATGAGACAAATTAATAACAAACCCCTCAATTTTTATATTAAGTCCTAAGCGTTCAAAGATATTTGGAATATCGAGCGTCAGCCTACTAGCATGATAAAATTAATAGAGTATTAAATATTTAATATGAGTTTGTTGTTGTCACCACAAGGCAAGTATTAAGTATTTAAGATGTTAATTTATCATATTTGATGCTTATAAAGAAAATTGAACAATATTGTTTTGTTGTGTCACCACAAGGATGATATTTTTCTTTTTGAATATATGGAGTGCTAGGTCGGACTTAACTTGGATAATTTTGATTCGGATGTGCCACCACTTGATCAAAATAATCTAAGGCCTTAAAAGAAAAGGAGTTGCATAGTTGATGTAATTGACAAAAGTTGTCTACCTATTTATTTATATATAGTTTGTTGTGTCACCACAAGGCTATATACATTTGAAATGGGATCCTTATTCTCACTAAAGCAAATCTTTAATTAGATTTTGCTTAGAACTATATAAGTGAGGGTAATATAGTTTGAAGAAAATAGTGGGAGATACCAATTTAAAACAAGACCTAATTTATTTTGGTAATTAATAAAAGAATGTATGTTAAAATGTTGTTAAATACAAATTCATTTAGAAAATTTTACAATGTCTTATGGAGTGCTAGGTCGGACTTAACTTGGATAATTTTGATTCGGATGTGCCACCACTTGATCAAAATAATCTAAGAGGCAAAAGAAAAGGAGTTGCATAATTGATGTAATTGACAAAAGTTGTCTACCTATTTATTTATATATAGTTTGTTGTGTCACCACAAGGCTATATACATTTGAAATGAGATCCTTATTCTCACTAGCAGATCTTTAATTAGATTTTGCCGAACTATATATATTGAGGGTAATATAGTTTGAAGAAAATAGTGGGAGATACCAATTTAAAACAAGACCTAAATTATTTTGGTAATTAATAAAAGAATGTATGTTAAAATGTTGTTAATTACAAATTCATTTACAGAATTTTACAATGTTTAAAATTACTATCACTGCGAAGCATATTAGATGTTAAATTAACCAGACCAAATTAAACGGATTGGTTAAGGAATTTGAGAATAGTTCTCATAGCTGAAAAGCTATCTTATGTCCTTAATACGCCTATCCCTGCAATGGTTGCAGATAATGCCTCTGAAGAAGAGATTGCTACCTTTAAAAAGTGGCAAGATGATGCACAGTTGGCTCAATGCATCATGCTCGCATCTATGAGTAACGAGCTTGACGTCGCCGATGAAACTATAGATGCTTCTACTATATTCCTGCACATCAAGTAGTTGATGGTGAGGAAAGTAGGACTGATAGATATTAGATATCTAAGGAGCTCTTCCGATCTAGAATGGCCAATGGCACTATAGTGCAGGACAAAAAGTTCTTAACATAATCAATTTGATTGATCAATTAGACAAATGGTTTTGTCGTGGATGGAGAGTTAAGCCAAGATTTGATCTTGCACTCACTCTCTGGACTTCCTTTCTGATTGTTGTGAATTTTTCATATGAACAAGCTAGATATCGACCTCATTGATTTGCTTAACATATTGAAAAATGTTGAGAGTCACTTTCCAACCAAGAAAGATCAAGTCTTCTTGGTAGAGGCCAAAGGATCTTCTGAAAAGAAGAAACGATTCAAAGAAGGTAAATAGAAAGGCATAAACAAAGGATAATAAGAACAAAAGCGTCGATCACGGATAGCAAAGGAGTTTGCTTCCACTGCAATAAGCTGGACAACCGGAAAGAAAGCTGCGAGAAGCATCTTGCGAGAGCTAACCAAAGAAGCTTAGTGAAGTTTGATTTACAAATACAAATTTGTTCATGATTTAAAATAAATTTCTTTTAAGTCAAGGTTCTACTTGGGTATTGGATACCGACTTTGGTTATCATAAATATAGATTTATGAAGGGACCAAGCGAAGTAGAAAGTTAAACAAGATAAGTAATCCTATGTGTGGGAAATGAAGCAAAGGATCTTTGCATTAGCCATAGAAACTTATAGTTTAGCAATGCCTACTACGAAAATCTATTAAGTCAATAAGTTGTTATTGTATTCCGGTTCTTGTTAAAATATTATTTCCATTTTATTGTTGGACAATGAAATCTTTGGTATTATAATAAAGAACAATTGTTGTTCTATTTATAATAATAATATTTTGTATAGAATGGAATATTACTTAATAAATTTTGTATACTTGACTTACGTGAAAATAATTTTGCATATTGAACAAATTAGTATAAGAAAAGGAGATGATCATTCAAAGAGTTGAATGTATGTATTTGATGAAATACAAGTGTGAATTATTTGAAAGGTTCAAAGAATTCAAAAGTGAAACAAATTGACAAAGTATTAAGATTCTTTGATTAGATCGAGGAATAAATACTTGAGCAATAAATTTCTAGATCATCTCAAATGGTTTTCTCATAATGGGCGCCTCGATACGTAATAATTGATTGATGTATCCGAAAGGAAAAATTGTACCTTGTTGGACATAGATGCGGTCCATAATGATTTTACTGATATTCTAGTATCCTTACAGAATCATGTCCTAGAAATGGTCACATCTCTACGAAAAGGTAACCTCAAATATCCATTTCAAGACTCTATAAAAATTATGGACAGGGAGGATTTCTAATCTTAAGTATGTTAAGATAAGGGGTTGTCCAACTTATGTGAAACGGTTTCAAAGGATAAGCTTGGGACAAGATTTGACAAATACAGATTTGTGGGACATCTTAAAGTAAGTTTAGGGTAAATGTTCTATAATCCAACTTAGCAAAAGGTGTTTATTGCGAAACACGCTTCCTTCTAAGATAAAGGTGTTTATCATTAAAAGGGGCTAGTGGGAGGATAATAGATCTTGAAGAGTTCAAGAACCACAAAACACTATAAGTCAAATAAGAGGAACCTATAGATAGACCTGTTGTACCTGGCCAACCGAATCATAAATCTGGAATAGTCTCAAGATACCTAGGAGGTATGGATTCATCATGGATGATGATGATGAGGCACGCGTCATAGAAGATGATGATCCGAGTTACATCTGATGAGGTAAGAGTTCTAGTGTGTACAAAAGGGTCGATTGGGCGTCGTGACATTCCTAATATTTTATGTTGATATACTACGGATAAGGAATGACATATCAATGCTACAATCAGCAAAGATAAAGTTGTCTAAACATTCCTCCATGAATGATTTGGAAGAGTATCTTAATTGGGGATATAAATCTATATAGATATATTTAAGAGGATGCTCGACTTAACCCAAGGAACGTATATTCATTTGATGCTAAAGTCGTTTAGCATGGCAAACTCCAAGAGATGTCTTATGTATGATGAGCTATGGAGTGTATCTCTTTATAGTCCCCACGAGACTCGAAAAGAGAGGTCGCATGAGTGACAATCATGCATGCAATGAAATGTACGAGACCTAATGTTGATCAGTCATATTATGGAGAAGTTCACTATGAGTCGGTGAAAACATCTTAAAGTGCTTAACCTAAGCACTAAGGATGTGATCATATTCATGGTGGGTCTAAATTAAAACTAGAGGGCTTAACAGACTCAAGTTTTTCGAATGCACTACGATGACGAAAAATCCACTTTAAGGTAAAAACGCGTTATCTTGAGCGAGTGGTGCGGTGAATTGGAAAGGTTCCAACAACAAAGAGTTCTTTGGTTTAGTGATAAAGACAAAGTATATAGCTATAAATGAAGTCGCAAGTTGATTGTTTGGATTAAAAGTTCATTACGAAACTAGGAATAGTTCCTAAGTCTCATCTTGGATCTAAACATGTGTTATGGCACTTTCATTTGATTATTAGAATCATTGAAAGATGGGAAATCACAATAGAGATAGTGGACTCTCATGAACAACATTACATATCCATTAACTAAAGCTTATCTAACAAACGGGATAATCGTCACTTAGAGAAGAAGAGTATAAGATACTGATGGCGATTGGCTTTAGTGCAGTGGGGGAGATTGAAAGTAATATGCACACAAGCCAATCATGTTTGATGATAAAGCATATACTTTGTAACAATCTTATTCATTTATTAATAAAAAGTATTAATTTATTAAAGGCTTTTAATTATCTACGTGATCTTTGTTTTATAATATGTGATAAACCCATAGTTTTAAGCAATGCTTTTAGAATAATGATGATGATTATTCTAATGAGATCTAAATTCTTAGAAAGCTTAAAACTAAAATAGTTCACAATCATTGGATTACTAAATTGGGGATTAGTGAATCCGGATAGATTGGTACATACGTTACTTGCTTTCATTGGATGAGGATGATTGATCTCATGATCATTTGTGTGTGGACACTAAAGCAAGTATGTAGGTGCTTATTAGAGAATAAGTTCATTTGAGCGTGGCTCGCTAAGGAATACCTAATGGAGTTTTACATACTGTCGATAGGAATTCTGTAGTGATAGTAGTCTAAGTGATCCTTGGACTTGAGATCATCATAGTATCTTGTGTATGATGAGTTATACTTTGACTTATTCCTTAAGACCCTTAGGGTATATCAAAGGGTATGCTTGGGTATAATAAGTTGTACATGGAGATAATGTATGATCAATAAAGAATCTACCACTTCTAATAAAAGAAGAGAAATGTCCTATGTGATTCGATAAATGACAACCCAAGAGTCCTTGTGTGGCGCCCCAAAATAGGTATACACAACACCCATTCGAGTCGCCAAATACATGGTACAAGCAAGCAAACTACAACTTCAATAATACAAATGTCGTGTGAAATACGACAATATATCTTGTGAGTTTAAATATAATATTGTCTTCTAGACAATATCCACACGCAAATAAATCCCCATCATAATTATTGATACATTATTTTACAAAATGGTGAGGACTACTAAACAACTCTCTCTAGAACCTTCATTCCATACCCCGACTAGTACTCGCTACATTCTCGCCTCCTGAGAAGAAAAATGGAACAACAAGGAAAAGGGTGAGCTCAACTAGCCCAGTAAAGAATACTATGACTAAGATAATATACAACAAATTATCGTTAGTCTCCAACAGGGAAAAATCTGATAGAATACTATAGGCGACAAGTTTCGGATCAATATTCGCAGAGGAAATAATAATTCATAGAAGAGTTACGTAGAGAATGAAATCTACTATAATCTATGAATTTAACAGTCCATCATCAATATTTTATCCCTGTAACATCAATCAATATTCATCTCAAATCAAATATTCATCTTTGCACTACAGGCCAAAGATATTCATCAATCGGTCATGTTCATCTCAACACTGCTCATCTTTGCACTAAAGGCCAAAGATATTCATCAGTTAATCATATTCATTTAAACACTGCTTCATCTTTTGCACTACTGGCAAAAGATATTCTTCAAAATCATTCATCTTTGCACTACGGGCCAAAGATATTCAATAATATCATCATTTAAGACTGAGGATGATGAAAAATATTTTTAAAAAAACGAATCCAATGAAACAAAATGACAAGGATTAAGGATTAAGGATTAAGTACTTTGTTTTATCCATGTTCAAAATACCTCAAAATAATCATAGTGGTGTAAAATTCAAGAATGATCAAAACATGTATACAATCAAAGCTAGTATCCGAAATAGATATTTTGGATGAAAAGAAGAAATTTTATTTTTAGATGAATAGTCTTGATATCGTGAATAGTCTTGAGTATCGTGAATAGTAACTCAGACACCAAAAGATAGAAATTCCACAAAAAACATTTTCACGCTTCGTGAATAGTACTCGTGAATAAGAACTCGTGAATAAGTAACTCATGAATAGTAACTTCGTGAATAAGAACTCATGAATAGTAACTCGTGAATAAGAACTCATGAATAGTAACCCCGAGCATGAAAAGTTCCAAATTTGATAAAAAGTTCCAACCAATATTTCAAAGATAATGATATTGAAGAAATAATATCATTTGAGAAGAAAATAACATCCCTTACCTCAAAGAATCGATTTTGGAAGGAAAGATCGGAAGTGATCTTTGAATGAAACTTATCTTGAATAAAGAACTCTCAAAGTATCTAAATACTCACAAAATACGCTCAATAATATAGAGAGAAAGAGAAAACTTTGTTTACGGTGTGATTTTCAATTCTAACTTAGCCCTCTATTTATAGGAAAATGTTAGCCGTAAAAGCGGACTTGACCTTCTTTATGGCTTTGGCTTTACTTACTATTGCCACCCACCACATTTGAAATAAAATTCAGCACATTTTTTCACCAACCATAAGTGGGGCCCACTCAATTCTAGAATTTTCCACCAAAATCAATTATAACCCTACTTTCCTAATCAAATACCTCTTAAAATTTATAACAAATCATTCGTTCATTTTAACGGTTCAAAATTTGTAGACATATACTCAACTTATATATGTATAACATATCCAAAAATTACAACGATCCAACGGTCGGATTAAAATTATAACTCACACAATATAGGCGTAATAACAACGATTTGATCTTTTAATACCACCAATCCGGCAAAATACCGATAAAACACCTCAACATTAACTCATTCATTTATAACCACATAAATAAACCCATCATTTATATCCACATAAAATAAATATTTCTTTATCATATGAATCAATAATTAATTATTCACAAATAATATTACTGAGAATCACATTTATAATGACGGTATTCCCTGAGAAAGAGGGCTTTCCATAAGGATCTCTCCTTCTTGGCGCCGCAATTAGGTGACCAAACCTCTCCTTAGATGAACTTTCTAGACATTGCCAATAATGTTATCTAATAATATTATTCAAATAATATGAATTATTGATCCGATAATGGGAAATCTTGTGCAAATGACAATTATTGAAACAAAGAATAATATAAAATACCAACGCAAAAATTATTGAATCAATAAAATAAAATACTTTGAGCGATAATTACTTTAAACAATTATTGAGTAGTGCCTTCTTACGTAAGGATCAATAATTGATGCAATACCGTGTCTTCTTGTTCAACAACGCCATTAGTGTGTTTTAACCATGGGGTATTCCAACAATGATTAATCGGTAACAATTACGCCATTATTTTAAACAACTTATATTTTTCGTTTTCCTCATCCAATCGCTTTCCATTATGGGGCCCACACATTTGCTTGTACCGTAAATGAATATTCCCCGACAAGATTTAAATATTTCACGACCAAACGAATATTCCCAACAACAATGAATATATTTATAACCACTTGCTTATTTTGAAATATTTATGTATTTAACCCTTAACTATCCACATTAATCAAATCAACCCTTACTATTTCAAAATAATAAATAAAGGAAATTCCTTTTATTTAAAAAAAAATTAGGGTCTTATACCTTGGCGGCGGCGAATGAAATTAGAAGGGAGTTTAATTTGCATTATTTGGAGTTAGTGCATTTAAGAGTGAAATACATATAATTAAATAAAATAAGACTTTGATGAAATTTCATGTCTTATATTTAATTGGGACATTGTATGGTGGAAGGATTGAATTATGCGGTAACTATTTACTCAAAGGTTCTTTAATGATTAATGTTGAAATCTATATTATCTGGAAAGTCGTTGATCATTAGGGAGGCTTATCCTATTGTAGAATAAATATTATTTATTTAAATAAATTAATTGTTTAATTTATTTATTTAAATAAGATTAGAATTGTTCTAATTGATTTATTCACAATAGGTTTAATATGGAGAACCTAAAGGGTAACACCATAAAAGGAAGAATAATTATTTAAGAAGTTAATGGCATAATCGTAATAATATGTTAAGTATATTTAATTTAATCTATGGTGATAGAATAAATTAAATAGCTTAATATTTATTATTTAATATTTTAGAAATATTAAATATAAATTAATAAGAGAGTCTTATTAATATTATTACAATTATTATTATTTTAATTTCTAAAAGAGTTTAGGAATTAATTTAATATAAGTACTCTCATTTATTCCTAATAGGATTAAGAGGAAAATTAATTAAAGGAGTTTAATTAATTATCCCTAATATGATTAGGGAGCCCATTTAATTAAAAGAGATTAATTAAAAATACCTTATTTTTAAATAAGGTTACGATATCAATATAAGAGAGTCTTATATCGGATATCTAATATCTGACATAATTCCAATTTGTTGGAGAAAGACGCCTTTTTCTATACGAGATAGGAAAAACTAGGGTTTGAGCCAATACACCATCTTCTTGAATCTTTATTTTTCCTTGGTGGATCACCTCTGAGGCCAAACACTTGGGTGGCTAACGTTGATCAAAGGAAGGAACCAAACCCGGTGGATTCAAGTTGAGCGAAAGGATTTGGAGGTGAACTTGTACTTGAGGAAGCTCGATCTTCAGGGTATGATTTTATTCTTTATCTTTTCGTTTAATTAATAATTGTGCATAAAGGGTGATCCGGTTATATGGTTTGTAAAATTTTTAAACTCTGATTTATCTCGCTTCCGCTTAATTTTTACAATTTGATTGCGTTCATGAATATTACAAACCTAACAATATTCGTTTGGTCGTGGAATATTCTTTCTTGCCGTCGAGGGAATATTAAATGCGACAACGCAGCTCTTTATGGGCCCCATAACGGAAAGCGATTGGATGAAGGAAACGACAAATATAAGTTGTTTAAAAATAACGGCGTAGTTGTTACCGTTAATACTGTTAAAATACTCGGTGATTAAAACATAGTAGCACACGGTATTGCACCAATTATTGATTCTTACGTAGAAGGCACTACTCAATAATGGTTATAGTAATTCTTTATTCAAAGATTTTATTGATTTAATAATTGCTACGTTGATATTTTATATTGTTTTTGTTTGATAATTGTCATTACACGGTATTTTTCATTATCGAAGCAATAATTCATATTATCCTGAATAATATTATTAGATAACATTATTTGCAATGTCTAGAAAGTTACATCTAAGGAGAGGTTTGGTCACCTAATTGCGGCGGCGTGAGTAAGGAGAAATTCTTATTGAAAGCCCCTTCTTTCTGAATCGCTGCGGTTATCGATATTGTGATTACGTAATATTATTTGTGAATAATTAATTATTGATTCATATGATGAGGAAAATATTAATTTTATGTGAATATAGATGGAGAAAATTTTTAATGTGACAATTGTTGAAAATTAAAATTTTATCTTTTACGATAAAATAATTCATTTAAATATATTAATATATTTTAATAATATAATAATGGTGATATTTTACAACGAATGTGGGATAGATGAGTATCTGAGGAGGAAGAGTATTTTTGTTGCAATAAATGTTTAAAACATGTTAAACATGTCGGTTGGACCCCATTTATTGATTGAAATTTGATTATAGCACTGTAAAAATCGCACGCGTTTGTGGATTTGATCAATTTACATTTGAATTTGGAAAAACTTTCTTACGCAAAGTTGTAGATAATTGAATTTCCTATACAAACTTGCAAGATTCGAATTTTCTGATAAAAGGGCTATTTATTATGAATTATTGAAGTTTTGAAGCTCAGAAATAATTGATTTTTGGAAGTTTAAAATATTTAAAATAGGAAAAATGTTTTTTGACACTTGTGGGCCTCATGAAACATGTGCAAAGTGCTTTTGAAGCTAGAGGATTCAAAGTGGGCGTAAGAAAATTTATTTATATATTAATATTATATTAAATTTTACGCTTTTTGTGTTCAAGCGATTCTATAAATAGGGTCTTTAGGTTAGAATTGAAAATCACACCGTAAATGAAGTTTCTCTCTCTATATTATTGAGTATTCTTGTGAGTATTTTGAGTATACTTTGAGTATTGTTATACTTAGTGCAAGTCAAGTCATAGCTTATATCCGTGTTTAAATTTAAATCTTGATCTTTCGAGGTAAGGATACTATTATTTTTTTAGAATGATATTATTTCTTCAATATCATTATCTTTGAAATATTGATCTGAAGTTTTATCAAATTTGGAACTTTTGGTGTCGAGTTCTTATTCATTCATTATCTGACATTTATTCACGATACTCAGATCTTATTCACGAATCTGACTATTCATCGAAAAATGAAAATTTTTCTTTTCATCTAAAATATCTATTGTGGATACTAGCTTTGATTGTATCCATGTTTTTGATCATTCTTGAATTTTACACCACTATGATTATTTTTGAGGTATTTTGGACATGGATAAAACAAAGTACGAATCCTTAATCCTTAATCCTTGTCATTTTGTTTCAATTCGTTTCTTTAAAAATATTTTCATCATCCTCGATCTTAAATGATGATATTATTGAATATCTTTGGCTCGTAGTGCAAAGATGAATGATTTCGATGAATATCTTTGGCCATAGTGCGAAGATGAACATGTGTTTAGATGAACATGACCAACTGATGAATATCTTTGGCACATAGTGCAAGATGAATATTTGATTCGAGATGTATATTGATTGATGTTACGAGGATAAAATATAGGCGATGAACTTTTAAATTCATACATAGAAGATAGTAGTTTGCATTCTCTACTTAACTCTTCTAATGAATTATTATTTCATTATGAATATTGATTTAAAACTTGTTATCTATTGTATTCTATTAGATTTTTCCTGTTGAAGACTAATGATAATTTGTTGTATATTATCTTAGTCATAATATTCTTTACCGGGCTAGTTGAGCTCACCTTTTCCTTGTTGTTCCATTTTTCTTCTCGGAGAGCGAGAATATAAATGAAAAGCGCCGGGTATGGAATGAAGGTTCTAGAGAGAGTTGTTTAGTAGTCCTCACCATTTTTATAAAATAACGTGTCAATAAATGTGATGAGGATTTATTTGAGTATAGATATTGTCTAAAAGATAATATTTGTATTCAAACTCACAATTTCTTGTTGTAATAATAAAGTTGTAGTTGTTTACATACCATATATTGACAACTTCGAATGGGTGATGTATACCTATTTTGGGGGCGCCACAATTACTGGTATCGAGCTTAGGGATATGATCTGGCGGAGATCGGGGAATAGAACTAGGAGGGAGAGCGAGTAAATCCTTCATTAGTGTGTCTACTACCTACTAAGCTTATTTGTTAGTTGGTCAAGATATATAGGGATATTATGTGATATATTGATTTCCTTAATTAAACCTTATTTTATGACGATGTTTGAGAATGTCGTTTGAGAATATTAACAATGGAAATGAGACCAGTGGAGACGCTTTGTACTCACCAACGAGGAGAACGTGCAACAGTGGCAATGTTCCTCCCATGAACAACACCATTGAAAGAGATGATGAGCGAGGGGATGTTTAGAAGCTTTTTGTAGTTCATGCAAAATCGGATTTGAGGGAGACTCGTGTTCAAAATACTGAGGAGGAAATGATAGCGATTCACGGGTTGTCACAGCCAAGCGATTCAAAGAGTTGGGACCACGAATTTAAGGGAAAGCCGGATCCGATCATGGCGGAAACATGGGTCAAGCAAATTACCAAGATATTCGATGTCTTGGGATGCGGGAGAAACGAAGGTTCCATTCGCCACCTTTATGTTCCATGGCGAAAGTGCGATCTTCACCGTGGAGTGCGTGAAGCGTACCCATCCAAATACAAGACTCAAGATGTATCTTGGGAGACGTTTGAAACTATTTAATGACAAATACTTTTACGAAATTGTTAAATATATGAAGGAAGTGGAGTTTATTAGACCGGCGAGAACAACATGACGGTGTCTCGATCACGAGGCAAAGTTTGCGAGTTATCCAGTTTGCACCTCATTTGGTGGAGAATGAGGAGCGATGACGCTTTTGTTTCTTAGAGGTTTGAAACCCGTATACTACAGCGATATCTCATTTCTCATAAATTTTCTCTATTCGGATGTTGTAAATGCAGGCTCAATTATTAGGCGAGATAACGAGTACGGTCAACCGAGGGGACCACAACCGGGATCACACTAGCGAAGGATTTACTCGCCTCTCCTCTCTAGATTCTATTCCCCATCTCCGCCGAGATCATATCCCTAAGCTTCGATACCAACCGTGGCGCCCCCAAAATAGGTATACATCACCCATTCGAGTTGTCAATACATGGTACGAAACAACTACAACTTTATTATTACAACAAGAAAGCGTGAGTTTGAATACAAATATTATCTTACAGACAATATCTATACTCAAATAAATCCTCATCACATTTATTGATACATTATTTTATAAAAATGGTGAGGACTACTAAACAACTCTCTACAGAACCTTCATTCCATACCCCAACTCGAGACTTCACTATATTCTCGCCTCACGAGAAAAAAATGGAACAAAAGGAAAAGGGTGAGCTCAACTAGCCCAAGTAAAGAATATTATGACTAAGATAATATACAACAAATTATCGTTAGTCTTCAACGAGGAAAAATCTAATAGAATCTGATAGACAACAAGTTTTAAATCAATATTCGCAGCGGAAATAATAATTCATTAGAAAAGTTAAGTAGAGAATGCAAACTACTATCTTACATGTATGAATTTAAAAGTTCATCGCTCATCTTTTATCCCTCGTAACATCAATCAATATATATCTGGAATCAAATATTCATCTTTTTACTTCACGGTGCCAAAGATATTCATCAATTAGTCATATTAAATCTAAACATACATTCATCTTTGCACTACGGACCAAAGATATTTATCGAAAATCATTCATTTTTGCTTACTGAGCCAAAGATATTCAATAATATCATCATTTAAGGTCGAGGATGATGAAAAATATTTTAAAAGAAACGAATCCAAAAAACAAAATACAAGGATTAAGGATTCAGATTGCTTTTTATCCATGTCCAAAAATACCTCAAAATAATTATAATGGTGTAAAATTCAAGAATGATCGGAAACATGGATACAATCAAAGCTAGTATCCACAATAGATATTTTAGAGGAAAGAGAAAATTTTTATTTTTCGATGAATAGTCTTTGTATTAAGTGAATAATTATCGTATATAATGAATAATCTCAGATATCGTGAATAAGAAACTCAAACACCAAAAATTTTAAATTTGATAAAAACTTGGATCAATATTTCAACATAATGATATTGAAGAAATAATATCATTCTGAAAAAAATAATATCCCTTACCTCGAAAGATCAATCTTTCTAAATTAAAACACCGATATAAACATGACTTGAACTTGCATAGTATAGCAATACTCAAAATATACTCAAAATATTCACAAGAATACGCTCGATAATATAGAGAGAAAATTTTAGATTTTACGGTGTGATTTTCAATTCTAACCTAAGCACCCTATTTATAGGAAAATCTTTAGAAAATTCAAAAGAAAATTTAATAAAATATAAATATATATATCAAAATTCCTACGCCACTCTTGAAATCTGATTTCAGCTCAATAATCACATGCCACCTTCTAGAAAAAGTAAGAAAAAACGTTTTTCTAATTTAAAATAATTTAAACTTCCAAAAATCAATTATTTCGGAGCTTTGGAACTTCAATAATTTACAATAAATAGCCCTTTTGTCAGAAATTTCGAAACTCACGACTTTATATAGGAAATTCAATTCTCTACAATTTTACAGAAGAAAGTTTTTCCAAATTTCAAACAGAAATTGACCAAAATCCATAAACGGGCGATTTTACAGGCTATAATCAAATTTCGATCGAGAAATGGGGTCAATAAAACACGTAAAACATGCTTTAAATATTTTTGGTAACAAAATACTCCTCCACATATACTCATATATCCCACATTCATCGTAAAAATATCATCATTATTATATTATTAAAATATAATAATATATTTAAATGAATTATTTTATCAGAAAAAGATAAAATTTTAATTTTTAACAATTGTCACATTAAAAATTTTCTCCATATATATCCATATAAAATCAATATTTTCCTCATCATATGAATCAATAATTAATTATTCACAAATAATATTACAGAATCACAATATTGACAACCAAGCAGTTCCCAGGAAAGAGGGGACTTTCCAAAGGAACCCTAGATTTGTTGGGTGGACAGACAACCGGTGGTTCCGGCGGCGACTCCAGGCTCACGATGAAAAATGTATGCTTTCTGCTCTGTCTTAGTATCCGTCATTCCGTTAATTTGACATTCACTTCGTCTCTATTTATTTAGTTATTTATTTGTGAATATTAGTATCTGTTATTCCGTTAATTTGAGATTTCATGGATCTGAGAATAGGTTTTTGGGGGTTAAACAGCCAAAAAGTTGCAATTTTTATGTGTTAGCCGAGTATAATTGTATATAACTACAATGTCTGAACTTCTGATTTTTATTTTTTTATCCAGGGGTTCAGAATATGAAAGTGCATTAGAAAGGCATATTCTTTGTTGTGTAATGGTCCAGCCGAATCTTGAAAAATTGAAACTGGTTTTTACTGACTATAATTAATTATCAATTTTCGGCTAAAAGTTCAAATTTGATGTTGGTAATTGATGTGGACAATTTGTTCATCATCTAATTCGAACAAGTCTTTTTAAAAAAAAAATAAAAAAATAGTGATGATAGTAGGGTTATCTAGAGACTAGAAAGAGGGAAATACTTACGAAATTTATTTTCTTGTTTCAGATTCATGGAATTCTAAATGCTTTGAGTTGGGGGACTTTATTTCCAATGGGAATCATCATCGCACGGTATATGAGATTTTTCCCGTCGATGGATCCAGCGTGGTTTTATCTTCATGTGTTCTGCCAGACGTCAGCCTACGCTATTGGGGTTGCTGGCTGGGCAACTGGTCTTAAGCTTGGTGGTCAATCTAAGGGGGTCGAGTATAGTGGTCACCGGAATATTGGGATTACACTCTTTTCTCTAGCAACAGTGCAGGCATGTTTGTCTTGCACTGCTAATTTTAATCCCGTGTTCTTGTCTAAAGCAATATTGTGGTCAATATTGCAATTTCTTATGTTTTTGGCTATACTAATATGGCAATAGTTGTGCTTGGCATATTTGCCATTTGGTCTTCTGAAGTTCCATTGAACTTCATCAGAACTGAAATCATTTTGGTGTATGCTATGTACCACACCTCGTCTTACTAGTAATGAAAAATAGATAGTTGTCTTGTGTCTTTATAATTAGAAAGTGGATGTATTATAAACTGCATGTGATTGGACTATGGATATTTGCTTCTGATGGGCTCTCTGTTTTTGGCTTTTATTGTAGATCTTTGCATTGTTCTTGAGGCCGAAGAAGGATCACAAATACAGATTTTACTGGAATATCTACCACCATGGAGTTGGTTATACCATCGCTATCCTTGGTGTCCTCAACGTCTTCAAAGGTCTAGATATCTTGGATCCTGACATGAAGTGGAAATCAACTTACATAGGTATCATTGGTGCCTTGGGCGGGATTGCTCTATTTTTGGAGGTAATCACTTGGATTTTAGTTTTGAGGAGAAAGTCCGGGAACTCCACTAAATCCGTTTAGGATGGGTACCACAACAAAGAAGGCAGGCAGCAACTTGATTTGAATTAGAGTCTCCTTTGCAAATTCTTATTCTGGTTCAACCCTCTCAAATTGTGATTGTTCATCTTATGTAAAATGGTGTGCAATATCTATTACTCATTTATGTATACAGGATACGCAAACAGTTATATAGCATTCTTGAATTAATTATAATACATCTCCTTTTAAAGTTTCAATCCTCATTAATTATTTCTGTCCAATGGATTTGTTGTTGGTAATTTATTTAATTTGTGGAGCATGTTGGAATGAGACTTTCTTGAGCTCATCACAATATAATTTGAGTGGCAACATTAGTCATACCCAAATAAAGTATTCATCATCATATGTTGTGTAAAAGATGAATGGACCACGTACCTTGGACAACTTTGTTGTTAAAGTATCTGAGGTGCACATGCCGGCCTCATGATAAGCATCTGCATTGCCATTGATACAACAAAAGACCTACCTCGTGAGTATGACTATTTAGATGATGGAGGAGTATCTTTTAATCATGGAATGTTGTGTTAGGAAATTTATAAATTTTAAAATAATAATAATTGTGTTATAGGAATATATATAATATATTTGATCCAATTTATTGTTTATTATAATTGTCAGATTAATTTCCATTAGTAAAGGTATGGTATGGTGTCGTTTTCACTTGATGTAATGATGATCTCGCCATAAGACTCGCAAAATTTGATGGAAAACGTCACGTCAGGGTATGGGCAAAGGTTCAAAAATACCTTGATGTTTATCCAAAATATCACTTTCACCTTGATTTTTTTCTCCCAAAAATGCCCTTAACATTACAAATTTCGAGTCAAATGTGCCCCTCCCGTTTAAAAAATTCCAATTGGACAAACAGATGTCATGAGGGGCGACCTATATGTGGCAAAAATAAAATTTAATAATAAAAAAGCTTGAGAAGAAAGAGAAAATAATAAAAATTATTAAATTTTATTTTTGCTACGCGTTGGTCGCCACTAATGCTCGTTTGTTCAGTTGAAATTTTTTTAACGGGAGGAACACAGTTGACCCAAAATTTATAACGTTAAAAATAATTTTGAAAGGAAAAAAAGTGTCAACACCATCACCATGTGTGCGTGTGTTTTAGTTTATAAACAACAAGCCTTTTAATTAAAGCCACTAAACTAGATCAGACCAGAGCATAGCTCATGCAACTTGTGCATTTTCCACCTGCAATCCTGCCCGCGTACGCGAGAGATATGATTCATTATTTATACTACCCTAACCCACCCCAGTCCCCAGTCCCCAGTCCCCACGCATTGCGTGTTAGTAATTTATGTCAAATTTGTATGGATGGATGACAGTGTCCAGTATTTTAAGTATCTTCTTCGGCCTACTAACTAGCAAAGCCCATCAGAAAGTGCTGGATTATCATACATTAGCACCGGAAGTGATTAGTATGAAATTTATTTTTGGATAAGTTGGTCAATTGATCAATAAAGTGCTGACACATAAGCGAGGCTCTATGTGTGTCAACATTTTATTGACCAATTGACCAAAAAATAAAATTTATACTAATTCGATTCATTTGGATTACTTAAATTTGATAATAGAAACATTACTGTGACGCCCCCAAAATAGGTATACATCACCCATTCTGAGTTTGTCGATATACTAGTGCGTAAACAACTACAACTTTATTATTACAACAAGAAATCGTGAGTTTGAATACAAATATTATCTTCTATATATCATCTTACTCAAATAAATTCTCATCACATTTATTGATACATTATTTTATAAAAAATGGTGAGGACTACTAAACAACTCTCTCTCTAACCTTCATTCCATACCTTTCGACTCGCACTTCGCTTATATTCTCGCCTCCGAGAAAGAAAATGGAACAAAAAGGAAAAGGGTGAGCTTCAATTAAAAAGAAAGAATATTATGACTAAGATAATATACAACAAATTATCATTAGTCTTCACGGAAAAAAAATCTAATAGAATACAATGAGACAATGAGTTTTAAATCAATATTCGCAATGAAATAATAATTCATTGAAGAGTTAAGTAGAGAATCAAACTACTATCTTCTATGTATAAATTTAAAAGTTCATCGCTCATCTTTTATCCCTCATAACATCAATCAATATACATCCTAATCAAATATTCATCTTTGCTACTACGTGCCAAAGATATTCATCACCGTTAATGTTATTCTAAACACTGCTCATCTTTTAATGCTACTTCTGGTAAAGATATTCATCGAAATCATTCATCTTCGCACTACGGTAAAAAGATATTCCATAATATCATCATTTAAGACCGAGGATGATGAAAAATATTTTTAAAAAACGAATCCAAATTGAAACAAAATGACAAGGATTAAGGATTAAGGATTCGTACTTTGTTTTATCCACGTCCAAAATACCTCAAAAATAATCATAGTGGTGTAAAATTCAAGAATGATCAAAACATGGATCAATCAAAGCTAGTATCCGGAATAGATATTTTTAGACGATTTTTTTTTTTTTTCGATGAATAGTCTTAGATTCGTGAATAAGATCGTGATCGTGAATAAAGTAATCAGATCGTGAATAAGTAACTCAAACACCAAAAGTTCCAAATTTGATAAAAAACTTGAGATCGATATTTCAACATAATGATATTGAAGAAATAATATCATTCTGAAAAAAATAATATCCCTTACCACGAAAGATCGAGATTTAAATTTGAAACAACCTGGATATAAAGGCTATGACTTGAACTTGCCGTGGATATAGCAATACTCAAAATATACTCAAAATACTCACAAGAATACGCTTCGATAATATAGAGAGAAAACTTGATTTCGTGTGATTTTCAATTCTAACCTAAGCACTTATTTATAGGAAATTGCTTAGAAAACCAAAAGCAGAAAATTTAATAAAATATTAATAAATTTATATAAATCATACATAAACTTGGAAATTACGATTTCAAGATATTTTTCAACACATGTGCCTACCAACCAACCACAAAAACGTTTTTGTTATTTTAAACAATTAAAACTTCTAAAATCAATTATTTGAACTCCGAACTTCAATAATTCATAATAAATAGCCCTTTTATTCGGAAAATTGAAACTCCACTCTTTTTATAGGAAATTCAATTCTCTACAACTTTGCGGAAGAAAGTTTTCCAAATTCCAAATAAAATTGACCAAAATCCATAAGCAGACGATTTTACGTTTATAATCAAATTTCATCAATAAATGGGGTCCACCAGACATGTTTAACATGTTTAAAACATTTATTGCAAATAAAATACTTCTTCCTCCTCAGATACTCATATATCCCACATTTGTTGTAAAAATATCACCATTATTATATTATTAAAATATAATAATATATTTAAATAATTATTTTATCGTAAAAGATAAAATTTCAATTTTCAACAATTGTCACATTAAAATTTTCTCCATCTATATCCACATAAAATCAATATTTTTCTCATCATATGAATCAATAATTAATTATTCACAAATAATATTACGTAATCACAATATTAATGACCAGGCGCCTCCTGGAAAGAGGGGCTTTCCAATAAGAATTTCTCCATCTTGGCGCGCAATTAGGTGACCAAACCTCTCCTTGAAGACGAACTTTCTAGACATTGCTAATAATGTTATCTAATAATATTATTAGGATAATATGAATTATTGCTTCGATAATAAAAAATACATCGTGTAACGATAATTATTAAAACAACAACAATATAAAATATCAACGCAAAGAATTATTAAATCAATAAAATCTTGAATAAATAATTATCGTAACCATTATTGAGTAGTGCCTTCTTACGTAAGAATCAATAATTAGTTCAATACCGTGTGCTACTATATTTTAACAGTATTAACGGTAACAACTACGCTGTTATTTTTAAACAACTTGTGACGCCTCCTAAATTAGGTATACGTCACCCATCTTGGGTCGCCACTTACATGGTACATAAATTCAAATACACACTTAATTATACATCGTAGGTAACAACATACGACAATCATAACCCGAGAGTTCTAATAGGAATATTGTCATTTGCATAATATCCATACTCGAGAGTCCTCCTTACGAATACAATAAATAATATTCCTTACCTGAAGAAGCAATATTGGAAAAGTGAAGTAGCAGAATACTTTTCTTCTTTCTCTATATAGATTTTCTCTCTATAGCTTCTCTATAATTTCTCTCTCTAGAGTTTAAAAGAATTAAGTAAGAAAATAATGAAGGAATGAGCTTCATTTATAGGAAAATAGAATGCATAGTAATTAATCCATGAATCAGTGCAGATTGATTTACTTTAATCGACGGTCCATATTTAAAGCAAAATCTTTTAAATAAAATATCATATATTCTATTTATATAAAAACATTTTACTATCTGAAATCTTATGCAACACTATGCAAAACACTACGCAACACTATGCGTAATAAAATATAATATATTCTATTTATAGAATAACTTTAATAAAGTATTCTGCATTTTATATAAAAGATGTTTCGTTTTATTACGTTAATAATACTGAATAAAATAAAACGTCCATTATCGCTATAATAATTCATATTATTAATCGATAATAATGGAATCAAACCGGAGTGATTTCTCACATAAGCATCGATAATCAATACCGCAAGTGCTACTATGCAACCACACGTATTCTTGTATTTTACTACCGAGTAGTTCAACAATATCAATCAGAAACTTCCGCCGTTATTTCAATAAAATATTTTTGTCGTTTTCTCAATCCGACAATAATTACGTTATTAGGGTCCACCAATGATTGAGCCGTTGTACGAATATTCCCTGCTAAACCTAAATATTCCCCACCAATCGAATATAATATAACCACTTGCATACTTTGCAAAATTTATAAATACTACCCACAACTATAATATTATCTCAAATTCACACTATAATATTAAAATTATTTCGACAAAATTTAAATCTTTATTGATAAAATCAGGGGTCTCCTGATCTCCCCTCCTTATGGAATTTCGCCCTCGAAATTAGAATGCGTCGACTGGTATGATAAAGAGGTGAAGATACCTTGAATACCTTTATCGTTGAAAACATTAAATTCATCTTTGCAATCCCGCCAAAGATATTCATTAACAATTCATCTTTGCACTACGGGCCAAAGATATACAATTATAAAACCAATAATCTTTGAAACTTCGACAATAGTATCACGACCACGAATTATCCATGCCTTCTTGGCCGGGATATTCGTGTTTTTAATTACTGATCATGATTATACCGAATAATCCTTGGTCATAATCATACCAAGTCCATCTATGAACGTAAGCCACGAGATGACTTTGAACACATCCATGAATTAATATTTCATTCTTTGAGACTCTCGACCAATAATTAATCCACATCGTCGAATCATCCCCGCACTACGGGCCAAGGATATTCATTAGTATCCGACCACGAATTATCCATGCACTACTACCAAAGATAATCGTGTATTCATTAAGTATCACGACCACAAATTATCCATGCACTACGGCCAAAGATAATCGTGTATTCATTAGTATCACGACCACAAATTATCCATGCACTACTGACCAAAGATAATCATGTATTCATTAGTATCACGACCACGAATTATCCATGCACTACTACCAAAGATAATCGTGTATTCATTAATATCACGACCACAAATTATCCATGCACTACGTGCGAAGATAATCGTGTATTCATTAAGATCATGATCACAAATTATCCATGCACTACGTGCCAAAGATAATCGTGTATTCATTAAGTATCCGCGACCACAAATTATCCATGCACTACTACCAAAGATAATCGTGTATTCATTAGTATCACGACCACAAATTATCCATGCACTACGGCCAAAGATAATCGTGTATTCATTAGTATCACGACCACGAATTATCCATGCACTACGGCCAAAGATAATCGTGTATTCATTAGTATCACTGTAAGACCCCAACTTATTATTAATGAAATTTAATTTTCTCTATTTATTATTTTAAAATAGTAAGGGTTGATTTGATTAATGTGGATAGTTAGGGGTAAAATACGTAAATACTTCAAAATAAGCAAGTGGTTATAAAATATTCATTGTTATCGAGAATATTCGTTTGGTCGTGGAATATTAAATGCTGTCTGAATATTAGATGCGGCGGTAGCATGACCATGTATGGGCCCCATAACTGAAAGCGATTGGATGAAGAAAATGACAAATATAAGTTGTTTATAAATAACGGCGTAGTTATTCACAGATTATCTTGTTGGAATACCCGTTGGTTAAAACACACTAATCGGCGTTGTTGAAGAATGGCGCGTGGTATTGCACCAATTATTGATTCTTACGTAAGAAGGCACTTACTCAATAATTGTTACAGATAATTAATGCTCAATATTTTATTTTATTGATTCAATAATTGTTGCGTTGATATTTTATATTCTTTGTTGTTTCAATAATTGTCATTACACAATATTTTTTTATTATCGAAGCAATAATTCATATTATTTGAATAATATTATTGGATAACATTATTGGCAATGTCTAAAAGTTACATCTAAGGAGAGGTTTGGTCACCTAATTGCGGCGCCGAAGAAGGAGAAATTCTTATTAAAAGCCCCCTCTTTCCTGGAACCTGCTGGTTGTCGATAATGTGATTACTCGTAATATTATTTGTGAATAATTAATTATTGATTTATATGATGAGGAAAATATTGATTTTATGTGGATATAGATGGAGAAAATTTTTAAAATGACAATTGTTGAAAATTAATATTTTATCTTTTCTCGATAAAATAATTCATTTAAATATATTATTATATTTTAATAATATAATAATGGTGATATTTTTACAACGAATGTGGGATATATGAGTATACGAGGAGGAAGAGTATTTTTGTTGCAATAAATGTTTAAAACATATTAAACATGCTCGGTGGACCCCATTTATTGATTTGAAATTTGATTATAGCACAAAAATCGCTTGGTTTGAGGATTTTGGTCAATTTTTTGTTTGGAATTTGGAAAAACTTTCTTCGCAAAGTTGTAGAGAATTGAATTTCCTATAAAAAGTCGCAAAATTCGAATTTTCTGATAAAAGAGCTATTTATTGTGAATTATTGAAGTTACGAAGTTAAAATAATTAATTTTTGGAAGTTTAAAATATTTTTAATTACAAAACGTTTTTTTCCATTTTGAAACTCATTTAACATGTGTTAGGGTGGCTGAGTTCAGATTCTTGGATGCGTAGGAAGTTGTAGAAAAAATTATAATATTAATTTATTAAATTTTCTATTTTGGTGTTCTACAGCAATTTCACATAAATAGGGAGCTTAGGTTAGAATTGAAAATCACACCGTAAACTCAAGTTTTCTCTCTATATTATCGGCGTATTCTTGTGAGTATTTTGAGTATACTTTGAGTATTGCTATACTGTCAAAGTCCAAGTCAAAGCTTTATATCAGGTGTTTCAAATTTAGAAGTCTGAGATCTTTCGAGGTAAGGGATATTATTTTTTCAGTAATGATATTATTTCTTCAATATCATTATGTTGAAATATTGATCTGAAGTTTTATCAAATTTGGAACTTTTGGTGTCTGGAGTTACTATTCACGTATATCACGACTTATTCACGATATCTGATCTTATTCACGAATACTGACTATTCATCGAAAAATGAAAATTTTCTCTTTCGTCCAAAATATCTATTCGGATACTAGCTTTGATTGTATCCATGTTTTGATCATTCTTGAATTTTACACCACTATGATTATTTTTGAGGTATTTTGAACATGGATAAAACAAAATACTGAATCCTTAATCCTTAATTCTTGTCATTTTGTTTTCACTTTGGATTCGTTTTTTTTAAAAATATTTTTCATCATCCTCGGTCTTAAATGATGATATTATTGAATATCTTTGGCTGTAGTGCAAAGATGAATGATTTCTGAAGAATATCTTTGGCCCAGTAGTCTGCAGATGAACAGTGTTTAGATGAACACTGACCAATGATGAATATCTTTGGCTGTGTAGTGCAAAGATGAATATTTGATTCCGGATATATATTGATTGATGTTACAGGATAAAATATCGACGATGAACTTTTAAATTCATATATAGAAGATAGTAGTTTGCATTCTCTACTTAACTCTTCTAATGAATTATTATTTCCATTGCGAATATTGGTTTAAAAACTTGTTGTCTATTGTATTCTATTAGTTTTTTTCCTGTTGAAGACTAACGATAATTTGTTGTATATTATCTTAGTCATAATATTCTTTACTGGGCTAGTTGAGCTCACTCTTTTCCTTTTTGTTCCATTTTTCTTCTCAGGAGGCGAGAATATAGCGAGTACGAGTCGGGGTATGGAATGAAGATTTTAGAAAGAGTTGTTTAGTAGTCCTCAATATTTTTGTAAAATAATGTATCAATAAATGTGATGAGGATTTATTGGAGTTTAGATATTGTCTAGAAGATAATATTTGTATTCAAACTCATAGTTTTACTGTTGTAATAATAAAGTTGTAGTTATTTCTGTACCATGTATTTGGCGACTCAGAATGGGTTGGATGGAATGGACCTATTTTGGGGGCGTCACAGTTGGTATCAAAGCTTAGGGATATGATCTCCAGCGAGATCGGGGAATAGAACTAGGAGGGAGAGACGAGTAAATCCTTCGCTAGTGTGTCCTACCTAAAGCTTATTTTTTAGTTGGTCAAGATATAAGGATATTATGTGATATATTGATTTCCTTAATTAACCCTTGTTTTATAACGATGATTTGAGAATGTCGATGAGAATATTAACAATGGAAATGAGACCGTGGAGACGCTCAGTACTCACCAACGAGGAGAACGTGCAACAGTGGCAATGTTTCTCCTGTGAACAACACCACCGAGCGAGATGATGAACGAGGGATGTTTAGAAGTTTTTGCGATTCATGCAAAATCGATTTAGGAGATTCGTGTTCAAAATACGGAGGAAATGATAGCAATTCACGGGTTGTCACAAACCAAAGCGCTTCAAAGAGTTGGGACCACCGAATTTAAGGGAAAGCCGATCCGATCATGGCGAAAAAAACATGGGTCAAACAAATTACCAAGATATTCGATGTCTTGGGATGCACGGAGGAATGAAGGTTCCATTCGCCACCTTTATGTTCCGTGGCGGCGCGATTCACGGGTGGAGTGCGTAGCGTACTCATCCAAATTTTCAAAGATGTCTTGGGAGACGTTTTAGAAACTATTTAATGACAAATACTTTCCTAAATTGTTCATCATATGAAGGAAGTGGAGTTTATTAGACTGAGCGAAACAACATGACGGTGTCTCGGTGACGAGGTAAAGTTTGCAGAGTTATCTAGGTTTGCACCTCATTTGGTGGAGAATGAGGAACGATGACGCGGATGTTTCTTAGAGGTTTGAAACCCAAGATACATCAAAGATCTCATTTCTCATAAATTTTCTCTCTATTCGGATGTTGTAAACAGGGCTCAATTATTAGAGCGAGATAACGAGTACGGTCAACCGAGGACCACAACCAGGATCGTACCGGAGATAGCGATCAATGTAATAATGATAACCAAATGGAGAAAGAAATAGATTTAACAAAAATGGTAACCACTCTGGTGGTAATCATGGCCATGAAAATAGAAGAAGCGAGTCGGGAGGAGATTTTAAAAGAGGAGATTTAACAATGACCATGTGAAGACGACAAAGTCAGCGTGACAATCGGTTCTAAGGAGGAGAAACGACCACCCATCATATATGTCTAAATGCGGAAAAGAGGGACATATCACCAAACCGCGCCACAACAGCTCAAGGTATGCTATAATTATGGAAAGGAAGGACATATCGCTTCGAGATTATGCGATGGCGAAACCCTAGTTCAATGGGGACGGTGACTCAAAAGATCGTCCCGTAAAAGTCAAAGTCAACGATTCCGGAAGAGCGTTTGTTGTGACCGGTCATAATGCGAGGAATTCAAACGAGGTGATCACGGGTAAGCTATTTATAAATTCTTGCGAAGTTTATACCTTACTTGATCTAATTGCTACCCATTCATTTATCTCTCCGCGTGTGCTCAACGTTTAAACTTGACTCAGGAGAAATTAGACTTTGACCTATCTGTGGAAACTCCGTTAGAGAAACTTTCATCACATCCACTCGCTTATAAATCTTGTTTGATTCAAGTTGGCACCATCACCTTACCCGTTGACCTTATCTCTTTAAAGATACTTGCTTTTGATGTGATTTTAGGGATTGATTGGTTAACTACTCATCATGCCAAAATTGATTGTTTTCGTGAGGTTGTTAGTTTTCATATTCCTAACCAACTTGTTGTATGCAATTCAAGCAACTAAACCATTAAAATCAATCACCGTCATATCTAATCATAAAGCTATTCGCTTATTGAAAAAGCGGATGTCGAGCTTTCTTAGCCCATGTTATGGATTTGAATAAAGACACGTCAAATTTGAATAATATTCTGTTGTTATTGACTTTCTGACGTATTTCAAAGAACTTCCTGGCCTACCCCCGTAACGTGAAGTTGAATTCTTTATTGATCTTGAACCTAGTACAAAGCCCATTTCTAAAACCCCATATCGAATGGCTCTATTGAACTTCAGAGTTAAAGGTCCAACTACGAGAATTGTTGGACATCGGTTTCATTCGCCCTAAGTACATCTCCTCGGGGTGCTCCTGCTTTATTTGTAAAGAAGAAAGATGGGAGTATGCGACTTTGTATTGACTATCGGAATTGAACCATGTCACCATCAAGAATAGGTATCCTCTACCTCGTATTGATGACTTGTTTGACCAGATTCACCAAGGGGCACAATTCTTTTCCAAAATTGATCTTCGCTTCCGGATATCATCACCAAAGATTAACCGAGGATATTCCAAAGACCGCCTTTAGAACTTCGATGACGGGCATTATGAATTCTTAGTCATGTCTTTCTGGATGACTAATTCTCCTAATGGCTTTCATGGATATGATGAACCGAGTATTCAAGGAATATTTGGATCGGTTTGTTGTAGTCTTTATTGATGACATCCTTATATATTCCAAAAGTCGTGAAGATCATGAGCACCATTTGAAGTTTGGTACTCCAAAGGCTTCGTGAAAACAAACTATATGCCAAATTGAAGAAATGCGAGTTCGCTTGAGGAAGTAGCATTCCTTGGGCACGTGGTGTCGAAACATGGAGTATCTGTTGATCCGTGAAGATTGAAGCAATACAAAGTTAGGAGCAACCGAAGTCGGTGGTGATCAAGTACGTAGTTTTTGGGCTTAGTTGGTTATTATCGAGATTCGTGGAAGGGTTTTCTCGAATCGCTACTCCATTAACTCAAATAACTCAAAAGGATACGAAATTTGTTTGGAGCGAAGAATGCGAGAAGAGTTTCCAAGAGCTTAAGAGAGACTTATTTCGGCTTTGTTCTAACAATACCATCTGGTTCGGATGGATTTGTTATCTACAAATGATGCTTCGCAAAGGGTTAGGATGTGTTCTCATGCAACGTGGGAAAGTCATAGCCTATGCCTCGCGACAACTTAAAGAGTATGAGAGGAATTATCCTACTCATGATCTAGAGTTAAGCAGCAATCGTTTCGCCGCTTAAAGATATGGAGGCACTATCTATATGGGAGAAAGTGGAGATATATTCGCACCATAAAAGCCTTAAATATTTCTTCACTCAAAAAGAACTCAACATGCGGCAATGACGTTGGCTCGAGCTATTGAAAGACTACGACCACACTATTCAATACCATCCTCGAAAAGCGAACGTGGTGGTGACGCGTTGAGTAGAAAGATCATATCGCGAGGAACGAAAAGCGATGATGTCAAGTATACGACGTAGAGCCAACTTTAATAGAAAAGTTAAGGTTGCTCGAGCCACCAATTCGAGCGGATGCGTATGAAGAAGAAAGTGCGAAGGAGCTATTCCTAAGCGAGAATTGATGAAGAAGGAATACTTGAGTCCACTCTGAGACTTTGTGTTCCTAACGACTCGATTTGAAGTACAAGATTATGATGGAGGCACACAATACACCATTTGCAATCCATCTCGGAAGTACTAAAATGTATCGTGATCTTCGGCATACATTTTGGTAGAACAATATGAAGAGAGAAATTGCAAAGTTTATCTCAATGTGTTTAACTTGTCAACGTGTAAAAAGCGAGCATCTAGTACCTAAGGGTCCGTTGCAACCACTTGAGATTCCGAAATGGAAGTGGGAACACATTATCATGGATTTCGTTACTTCTTCTTCCTACGGTTTCTCGGGGCATCAATGCTATTTGGGTTATTATTGATAGATTAACCAAGTCTCGCTTTCATTTCTTGCCGATCACGGAGACTTATTCACTTGAACGCTTCTTTAGTATGTGACGTGAATGAGATTGTGAGGTTGCATGGCATGCCCGTATCCATAGTTTCGATCGTGACCCAAGATTCACTTCAAGATTTTGGGTTAGCTTGCAAAAAGCTATGGGCACAGATTTACGATTCGATTAAGCATACCATCCTCAAACGGACGACAACAATCGAAAGGACTATTCAAACTCTTGAAGATTTATTAAGACTCGTGTCCTGAGACTTCAGAGGCGGTTGGGATAAGTATTTACCATTGGTGGAATTCTCTTACAACAACAAGTTATCGAGCAAGTATAGGTGTAGCTCCATTTGAAGCATTATATGGACGAAAGTGCCGCTCTCCAATATGTTGGGGACGAGGTGGGTGAAGCAACACCGTTGGGACCCGAGTTGAGTACGTATGACTACTTTAAAAGATCCAAATGATTCGACAACGATATCTGAAGCAGCACAAGATCGACAAAAGAGTTATGCGGATCTTCATCGAAAGGACGTGGAATTTAGTGTAGGGATCATGTATTATTGCGAGTTGCTCCATGGAAGGGAGTTACAAGATTTGGGAAGAGAGGAAAGCTCAATCCACGATTTATTGGTCCATTTCAAATTCTTGACCGAGTAGTAGAAATGTAGCCTATATAGACTCATTTACCTCCAAGTATGTCTCGTGTTCATAATGTGTTTCACATATCCATGCATTTCGTAAATATGTGAAAGACCCAAACCATGTTATAGAGTTAGAACCGGACGAGATAGCCAAGAAGGCATAACGTATGAGGAGGAGTCTGCATCAAGAGATTTTGGATAGGAAGGAGCATGTCCTACGCTAAGAAAGGTCATACCACAAGTTAAAGTTTTGTGGAGGAATCATGCTATAGAGGAAATGACCTTGAATTGGAAACGGAAATGAAAGCGAGGTATCCTCACCTTTTGAAACACTGTGCGTCGTCGTCAATTTCGAGGACGAAATTTCATAAGGAGGGGAGGTTGTAAGACCCCAACTTATTATTAATGAAATTTAATTTTCTCTATTTATTATTTTAAAATAGTAAGGGTTGATTTTATTAATGTGGATAGTTAGGGGTAAAATACGCAAATACTTCAAAATAAGCAAGTGGTTATAAAATATTCATTGTTGTTGGGAATATTCGTTTGGTCGTGGAATATTAAATCGTCAGAATATTCGTATGCGACGCCAAGCAACCATGTGTGGGCCCCATAACGGAAAGTGATTGGATGAAGAAAACGACAAATATATATAAGTGTTTATAAATAATAGCAGGCGTAGTTATTCACAAGATTATCTTTGTGGAATACCCGGTGGTTAAAACACACTAATACGCGTTGTTGAGCAATGAATAAGACGGTATTGCACCAATTATTGATTCTTACGTGAAGAAGGCACTACTCAATAATTGTTACGATAATTATCGCTCGATTTTTTTATTTTATTGATTCAATAATTGTTGCGTTGATATTTTATATTATTGGTTGTTGTTTCAATAATTGTCATTACACAAATATTTTTTATTATCGAAGCAATAATTCATATTATCTGAATAATATTATTGGATAACATTATTGGCAATGTCTAGAAAGTTCTGCTCAAGGAGAGGTTTGGTCACCTAATTGCGCTACCAAGAAGGAGAAATTCTTATTGGAAAGCCCCCTTTCCTTTAGAACCGCACGGTCACAATAATGTGATTCTCGTAATATTATTTGTGAATAATTAATTATTGATTTATATGATGAGGAAAATATTGATTTTATGTGGATATAGATGGAGAAAATTTTTAAAATGACAATTGTTGAAAATTAATATTTTATCTTTTTCGATAAAATAATTCATTTAAATATATTATTATATTTTAATAATATAATAATGGTGATATTTTTACAACGAATGTGGGATATATGAGTATACGAGGAGGAAGAGTATTTTGTTGTAATAAATGTTTAAAACATGTTAAACATGCTCAATGGGACCCCATTTATCGATCGAAATTTGATTATAAATTTGTAAAATCGCCTGCTTTGAGGATTTCTGGTCAATTTCTCGCTTGGAATTTGGAAAAACTTTCTTCTCGCAAAGTTGTAGAGAATTGAATTTCCTATAAAAAGTCATAAGATTCAAATTTTCTCGATAAAAGAGCTATTTATTGTGAATTATTGAAGTTCAAGTTCAAATAATTGATTTTAAAAGTTTAAAATATTTTTAATTACAAAAACGTTTTTTCCATTTTTGAAACTCATTTAACATGTGTTAGGGTGGCTGAGTTCTGATTCTTGGATGCGTAGGAAGTTGTAGAAAAAATTATAATATTAATTTATTAAATTTTCTACTTTGGTGTTCTAAGCAATTTCCTATAAATAGGTGCTTAGGTTAGAATTGAAAATCATACCGTAAACTCAAGTTTTCTCTCTATATTATCGAAATGTATTCTTGTGAGTATTTTGAGTATACTTTGAGTATTGCTTATACGGTGCAGTCCAAGTCATAGCTTATATCCCGATGTTTTTAAATAAAGTCTTGATCTTTCGAGGTAAGGGATATTATTTTTTCGTAATGATATTATTTCTTCAATATCATTATGTTGAAATATTGATCTGAAGTTTTTATCAAATTTGGAACTTTTGGTGTTACTATTCATGATTACTATTCACGATATCTGACTATTCACGAAGATATTTTCTGATCTTATTCACGAATCGACATTCAGTCATCGAAAAATGAAAAATTTTCTTTTAAAATTTCTCAAAATATCTATTCGGTACTAGCTTTGATTGTATCCATGTTTTGATCATTCTTGAATTTTACACCACTATGATTATTTTTGAGGTATTTTTGAACATGGATAAAACAAAGTACTAATCCTTAATCCTTAATCCTTGTCATTTTGTTTCACCGGATTCGCTTTTTAAAAATATTTTTCATCATCCTCGGTCTTAAATGATGATATTATTGAATATCTTTGGCCTCAGAGTGCAAAGATGAATGATTTCTGAAGAATATCTTTGGCCGTAGTGCAAATGATGAATGTGTTTAGATGAACACTGACCCATCGATGAATATCTTTGGCACAGAGTGCAAAGATGAATATTTGATTCCGTATATATATTGATTGATGTTACAGGGATAAAATATCGACGATGAACTTTTAAATTCATATATAGAAGATAGTAGTTTGCATTCTCTACTTCACTCTTCTAATGAATTATTATTTCCGCTGCGAATATTGGTTTAAAAACTTGTTGTCTATTGTATTCTATTAGTTTTTTTTCCCTGTTGAAGACTAACGATAATTTGTTGTATATTATCTTAGTCATAATATTCTTTTACTTGGGCTAGTTGAGCTCACCCTTTTCCTTTTTGTTCCATTTTTCTTCTCGGAGAGGCGAAATATAATGAGTATGCAGTCGGGGTATGGAATGAAGATTTTAGAAAGAGTTGTTTAGTAGTCCTCACCATTTTTGTAAAATAATGTATCAATAAATGTGATGAGGATTTATTGGAGTTTAGATATTGTCTAGAAGATAATATTTGTATTCAAACTCATAGTTTTATCGTTGTAATAATAAAGTTGTAGTTGTTTATTACCATGTATTTGGCGACTCGAGAATGGGTTGGATGGAATGGACCTATTTTGGGGCGTCACAATCACGACCAACAAATTATCCATGCACTACGTGCAAAGATAATCGTGTATTCATTAGTATCACGACCACAAATTATCCATGCACTACGTGCAAAGATAATCGTGTATTCATTAGTATCACGACCACAAATTATCCATGCACCTACGTGCAAAATATAATCGTGTTTTCAATTACGGTTATGATTATACTTAGAACAATCCACGGTCATAATCATACCAAGTCCATCTATGCATCGTGAGTCACGTATGACTTTCAACATAATATAAGCATGAGGATCATGTCAATGATATAAAGAATCAATCAAATGAGATAAAGGATAAATATTAAATATTTATAATATAATTTATCCAGATTCAAGAATATCCCCATGTTATCAATCACTTAATAATCTTATAATCTAATATCATTAATATTATAACAATTTTTAATCACTTCTTAAATTTATAAATAATTTATTTCAATTGTTTACGCTTTACCATATAATGCATTTAATCATTCAAAATGCCATACTCATAAGATATCATCACCAATTATCAAATCCTCATCAAAAATATATGCATATACTCTATATAGGATTCTACTAGCCATAAAATCTTATTTTCAACTTTGTTACTTCACATAACATATTTAACTCATATATTCAGAACTAAACTATTTTCATGAAAAATATCAAATCAGTCCCAAATATATTTCTTTTCGAGGATTTAGCATAATATAGTCCCATAATGAACATACATTTTTTCTCTAATTTTTAAAATTCATTTACTATATTTCAAAAATCAATTTCTAATTAATTCCTTAAGAAATTAGCTACCTCAAGGTTAACTCCAGAAATTCCCAAATCTTGGCAGGACCTTACACATGTTAATGTGAGCCTCCAGTTTAAATTTCATGGTCATCTGAGTTGTAGAACTCCTGGTATATCGTTTTTAATCGGGAAAAACCTAAATATTGAAATGGTCATAACTTGCTCATTTTAAGTCAGAATGAGCTCATTTTTGGACAGGAGGTACTTTATAACATATATTTTCATGTCCCAAAAGACCAGAATTTTTCACATAAATTTAGTGGCCGAAACAACCCCTCTAAAATCATGGCAGCAGCTTTTTCGGTTTTTGCAGCTTTGCAGTCCTTTGCTAAAATCAGTCCACACAAAAATCTACAACACCTTTTCCAGTAATTCCACTTGGATTAGTTAGGTAACTCATAGATCTAACTCTAGGACTTGACCACACTCAAAAATTCAAAATATAATAATAGATTTGGTCAATTGAATTTCATGTTACGTTTTTCACCAAAATCTGATTTTCAACTCTTTGTGATTTCTAAGAAACTTTCATGTTTTCACATACTAACCAACATAACTCATCATAACACTTACTAATACCACGAATACCCATGATTTTCATTAGTCCAATGCTTTTATTATGACTTTCATCATAAACCACGTAAATTGTTCATTTTAGTTGAAGAAATATTTGAGGGTTTAAGAAATGGGTTTTATCTTCGGGGTCAATACAAAATTCGATTTCACGCTCTAGGGTAGGCTAGAAGTCTTCAAGAATACGCCAAGAAATTTATTAATGATAGAAATATCATTCAAAACTGCTACTCTCGTCCAAGACTTGGATAAGACGTCACATTAATACCGGTAACCGCGACTTCTATCCCTTAACCTAGATAAAGACCTCACAATGATACCTATCAACTTGCCATCTTCAGTCACGACGTCGCCTACAGAAAGTCTGGCTTCGGTGCATTCCACACAAGGAAGTCAACAACGAAAGGATCGGGGCTCTTTACTTATGGCTTGATATAACAGTGATTAACTTTAGGATTTGGTTACTTTGAATTCGTATAACAGGTTGGTTAGGAATATGAAAGCTAACAACCTTACAAAAAGAATAATGAGTAGTTAATCAATCATTTTCAAAAATTACCTCAAAGGCAAGTATTTTCAAAGAGATAAGATCGACAGGTAACGTGAAAGTGTTTATTTGAAACAACAAGATTAATAAGCGATTGGAGGTAACGAAGGTTTCTCCCAACGAAGTTTCAATAGATAAATCAAAGTCTAATTTCTCCTGAGTCAAATTTAAACGTTGAACGCAAGCAAGAGAGATAAAAGAATGGGTAGAACCGGTAGATCTAATAAGGTATAGACTTGCAAGAATTTATAATTAACTAACCTGCTAAACTTCGTTCGAGTCACTTGCTTTTTAAGAGGTCATGAAAACGCTCTTCATGAAACCACCGACTTTGTTTTGTCCAGTATCCGCCTTTGGTGCCACCGTCCCATGGACTTGACTTTGGTGCACGACAAAATCGAGCTAAATGACCTTCTCTTCTTGAAATTTCCACTTCTATTATCTTGGCCATGATTACCACCAAGTGGTTAACATTCTTCGCATGATAATTTCTCCCACGATGGTCATCATCATTGTTCAGATGGTCATTCTGCATGATGATTATTATCGTGTTGTTGGTCGTTACCTTTTGGTTGAGTGACTTTCATTATCGCTCCAATAACCAGAGCCCTATTCACAACATCTAAATACAAACACCGTAACAAAACAAGGGTTAATTAACATATCACATTTTATCCCTATACTCGACCGACCCAATTAAATACCAAATAAACTTAGGTAGGTCATACTAGCGAAAGAATTCCCCGTATCTCCCTCCTAGTTCTTATCTCACATTTCACCATGGATCATATCCTAAGCTCGATACCAACCGTGACGCCCCCAAAATTAGGTATACGTCACCCATCTTGGGTCGCCACTTACATGGTACATAAATTCAAATACACACTTAATTATACATCATCGTCGTAACATACGACAATACATAACGTGAGTTCTAATAGGAATATTGTCATTTAGACAATATCCATACTCAAAGGAGTCCTCATTACATTTATTATCACACTATTTCACGTAATAATAGTGAGGACTACTAATGCTATCCTCCGGACCATTACTCCGCTCCTCGACTCGTCTCAAATATATTCTCATTTCACAAGAGAACAAAGGAAAGAAAGGGTGAGCTCAACTAGCCCAAGAAAATATTATGACTAAGATAATGCGTAATAAATTATCATTAGTCTTCAACAATGTTAAACCGATAAAATACAATAGACAACCAGCTTTAATCAGCGAATATCTAATCCATTAAAAGAGTCAAGTAGAAAATAAAGTCTACTATCTTTTAGGTTTTAAAAGGTTTTCATCAATTTTTATAACTAAGACTCGGTTTAATGAATAAACCACAATATCTCGATCATCCCTGCATACTACGGTCAAGAATTTTCATCAAATTATCAATGGTCATGACTATACCGAATCACCCCAGTCATAATCATACCAAAAACTATCCATCATCGCATTACAAGCCAATCGAGGACTTTTTATCACATCATTTATAACAAGCCATGATTATACCGAATGATCCTCGGTCATAATCATACTAAGTTCATCTATGCACGTAAGCGAAAGATAACATATTATAACATGAGGATGATGACAATGACATAATAATTCAATAAAACAAGTTCAAGAATTATTTAATCCGAGAATTATTAACGTCCAAATTGTCAACATGATCTTGCTTTGTAGAGTAAAATTCAAGAATGATCGTAAGAATATTTCCATGAAAAGATATCGAATGAAACGCATGAATATCAAGGATATTCTACTAATTTCATAGAGTATAGAAGTCAAAGTTTTAACCAAGTGGGTATAATAAAGAATGGAATAACAAAAGAAGATCACCAAGTATAGGGATTCCAATGATAATAGTTATTCCAACGAATAAATAAGAATGGAATAATATAAGGATTTCACCAAGTATAGGTATGTGTCCCGTATCTGAGTTATGTATAGGGTATGCCACTTTTACGAAAGTTATTCCAACGAAATAATAATGAATGGAATAATGAATAAGAAGAAGATCACCAAGTATAGGGGATTCACAGATACAAAGTTATTCAATGTAATAAATAAGAATGGAATAATATAAGGATTTCACCAAGTATAGGGTATCTGCGTATACAAGTTATGTATAGGGTATGCCACTTTTACACAGTTATTCCAATGTAATAATAATGAATGGAATAATGTAAGTTCTCTTCATGAATAAGAAAAAATAATACCCCTTATTGGTACAACAAATAATATCCCTTACCTTAGAAGAACCTGAATATTGGAAAAGTGAAGTAGCGAGAATACTTTTCTTCTTCTCTCTATATTTTTCTCTATAAGCTTCTCTCTATAATTTCTCTCTAGTTTTTAAGTGAATTAAGTAAGAAAATAATGAAGGAATGAGCTTCTATTTATAGGAAAATAGAATGCGACAGTAATTAATCCATGAAACGGTCCGGATTGATTTACTTTAATCGACGGTCCATATTTAAAGCAAAATCTTTTAAATAAAATATCATATATTCTATTTATATAAAAATATTTTACTATTCAAACACTATGCAACACTATACGCAAAAACACTATCTGCAACACTATGCATAATAAAATATAATATATTACATTATATAGAATAACTTTAATAAAGTATTACATTTTATATAAAAAGATGTTTACGCTTTTATTACGTTAATAATACTGAATAAAACAAAACGTCATTATCGCTATAATAATTCATATTATTAATCGACAATAATGGAATCAAACCGAGTGACTTCTTACATAAGCATCAATAATCAATACCGTGTATACTACGCAACCACACGACATTCGCATTTTTTACTACTGAGTAGTTCAACAAAAGATCAATCGGTAAAACTTCCGTCGTTATTTAAATAAAATATTTTTGTCGTTTTCTCAATCTGACAATAATTCTTTTGTGGGGTCCACCAATGATTGAGCCGTTGTACGATTATTCCCTGTTAAACCGAATATTCCCCGACCAATCGAATATAATATAACCACTTGCATACTTTGCAAAATTTATAAATACTACCCACAACTATAATATTATCTCAAATTCACACTATAATATTAAAAATTATTTCGAGAAAATTTAAATCTTTATTGATAAAATTTGGGGTCTCACACAACTTATATTTGTCGTTTTCTTCATCCAATCGCTTTCCGTTATGGGACCCATACATAGTCTTGTGGTAAATTTAATATTCCCACAAGCATTTAATATTCCACGACCAAACGAATATTCTCCGACAATGATGAATATTTTATAACCACTTGCTTATTTTGAAATATTTGAGTATTTTACCCATAACTATCCACATTAATTAAATCAACCCTTACTATTTCAAAATAATAAATAGAGAAAATTAAATTTCATTAATAACAAGTTGGGGTCTTACAGTATATAATGCTGAATTGTTTACTGTGTAATATTACCATGGTTACTACATAATATTACTGTGTTTTATACTGATTTTTTTATATTGATGGTTACTGATTAACTACATTGGTTACGTTCATACACCTGTTATTCTTTAATTTGTAGCAAAGTCATTATTGATTGTTTTGGTTGTAAAATGAATGTAAATTTTTTTTTTATAATCTTGGCTACTAATTACGTATATCTTGGTTACTGTATAATATGTATTTAGATACTGAAAGGTATTTATTTGGTTACTCTATAATGTTATTGAATTTTATAATTGTTTCTTTTATATTGGTGGTTACTTATTGACTACATTGGTTACCTTCACACAACTGTTAATATGATTATATATATATTGGTTGATGTATACTATTTAATTGGTTACAATATAATTGGTTGCAGTGACAATTTGGCAATTTCTATCAAGTTTGGAGTGTCAGATTTTGGCGTTTTCGGAGCCTAATTTAATTGGAAATGGGTCAATGATCAAAAGTCACAAGCTTTGCTGGTGAACTGCAGGGTTTTTGGGTCAAATTCCATCATTTAGGCCTTCAAAATTGCATGTAAAAATATGGTTTATGTTCTGGTTACTAAGATTATGTAATTTGGTTACTGTCTAATATTGATTCGGTTACTTTACAATATTTATTCAGTTGTTAGACAATGGAGACTAGCGATGAACTAATACAATGATTTAATTGTTTACAGAATATATAATTGTTTCTTTGTTAGTAACCATTAACCACATGGTTGGTAACATTTTTGATGGTGTACAATAACAAAAATTGATGTTGATTAATATTTTAATTTTTGATTCCATCATGAGTTATCAATATAAAATAAACATATACAAGCTTTATAACAGTCTTGATACAAGCTTATAACAGTCTTGATACAAGCTTATAATTATCTGGTTATTAACAAGATAGTAACTATCTATGATAATTATCTGGTTACTAACAAGCTTGTAGATAAATAAGACATTCACACATGTACATTTAACAATTAATGTTTGTCCTAATACAAGCTTGTAACTATCTGGTTACTAATAATAGTAACCATAATGTAACATAATAAAACAAAGTAACCATATAATTATATGATAGTAACGAACTGCAATTGTTTTAATGGTAACCAAAATGAAACATCATGTAATGAAACTTCGCTTTAAGCAATCCATGTATACTATAACCATAATGTAACATAATAAAACAGTAACCATATAATTATATGATAGTAACCATAACAGGTTTTAATGGTAACCAAAACAGAAACATCATGTAATGAAACCCAGTTTAGGTAATCCATGTATACTAAACAATTACATATTAACCAGAATAAAAAAATAAAAGTATCCGAAATCCCACATTGAGGACACAATAATAGTAGCCAAACCATAAGGTAACAGTAACTAAAAGATAATAAAGAAGTAACCAAATAGTTATATGAAAGTAACCAGAACATGTAAGATGTATTTGTGGAAATGGAAGTAGAAATAGAATAACATAAACCTTGTAGAATATATTTGAAAGAATTTACAAAAATAATACATCAATGTATACTAAGCAAATACATGATTTATTATGACTTGGGTTTATTATTTATAAAAATAATACATCCATAAACTAATGATGCCTTAAACTTCTTCAACTGTCTTGGGTTCAATTTCTTGGTAATAATGCAGGGGACTTCCATGTCACACCAATATATAACTTTTCCAATGAATTTTCTATTGCATTCCTCATAGTAAAGATTTCATAACTGCAAATAAAAAAAATCAGATTTACACGGTCATTAGTAACCAGATATAAACAATATTTATATCATTAACAGTTTACCAAACAAATACATTGTAACCAAAACAACATATAAAAGTAACCAAAATCTCAATTGAGGGAAAAAGAATGGTATCCAAATCATAAGCTAACAGTAACAAAAAATATACTAATGAAGTAACCAAACAGTTATATGTTAGTAACCAAAACATATATTAATGGTAACCAATACATAAACAACATATAGACCAAACAAAGTTTAGTCAACCCATATATTAAGCAAATATATGGTAACCAGAACAACAAAAAACAAAAAACAGTAAGCAAAATCCCAACTCAAGGAAACGAAAAATGGAATCCAAATCAGAAACTAATAGTAACAAAAAACATACTAAATAAGTAACCAAATATTTATATGATAGTAACCAAAACATATTTTAATGGTAACCAATACATAAACAACATGTACACCAAAATCAGTTTAGTAAACCATGTATACTAAGCAAATACATGGTAACCATAACAACATAAAAAAGTAACCAAAATACCAAATCAAGGTAACAAACATGGTATCCGAATCTCAAGCTAATAGTAACCAAAACATAATGCAGAAGTAACCAAACAGTTATATGATAGTATCTATTTTTTATTGCTTTACGTAGCTACAACGTAAGCATTACTTCAAGCCCCCAGAAATTAGTCTAGTATACTAAACAACATGTAGTCCAAACTCAGTTTAGTCAATCAATGTATACTAAGCAAATACATTATAACCAAAATAACATATAAAAGTAACCAAAATCCCAATTGAGGGAAAAAGAATGGTATCATAATCATAAGCTAACAGTAACAAAAAATTATACTAATGAAGTAACCAAACAGTTATATGTTAGTAACCAACACATATATTAATGGTAACCAATACATAAATAACATGTACACCAAAACCAGTTTAGTCAACCATGTATACTAAGCAAATACAGGGTAACCATAACAATATAAAAAAATAACTAAAATACCAAATCAAGGTAACAAAAATGGTATCCGAACCCCAAATTAACAGTAACCAAAACATAATGCAGAAATAACCAAACAGTTATATGATAGTAACAATAACAAAATTTAAATTAACACACCTTTAAAATTTTTTGGTTGTAAATATCTTCTGGCTATGAACTTGAGCTTCTTCCCATGACATTTGTCGCCATGATCTCTTTCCGAATAACATCAAGAAGCAAGTTTGAAGCAAAATTTCTATTATCTCGATAATAGAACATGTATGTTTTTTGATCCAAAACCTTCTTTTCACTAACTTGAACAACCTGTGAATCAACAAGTGCATCAAAAGTAAATTAAAAAACAATAAAAAAAATAAAGGACTATTAGACAATGCAAACCAGTTGCATCCCCCAATAGCCTGAAGGAGATCAATATTCATTAACCAATTTACATACCCAAAGACGAACAACTATGATGAAGAAGAAGAAAAATATTCATTAACCTTATATGCAAGTCTAGTTAATTAGTCTAATAACTATGATGATGAAGAAGAAGAAGAAGAAAAGAAGAAGAAGAAGAAGATTTTAGAGAGAGAAAATACGAAAATTATGGAAGTTTGGAGAAAAAGAAGGTTTATTTACATAGGAACACGCATTTCAAAAAAAATCACCCGATTTGCTATATCAGCCAATTAATACTAATCTTTTAAATTAAGGAATTCTAATTACACTAATATTGTAAATAAATATGAAAAAATGTAATATTTTTGTAATTATTTTATAGGTGTATAATTTTTGTAATTATTTCTAAAAATGTACTAATATATGTAATTTACCCTTTTTTTAATAAAAAAATACAGTTAAAGATATATTTTTTTTATAAAAAAATAATAATAATTTGTAAAACCTTAAAATTCCAAATAGATATAAATCTGTTTAACTTAGGAAATGTAATCTGTTTATCTCAATATATCTTTTTAGACCATCTTAACTTATTACGGTCGGTCTAACTTAGAGTATTACATGAACAATTAGTAGTAGTAACTTTTAACTACTTTAGACAAGTCAGTCAGCTTTTGAGTTGAGTACTTCCTTCTAGATCGATCCATCTAATTTTGTGGGTGGGTCAGGTCATGACATATTATTTTTTTGGACAAAATCAGTTTAATTTATTATCGTCATACTACGTAGTTTTGACGAATGGATACGCCAACGGTTAAGTGATTTTGCCCGTTCTGCAAATTGAATTCCCGTTTTTTCATTTTGCACTTTGCAATATATTGTTCTTCCCAATATATTTCCTTCACTCATCATATATCATCACAGTAAAATTCAAGTACATAAAATAGAAATTGTGTTCGAAGAATTCTTAATTTCAAAGTGCTGTCAATTAAGAATTGAAAATTCGTTTTATCTTGGGAAGTAATTATTCAAAAACATTTAGCACCAGTGAGGGAATAAATTTGCTTCAAGCAGACTTTGTGAATTCAAATGACTCGAATTTATCTATTTTGTATTTCCAGAATTTAATTTTTTTAAGAAAGTACCGTTTACATTCTAAATCTGATTTGCATACTAAATTTATATAAATCTGTTATTATATATTAAATGTTACTATATTTACACCACAGCAGGAAGCACAAGGATCATCTCATCTCCTAGCCTTCGTTCACATTTGCAAGTCAAAACCGGAAGTAGTTAGTATGAAATTTATTTTGGGGGTAAGTTGGTCGATTAATAAAATAAAATAATATCTGCGTGCGAGGTTGTATATGTATTAATATTCGATATTACATTAATTGATTAATTAACTACTAAAAAAATAACTTTATGCTAACCGGATCCGTCAAAACCCATGCCAGCGAGTTCTCTATTCTCTCCTACAGTTTTAGTTATGTACGTGATCATCATCATTTTATAGAAAGAAAATAAATTAAGCCTGTCGGCAGTTAATTTTAACCGTTAGAAATTAACTTTAAACTTTTCTTCTTCTAATTTTCAGAATAAATAATAAATTATATTTATCAAAAAAATAAGTTTAAAAAAGGACTCCCACCTCTTTTGATTGTAACATAAAATAATTCGATATCCTTAATCAACACATTAATTATATATATATATATATAATAATTTAATAAATTGAACACAATCATAAATATGAAGAAAATATATGTTAATTTTAAAGTTTGTAAATTTGAATGAGATTAATTCTTTTAGTAAAATTGGGAAATTAAATTTACATATATAAGACATATTTAGATATGTTTGTCTTAATAAATTTCAGCATTATCAAATTTAAGAATATATGATATATAATTTTTCTATATGCTAACATAACGACGATTTTAATTTATTAGAGAGATTTTTTGTATATACATATATGCCTTAGCAACGAAGAAAACTTAATTTACGACCGTACGAGAATGTAAGGGCCCTGGGTGAATTAATATAGCTAGGCTAGATATTTAGTACTCCTACTATTTGATATTGTGCGTTGCCAAACAAAACAAGAATTATTATACTCAATACTCCCTCCGTCTTTGGATAAAAATCCTGGTGAAATTTTTACGCATATTAAAAAGATAAATGAAATGATAAAATTACTCATAATAATATCATTAAATATGGTGAGAATTAAAATAAAAAAAAATATGAGATATTTAATGTTACGGGTATAATAGAAAAATATGTGTAAAAATTTGTTTATTAAAAGAAAATGAACATTTAGAGACTATCCAAAATAATAATAACAACTTTTATTGTGGGACGGAGAGAGTATTATATTATATATCGAGTAGAGTATATACTCAAAACTTGGTATTGCAATGACGAAAGAAAAAGAGATAAGGAGAGAGTTTCAAATATGTGAAAAGTCAAGCTATTTTATAGGGGAGAGAATGTAGACTTCTAGGTAAAATAAATGAGTTGTTTAAAAAAATAATAAATAGATAAATGTATTGTTAAGAGAGTAATTTTTTATAAAAATAATCACATATTAAGAGCATTTTAGACAATTAAAATATTTTAATCATATCTTTAATAAATATACAAAAACTTTTAAATAGGGACAAAGCATAGCGATGTATTTGTAAGTTTTATTTGAAGAAAAAAATACAAGGAAAATAATTAAAATTCCCTAAATCCTTTTAGGAAGGAAAAGAAGGGATTTAAAGGTAAATTTGAGATAATTTTTGACTCAAGTAGAAGGAAATGGAGGGATTAAAAAATGAGAAAATGAAATAATTATATTATTAAAATAATCTTATAATATAAATAATATGACAATTTTTCCTTTAGCATAACTTATAAGTACTCCAAATACTTTTAAATGATAACTGAAGGTGGGCAACCCAAAATATCTAGTAGATATTTCGATCGGATATTTGTATTTACTCCACAAAAACAAAAAATAAAAATTAACAATACGTATATTTTTTTGTTCCAACCTTCATTACCAAAAAGGAGATCTCCTAAGAATTTTATATAAGAAAAACAGGCAACCGCAATGAAGAAAAGAATTTACTCCTCAAAAATAATTAATATTAAATGATGAAAAACAGGCAACCACAATGAAGAAAAGATAAAAAATACACGTATTTTAAAAATAAAAATTAACAATACGTATATTTAAAAAATAAAATAAAAAGAGTAAAATTTTATTATTACCCTTATTTAAAAAAAAAAAACTAAGCTTATTTGTAAAACCCCAACTTTTATAAATAAAGATGAATTTTTATAAATATTATTTTAAATATTATGGAATAAATTTGATATAATGTTATAGTTGTGGGTAATATTTATAAATTTTGCAAAGTAAGTTAAAGTTGTTATAAAATATTAGTTTGGTGGAGAATATTCTTTTTTTTAATAATATTAAATGCGACTACTTCAATCGTTAATTGGGCCCAACAACGGAAGTATTATGTAGTTAGAAAAGACAAAATTATCTTTCTATAAAAATAACTATAGAGGTATTACTGATTAAAAGCTGTTGAACTACCCTTAGTAAAAAGTGCAAAGATGTCTGGCGTAGTTGTATAAGAAGACACGATATTGATTATTGATGCTTTACGTGAAAGTCACTCGGTATGCTTCAATTATTCTTCTGATAATTCTTTGCATCATATCTCTTATATTATTGATTCAATTATTATCACGTGATCATCCATGTATAATATGTTATAGTATTAAATCAATAATTGAGACGACAAGTTATAAATGATTAATAATTGTTGAAAGATTAAATATGTGTTGATTAAAAATAAAATAATTTGTGGTAATATTTATTCAATCCTTGATATATATAAAAGTGCATTATATGAGGCGTTTGTAGTAAGTTTGATTATTTTATGGGGGCCCATATGTCATCATCTAAGAGTCTCTTCGTCGATAGTAATTACCTTCGTCGATAGTAATTACCTTTACTAGACGTCAAACCACTTGCGATTTCATATTACAGGCGATCGAACCACTTGTCGTTTCACATTACGCGCGTTGAACCACTTGTCGTTTCACATTACAATCGTCAAACCACTTTTCTTTTCACATCACCAAATCGTTAAGCCACTTGCTTTTTCATATGGCGGTCTTAAGCTAAAAATCTTCTATAAATAGAGGCCTAGTCTTCATTATTTTTCACTTAATTCATTCAAGTATAGAGAGAAAAGTATAGAGAATAAGAGAGAAAGAAGAAGAGTATTTTATTCTTCACTACTTGCAGTATTCAATCTCCTACTAAAAGTAAGGGGTATTATTCTTTCTTATTCATGAAGAGAACTATTGTTATTCCATTTCTATTATTACATTGGAATAACTTTGTATCACGGTTTTACTTCTATATTTGGTGACATTCTTCTATTATTATGTTGGAACATCCATGCATGTGTTTTACACCGGGACCAGTTCCATCTTTATTATTTTTTTCCGTTGGAACATCACATGCATGTGTTTTACACCTACTGGTTCCGTCTTTATTATTATTCTGTTGGAACATCACATGCATGTGTTTTACATGGGACTGGTTCCATTCTTTATTATTCTGTTGAAATATCCTCGTCTGCATGCGTTTTCTGTGGGACACAGTTCTGTATTTATTATTCATTGGAATAACTTTTGCTGTGCGGTTTATCGCATGCATGGTGATTTCTTTTGTTATTCCATTCTTTATTATACCCAGTTGGTTAAAACTTTGACTTATATACTCCATGAAATTAGTGGAATATCCTCGATATTTAACGGCTTCATCCAATATCCTTTCATGGAAATATTCTTCTCAAAGATTCTTGAATTTTACTCTAAAAGCGATGTCGTGTTGACAGTTTGGATGTTATTGGTTCCTAGATAAATTAATTCTTGAACTTGTTTTATTGAATTCTTATATCATTGTCATCATCCTCATGTTTTATATTATGTTGAAAGTCATCAACATGGCACATAGTGCGTAGATGGACTTGGTATGATTATAACGAGAGACTATTCGATTGTAATCATGGCCAGTAATGTTACAAATGATGTGGTAAAAATCCTCGATTGGCCCGTAGTGCATTGATGGACCGAGTTGTTGGCATGATCATGACCATTAATGAATACAAAAATATTCTTGGCCGTGGTCATGAATAATTGTGGTCGTGATACTTAAAGAATATCCTTGGCCGTAGTAGTGCGGGGGGTGATTCGATGATGTGGAATATTTATTAAAGTTTGAGTCTCAAATTTATAACAATGATGATGAAAACCTTTTAAAATCATAAAAGATAGTAGATTTTATTTTCTACTTGACTCTTTTTAATGGATTCTTTGGTTCATTGTAGTTAAACTTGATGTTCATTATATTTTATCGGTTTAACATTGTTTGAAGGCTAATGATAATTTATTCTGCATTATCTTAGTCATAATATTTCTTCTTGAGCTAGTTGAGCTCACCCTTTCTTTCATTTATTCTCTTGAGAAATGAGAATATAAATTTGGGACGAATCGAGGAGCGGAGTAATGGTCCAGAGGATAGCATTAGTAGTCCTCACTATTACGTGAAATAATGTGATAATAATTGTAATGAGGACTCCTTTTGAGTTTGTATGATCTCTAGTAGACAATATTGTATTCAAACTCACAATTTATATCGTATTATTGCATATAACAGATTATATTAGTAAGTTGTATTTAAATTACATACCATGTATCGACTACCCAAGATGGGTGATGTATACCTATTTTGGGGGCACATCACGGTTAGTATCGAGCTTGAGGATATGATCCCCAGCTAAGATGTGAGAATAATACTAGGAGGGAGAGACGGAATACCTTTTCGCTAGTATGACCTACCTAAGTTTATGTCTATTTTATTGGTCACGAATATAGGGATAATATGTTACATGTCAATTAACCTTTTGTTTTGTGGCGATGTCTGAAAATGACATATGAGAATGTTGAGAATAAGAATGGAGTACAGAAGCGATCGTTGATTCACCACATATCAATAATCGAGGATAATGTAATCGAAGGCGACAATCCTCAAATGAAACAACAACACCGACCAAATGATGAATGATCAAATGTTCGAGGCTTTATGCAATTCGTATAACAATGATCGAGAAGCGACTCCTGTCCAAAACGTAGGTGGAAACACGGAAAACTCTCGGTGGTCACCGCTAAAATATTCAAGGAGCTGGGACCACCGGGAGTTTAAGTGAGAGCCAAAACCACTTCCGGCGGAAGCATGGATAAAGATTACAGAGATATTTGATGTCTTGGGATGCTCCGAGGAGCAAAGGTTCCCTTCACGCCTTTATGTTGCATTGGAGGCCCGATTCTTTGGTGGAAATCGGTAAACGTACTCAACTTCATTGTCTTGAAGATATCTTGGGAGAAGTTCGAGAGGACATTCAACGACAAATACTTTCTTGAAAGTATTAGCCATACATGAAGGAGGTGGAGTTTATCAAGTTGGAACAAAACAATATGGCCGTGGTATCAATATACGAGGCAAAATTTGTGGAGTTATCACGGTTTGCGTCCACTTGGTGGATAATAAAGAGAATGGCGCGAATGTTTTTAAGAGGTTTGAAGCGGGAGATACGTCAACATCTTATTTCTCATAAACCGTGTTTGTATTCGAGATGTTGTAAATAGGGCTCGATTAGTGGAGCTCGATAACGAGTCAACGAACTAAAAGAGAGCGTGGCGAAAATTATAATACCGGTGAGTAGTCATCAAAGCGGTGACAACAAGCGTGGAGGGAATCAACGGGCGGATATGGTAACCACTTGGTGGTAATCGAGGGCCAAAACAATAAGAATGGACATTTCAAGAAAAGGAGATTCAACAATGATGGAAAGACGTCGACCAAAGCACCGTTGTTAAGGAAGGAGAAAGACCACCTATCATATGCTTCAAATGCGGAGGAGAGGGACACATCGATCCAAACTTCGTCATGCCGTCAAAGCGTGTTATAATTGTGGAAGAGAAGGTCACTTAGCTCGATTTTATCATTTCATCAAGACAAATTCAAATAGGATGGAGGCACCAAAGGCGTCCCCGGAAAAAAGTCAAACCCAGAAGTCTGAGGAGGCGTTTGTTGTGACCTCCCAGAGAGCAAGGAACCCGAATGAGGTCATCAAGGGCAAGCTTATCATAAACTCTAATGAAGTCTATACTTTATTTGATATCGGTTCTACCCATTTTTTTATTTCTCCTACTTGCGCTCATCGATTAAATTTGACTCCGAAGAAATTAGACTTTGACTTATCTGTGGAAACTCCGTTGGGAGAAACCTTTATTACATCCACTGTTTATAAGTCTTGTTTGGTTCAAATCGGTACCCTCACATTACCTGTCGATCTTATTTCATTAAAAATACTTGCATTTGACGTGATTCTAGGGATTGATTGGTTAACTACTTATCATGCAAAAATTGATTGTTTTAAATGGGTTGTTAGCTTTCATATTCCTAACCAACCTATTATGCGAATTCAAGCGACCAAACCATTAAAATCAATCACGGTCATCTCAAGCCATAAAGCTATTCGTTTATTGAAAAACGGATGTCAAGCTTTCTTAGCTCATGTCATAGATTTAAACAAAAATACGTCGGTTTTGAGCGATATTTCTATTGTTAATAAATTTCTGACGTATTCTCAGAAGAACTTCTGGCCTACCCCGAGCGTGAAATTGAATTTTTATCGACCTTGAACCCGATGACAAAACCTATTTCCAAAGCCCCATATCGAATAGCTCTATTGAACTTGAGTTAAAGACCCAATGCGAGGAATTGTTAGACATTGGCTTTATTCATCCTAGTACTTCTCCTTGGGGTGCTCTGCTCTATTCGTGAAGAAGAAAGATGGGAGTATGCGACTTTGTATTGATTATCGGGAGTTGAATCATGTCACCATCAAAATAGGTATCCATTGCCACGTATTGATGACTGTTTGACCCGATTGCAAGGAGCCAAATTCTTTTCAAAGATTGATCTTCGTTCCGGATATCACCAATTGAAGATTATAACCACGACATTCCAAAGACGGCTTTTCGAACTCCGATGCGGGCATTATGAATTCTAGTCATGTCCTTTGGATTGACTAATGCTCTCTTTGCCGCCTTCATGGATATGATGAACCGAGTATTCAGGAATATTTGGATCACTTTGTGGTCGTCTTTATTGATGACCTCCTTATTTATTCCAAAAGCCGTGAAGATCATGAGCAACACTTGAGGTCGACACTCCAAAAGCTTGGTGAATATAAGCTTTATGCCAAGTTAAAGAAATGCGAGTTACGGCTTGAAGAAGTAGCATTCCTTGGGCACGTGGTATCAAGTCATGGAATATCTGTTGACCCGAGAAAGATTGAAGCTATTCAAAGTAGGGAACAACCTAAATCGATGATCAAAGTCGTAGCTTTCTCGGTTTAATTGGTTATTATCGGAGATTAAATGGAATGATTTTCTCGAATCGCTACTCCATTAACTTAATGACTTTTAAAGATACAAAGTTCGGTTGGAGCGAAGAATGTGAGAAGAGTTTTCAAGAACTCAAGAGAGACTTATTTCAAAGACTGTTACGACAATACCATCCGGCTCGGAGGATTTTTCATCTACAGTGATGCTTCGGGAAAAGGGTTGGGATGTGTTCTTATGCAACATGGAAAATGTGACGCCCCAAAATAGGTATACATCACCCATTCTGAGTTGTCAATACATGATACAGAAATAACTACAACTTTATTATTACAACATAAACTGTGAGTTTGAATACAAATATTATCTTCTAGACAATATCTATACTCAGATAAATCCTCATCACATTTATTGATACATTATTTTACAAAAATGGTGAGGACTACTAAACAACTCTCTCTAGAACTTTCATTCCATACCCAGACTAGTACTTTGCTATATTCTCGCCTCCTCACGAGAAGAAAAATGGAACAAAAAGGAAAAGGGTGAGCTCAAATAGCCCGATAAAGAATATTATGACTAAGATAATATACAACAAATTATCGTTAGTCTTCAACGGGGAAAAATCTAATAGAATACAATAGACAACAAATTTTAAATCAATATTCGCAATGAAAATAATAATTCATTAGAAGAGTTAAGTAGAGAATGCAAACTACTATCTTCATGTATGAATTTAAAAGTTCATCGCCTATCTTTTATCCCCTCAGTAACATCAATCAATATATATCTCGAATCAAATATTCATCTTTTGCACTACAGAGCCAAAGATATTCATCGATTACCGTCATGTTCATCTAAACACATGTTCATCTTTGCGATCGGGCAAAGATATTCTTCAGAAATCATTCATCTTTGCACTACTGGTGCAAAGATATTCAATAATATCAACATTTAAGACCGAGGATGATAAAAATATTTTTAAAGAAACGAATCCAAAGTGAAACAAAATGACAAGGATTAAGGATTAAGGATTAAGGATTAAGTATTTTGTTTTATCCATGTCCAAAAATACCTCAAAAATAATCATAGTGGTGTAAAATTCAAGAATGATCAAAACATGGATACAATCAAAGCTAGTATCCACAATAGATATTTTAGACGAAAAGGAAAATTTTTATTTTTTGATGAATAGTCTTGCAGTATTAAGTGAATAAGATCAGATATCGTGAATAAAGGCCAGATACGTGAATAATAACTCAGACACCAAAAGTTCCAAATTTGATAAAAACTTTAGATCAATATTTCAACATAATGATATTGAAGAAATAATATCATTACTGAAAAATAAAATATCCACTTACCTCAAAAGACAAGATCTCTAGTTGAAACACCTTGATATAAAGCTATGACTTGAACTTGCACCGTATAACAATACTCAAAATATACTCAAAATACTCACAAGAATACGCTCGATAATATAGAGAGAAAACTTTAGTTTTTAGTGTGATTTTCAATTCTAACCTAAACACCCTATTTATAGGAAAATCTTAAACACCAAAAAGCGAGAAAATTTAATATAATAATATATTTATAAAAATTTGTCTCACGCCAACCTTTGAGAATCTGAAATCAGCAACCTAACACATGTAAAAATGAGGCTCACACATCTAAAAAGCGTTTTCTTTTATAAAATAATTAAAACTTCCAAAATCAATTATTTCGAAGCTTCGGAACTTCAATAATTCACAATAAATAGCCCTTTTGTCAGAAAATTCGAATCTCGCGACTTTTTATAGGAAATTCAATTCTCTACAACTTTGCGAGAAGAAAGTTTTTCCAAATTCCAAACAGAAATTGACCGAAATCCAAAAGCAGACGATTTTACAAAGCTATAATCAAATTTCGACCAATAAATGGGGTCCACCGACATGTTTAACATGTTTTAAACATTTATTGCAACAAAAATACTCTTCCTCCTCGTATACTCATATATCCCACATTCGTTGTAAAATATATCACAGATTAATATATTATTAAAATAATATATTTAAATGAATTATTTTATCGAAAAAAGATAAAATATTAATTTTCAACAATTGTCATTTTAAAAATTTTCTCCATCTATATCCACATAAAATCAATATTTTCCTCATCATATAAATCAATAATTAATTATTCACAAATAATATTATGAGAATCACAATATTGACAACCAGCAGTTCAGGAAAGCAGGGGCTTTCCAATAAAAATTTCTACTTCTCTTGGCGCAATTAGGTGACCAAACCTCTCCTTAGACGAGAACTTTCTAGACATTGCCAATAATTTTATGTAATAATATTATTCGGATAATATGAATTATTGCTTCGATAATGAAAAATCTTGTGTAATGACAATTATTGAAACAACAACAATATAAAATATCAACGCAAAGAATTATTAAATCAATAAAATAAAATCTTGATCAAGAATTACCGTATCCATTATTGAGTAGTAGTGCCTTCTTACGTAAGAATCAATAATTGGTGCAATACCGGTGTCTTCTTGTGTGTTAACCACCGAGTATTTTAATAAGATAATTGTGATAACTACTACCTGCTTATTTTTAAACAACTTATATTTGTGCGTTTCTTCATCCAATCGCTTTCAGTTATGGGGCCCACACATGGTCAAGCTACTGCGTCGCATTTAATATTCCCCGACGAATCTGAATATTCCACGACCAAACGAATATTCCCTAACAACAATGAATATTTTATAACCACTTGCTTTATTTTGAAATATTTGCGTATTTTACCCATAACTATCCACATTAATCAAATCAACCCTTACTATTTCAAAATTATAAATAGAGAAAATTAAATTTCATTAATAATAAGTTGGGGTCTTACAACCTCCCCTCCTTATGAAATTTCGGTCCTCGAAATTGACGTGACGTATACGGTATTTCGAAAAGGTAAGGATACCTCGCTTTCATTTCCGTTTCCAATTCCCAGGTCATTTCCTCTATAGCATGATTCCTCCACAAAACTTTAACTTGTGGTATGACCTTTGCGCGTAGGACATGCTCTTTCCTATCCAAGATCTTGACATGTACCTCCTCATACGTTACGTCTTCTTTATTTTTCGTCCTGGTTCTAACTCTATAACGTGGTTCGTGTCTTTCACATATTTACGAAGTACGAGATATGTGAAACACATTATGAACACGAGACATACTTTGGAGAATAACGCATGAAGCTTATAGGCTACATTTCCTACTCGGTCGAGAATTTGAAATGGACCAATAAATCGTGGATTGAGCTTTCCTCTTCCCAAATCTTGTAGCTCCTTCCATGGAGCAACTCGCAACAATACATGATCCCCTATACTAAATTTCACGTCCTTTCGATGAAGATCCGCATAACTCTTTTATCGATCTTGTGCTTGCTTTTGTATACGTTGTCGAATCATTTGGATCTTTTCGGTGATAATACGTCTTAACTCGGGTCCCAACAATGGTGCTTCACCCACCTCATCCCAACATATTGGAGAGCGACACTTTCGTCCATATAATGCTTCAAATGGAGCCACACCTATACTTGCACGATAACTGTTGTTGTAGGAGAATTCCACCAATGGTAAATACTTATCCCAACCGCCTTGAAGTCTAGGACATAGAGTCTTAATAGATCTTCAAGAGTTTGAATAGTCCTCCCTGATTGTCCGTCCGTTTGAGGATGGTATGCCGAACTGAATCGTAAATTCGTGCCCATAGCTTTTTGCAAGCTAACCCAAAATCTTGAAGTGAATCTTGGGTCACGATCCAAACTATGGATACTTGGCATGCCATGTAACCTCACAATCTTATTTACATATATACTAGCAAGACGTTCAAGGAATAAGTCTCCGTGTCGGCAAGAAATGAAAGCGAGACTTGGTTAATCTATCAACAATAACCCAAATAGCATTGATGCCTTGAGAAACCGTAGGAAGACCCGTAACGAAATCCATGGTAATGTGTTCCCACTTCCATTTCAGAATCTCAAGTGGTTGTAACGGACCCTTAGGTACTAGATGCTCCGCCTTTACACGTTGACAAGTTAAACACATTGAGATAAACTTTGCAATCTCTCTCTTCATATTGTTCCACCAAAATGTATGTCGAAGATCACGATACATTTTGGTACTTCCGGGATGGATTGCAAATGGTGTATTGTGTGCCTCCATCATAATCTTGTACTTTCTTCTTCATACGCGTCTCCCTCAAGGGCGAAAGCAACCTTAACTTTTTCTATTAAAGTTGGCTCTGTCGTATACTTGACATCATCGCACTCATTCCTGCATATGATCTTCTACTCAACGCTCGTCTTACCACGCTCACTTTTCCGGGATGGTATTGAATAGTGTGGTCGTAGTCTTTCAATAGCTCGAGCCAACGTCATTGTCGCATGTTGAGTTCTTTTTGAGTGAAGAAATATTTAAGGCTTTTATGGTTACAATATGTGACGCCCCCAAAATAGGTATACACAACACCCATTCCGAGTGCCAAATACATGGTACAAAAAGCAAACTACAACTTCAATAATACAAATGTCGTGTGAAATACGACAATATATCTTGTGAGTTTAAATATAATATTATCTTCTAGACAATATCTATACTCAAATAAATCCCCATCATAATTATTGATTCATTATTTTACAAAAATGGTGAGGACTACTAAACAACTCTCTCTGTAACCTTCATTCCATACCCCGACTAAGACTGCTACATTCTCGCCTCCACGAGAAGAAAAAATGGAACAACAAGGAAAAGGGTGAGCTCAACTAGCCCAAGAGAAAAGAATATTATGACTAAGATAATATACAACAAATTATCGTTAGTCTTCAACAGGAAAAATGCGATAGAATACAATGTAGCAAAAAGTTTGGATCAATATTCATGATGTGAAATAATAATTCATAGAAGAGTTACGTAGAGAATGAAATCTACTATAATCTATGAATTTAATAGTCCATCATCAATATTTTATCCTCGTAACATCAATCAATATGCATCCGGAATCAAATATTCATCTTTGCACTCTGAGCCAAAGATATTCATCACTTAGTCATATTCATTTAAACACTGTTCATCTTTGCACTCACGGCCAAAGATATTAATCAATCGGTCGTATTCATCTCAACACTGCTCATCTTTTGCACTATGGGCCAAAGATATTCTTCAAATCATTCATCTTTGCACTACAAAGCCAAAGATATTCAATAATATCATCATTTAAGGCGAGAGGATGATGAAAAATATTTTTAAAGAAACGAATCCAATGAAACAAAATGACAAGGATTAAGGATTAAGGATTAGTACTTGGTTTTATCCACGCCCAAAAATACCTCAAAAATAATCATAGTGGTGTAAAATTCAAGAATGATCAAAACATGGATACAATCGAGTTAGTATCCGAATAGATAACTTGGACAAAAAGAAGAAATTTTATTTTTATTGAATAATGTACCAGATATCGTGAATAGTCAGATATCGTGAATAAAGGCCAGATATCGTGAATAAGAACTCAGAGCACCAAAAGATAGAAATTCCACAAAAACATCTTCACGCTTCATGAATAAGTACTTTCGTGAATAAGTAACTCGTGAATAAGAACTCATGAATAGTAACTCGTGAATAGTAACTCATGAATAGTAACCCCGACATGAAAAAGTTCCAAATTTGATAAAAACTTCATATCAACATTTCAGCATAATGATATTGAAGAAATAATATCATTTGAGAAGAAAATAACATCCCTTACCTCGAAAGATCGATCTTCAAATTTGAAACACCTGGATATAGACTATGACTTGGACTTGCAGACCGAGCAAGCAATACTCAAAGTATACTCAAAATACTCACAAGAATACGCTCGATAATATAGAGAGAAAACTTCAGATTTAGTGTGATTTTCAATTCTAACCCAAGCACCCTATTTATAGAAATTGCTTAGAACACCAAAGCAGAAAATTTAATATAATATTAATATATTTAAGAAATTCTCGCCCATCTAGACAATCTGATCTCAGCCATCAAGCACATGTTAAAGATGGCCAACAACATTTGAAAAACGTTTTTCTTAAAAAACATAATTAAAACTTCCAAAAATTAATTATTTGAGCTTGAAACTTCAATAATTCATAATAAATAGCCCTTTCATCAGAAAATCCGAATCTCGCGAGTTTTTATAGGAAATTCAATTCTCTACAACTTTGCAGAAGAAAGTTTTCCAAATTCCAAACAGAAATTGACCGAAATCCACAAGCAGGCGATTTTACAAAGCTATAATCAAATTTCGATCAATAAATGGGGGGGTCCACCGACATGTTTAACATGTTTTAAACATTTATTGCAACAAAAATACTCTTCCTCCTCGTATACTCATATATCCCACATTCGTTGTAAAATATATCAAGTTAATATATTATTAAAATAATATATTTAAATGAATTATTTTATCGTAAAAAAGATAAAATATTTATTTTCAACAATTGTCATTTTAAAAATTTTCTCCATCTATATCCACATAAAATCAATATTTTCCTCATCATATAAATCAATAATTAATTATTCACAAATAATATTACGAGAATCACAATATTGACAACTGAGGCGGTTCCTGGAAAGAGGGGCTTTCCAATAAGAATTTCTTCTTCTTGCAAGGCGCGATTAGGTGACCAAACCTCTCCTTAGACGAACTTTCTAGACATTGCCAATAATGTTATCTAATAATATTATTCAGATAATATGAATTATTGCTTCGATAATGAAAGATACCGTAGAATGACAATTATTGAAACAACAAAGAATATAAAATATCAACGCAAAGAATTATTAACTCAATAAAATATCTTGAATAAGAATTATCAGTAACCATTATTGAGTAGTGCCTTCTTACGTAAGAATCAATAATTGGTGCAATACCGTGTGCTACTTGTCAACAACGCGTAATAATGTGTTTTAACCAATCGGGTATTCCAACAAGATAATTGGTAATAACTACTGCTCAAGTATTTAAAAACAACTTATATTTGTCGTTTTCTTCATCCAATCACTTTCCGTTATGGGGCCCACACATGGCTGCGCCGTTGTACGAATATTCCCCGACAGTACGAATATTCCACGACCAAACGAATATTCCCCGACGATAATGAATATTTTATAACCACTTGCTTAATTTTGAAATATTTGCATATTTAACCCTTAACTATCCACATTAATCAAATCAACCCTTACTATTTCAAAATAATAAATAAAGGAAATTCCTTTTTATTTAAAAATTTCGGGGTCTTACAACCTCCCCTCCTTATGAAATTTCGTCCTCGAAAATTACGTCACGTACTGGTGTTTTTGAAAAGGTGAGGATACCTCGCTTTCATTTCGCTTCCAATTCCCAGTGTCATTTCCTCTATAGCATGATTCCTCCACAAAACTTTAACTTGTGGTATAACCTTTCTTGGCGTAGGGACATGCTCCTTCCTATCCAACATCTTGACAGTACCTCCTCATACGTTAAGTCTTCTGGCTATCTCGTCCTGGTTCTAACTCAATAACGTGGTTCGGGTCTTTCATATATTTACTAAGTACATATGATATGTGAAACACATTATGAACACGAGACATACTCGAGGTAACGCAAGTCTATAGGCTACATTTCCTACTCGGTCAAGAATTTGAAATGGACCGATAAATCGTGGATTGAGCTTTCCTCTTTCCCAAATCTTGTAACTCCCTTCCATGGAGCAACTCGCAACAATACATGATCCCCTACATTAAATTCCACGTCCTTTCGATGAAGATCCGCGATAACTCTTTTATGTCGATCTTGTGCCGCTTTTGTATCGTTGTCGAATCATTTGGATCTTTTCGGTGATCATACGTCTTAACTCGGTCCCAACAATGTTGCTTCACCCACCTCATCCCAACATATTGGAGAACGACATTTTCGGCCCATATAATGCTTGAATGGAACCATGCCTATATTTGTTTAATAACTATTGTTGTATGAGAATTCCACCAATGGCAAGTACTTATCCCAACTTCCTTTGAAATCTAGGACACGAGTTTTAATATATCTTCAAGAGTTCGAATAGTCCTTTCGATTGCCCATCCGTTTGAGGATGGTATGCCAAATCCAATCGTAAATTGCGTGCCCATAGCTTTCTAACCCAAAATCATGAAGTGAATCTTGGGTCACGATCTAAAACTATGGATACTGGCATGCCACGTAACCTCACAATCTCATTCACGTATATACTAGCAAGACGCTCAAGGAATAAGTCTCTCGTGATCGGTAAGAAATGAAAGCAGACTTGGTTAATCTATCAACAATAACCCAAATAGCATTGATGTCTTGAGAAGCCGCAGGAAGACCCGTGACGAAATCCATAGTAATGTGTTCCCACTTCCATTCCGGAATCTCAAGTGGTTGCAACGGACCCTTAGGTACAAGATGCTCCGCCTTTACACGTTGACAAGTTAAACATCTCGAGATAAACTACGCGATCTCTCTCCTCATATTGCTCCACCAAAATGTATGTTGAAGATCATAATACATTTTGGTACTCCTGAGATGGATTGCAAATGGCGTGTTTGTGTGCCTCCATCATAATCTTGTACTTCAAATCAAAGTCGTTAGGAACACAAAGTCTAGAGTGGACTCAAGTATTCCTTCTTCATCAATTCTCGCTTAGGAATAGCCGCTTCTTGTACTTTCTTCTTCATACGCATCGGCCTTTCGGCCTGGCGGCTTGAGCAACCTTAACTTTTCTATTAAAGTTGGCTCTATCGTATACTTGACATCATCGCACTCGCTCCTCGCATATAATCTTCTACTCATCGCGTCACCACCACGTTCGCTTTTCCAAGATGGTATGGTTAGAATATGTGTTGAATGAGTCGCCTCTTGAGCTCTTGGAAAATCTTCTCGCATTCCTCGCTCCATACAATTTTGTATCTTTTCGAGTCACTTAAGTTAACGGAATAGAGATTCGAGAATATCCTTCAACGAATCTCCGATAATAACCAACTAAGCCTGAAAGCTACGATTTCGATTCTCGACTTAGGTTGCTCTCAACCGTGACTCATATCCCAATCTTGGATAAAGACGTCACAATGACACCTATCGCCATTACTATCGCATCGAATATGACGTCCCCTACAGAGAGTTCCGCTTTAGGTGAATTCCACAAAGGAAGTCACAAGATAAAGGCTCGGTACCAAATTCTATAGTTGAATTTTTAACTCACGAAGTTCAATAGAGCCATTCGATATGAGATTTTAGAAATGAGTTTTGTCTCGGTTCAAAGTCGATACAAAATTTAATATCGTGCTTTAGGAGTAAGCCAAGAAATTCTTCAGAAATACGTCGGGAAAATCAATAACAACAGAATATTATTCAAATCGGCGTGTCTTTATTCAAATCCATAACATGGACTAAGAAAACTTGACATCCGTAATAAACGAATGACTTCATGGCTTGATATGAAAATGTTTGACTACAATGGTTTGATTGCTTGAATTAGAATAACAGTTGCTTAGGAATATGAAAACTAACAACCTTACAAAAGCAATCAATTTGGCATGATGAGTAGTTAACCTTAAAATCACATCAAAAGCAAATATCTTTATAGAAATAAGGTTAACGTAATGTGATAGTGCCAACTTGAATCAAGCAAGATTTTAAACAACGGATGTAATGAAAGTTTCTCCTAATGGAGTCTCCACAGATAGGTCAAAGTTTAATTTCTCCGTAGTCAAGTTCAAACGTTGAGCGCAAGCAGAGAGATATAAAAGAATGGGTAGAACCCATTATCTAGTAAGGTATATACTTCGCAAGAATTTATAATTAACTAACCCGTGCTAACTTCGTTTGGGTTCCTTGCATTTTTGACCGGCCACGACAAAAACGCCTTCCAAGAACCGCTGACTTTGACTTTTCTGGACATCCTTTTGAGTCACCATTCACGCTGGATCGGTTTCGATATCGTCATAATCTCGAGCGATATGTCCTTCTTTTCCACAATTATAGCATACCTTGGAAGGCTTTGAACAGTTTGACCTTATATGTCCCTCCTCTCCACATCTCAGTAGCATCTAACCGGCGATCGTTCTCTTCCCTAGAATTTGTTGATGGTCTGCCGATGTTCTTGCTTAAACGTTATTCCGTCCATTGTTAAATCTTCTCTTTTTAGATTGGACATCTCTTTCCATAATATCAACGCCGTCGCAAGCTTTTTACCCATGCATCACTCATTCTCACTCGTTCGCTTATTTCTTCTTTCATTTCGATTTCTAGCTTTATCATCTTATACTCACAAAAGAGTGCTTCTGCTTCAAGCATCACGTATCGGGTAACACAAGCTTGAATCGTTGCATCCTTTTGCTCCACGATCGCTCGCAATTCTTTAGCCTCGCTTCTTCTAACTCATGAATACGATTTTGCAATTCTATATTTTGATCATAAAATACCTCTAATAAACTCTCTTCGATGTACCTCTTCTTCCTCTTCTTCCTCACTCTCACATTTACCTCTGCGATTATCTCTAAAATTACAACTATCAATTCTTCACTCACCATATGGATATCTCTAATTCCTTCTTCGCCGACATCACATTATCCTCGGTTGGCGATTAGAGGTGTCTCCACGATCTCATTCACTCCATTGTTAACGTTCTCAAAAGCCCATTCTTAAAAACTATCATAAAACAAGGGTTAATTAAATAAATTAAGAAATCACATAATACCCCCTATAATATGACCAACCAACAAATAAGCTTAGGTAGGACACACTAACGAAGGATTTACTCGCCTCCCTCCTAGTTCTATTCCCCGATCTCCGCCAGAGATCATATCCCTAAGCTCGATATTAACCTGTGACGCCCCCAAAAATAGGTATACACAACACCCATTCTCGAGTCGCCAAATACATGGTACAAAAAAAGCAAACTACAACTTCAATAATACAAATGTCGTGTGAAATACGACAATATATATCTTGAGTTTAAATATAATATTGTCTTCTAGATAATATCTATACTCAAATAAATCCCCATCATAATTATTGATTCATTATTTTACAAAATGGTGAGGACTACTAAACAACTCTCTGTAACCTTCATTCCATACCCCACTAAGACTTCGCTTACATTCTCGCCTCCCGAGAAGAAAAATGGAACAACAAGGAAAAGGGTGAGCTCAACTAGCCCAAGAAAAGAATATTATGACTAAGATAATATACAACAAATTATCGTTAGTCTTCAACAGGAAAAATCGATAGAATACAATAAACAACAAGTTTCGGATCAATATTCGCAGTGAAATAATAATTCATAGAAGAGTTACGTGAGAATGAAATCTACTATAATCTATGAATTTAACGGGTCCATCATCAATATTTTATCCTCCTAACATCAATCAATATGCATCTGAAATCAAATATTCATCTTTTGACTACAGCCAAAGATATTCATCATTAGTCATGTTCATTTAAACACTGCTCATCTTTGCACTACAGTGCCAAAGATATTAATCAATCGGTCATGTTCATCTCAACACTGCTCATCTTTTGCACTACGTGCCAAAGATATTCTTCAAAATCATTCATCTTTTGCACTACAGTGCCAAAGATATTCAATAATATCATCATTTAAGACTAAGGATGATGAAAAATATTTTTAAAGAAACGAATCCAAAGTGAAACAAAATGACAAGGATTAAGGATTAAGGATTCAGATACTTGATTTTATCCACGCCAAAAATACCTCAAAAATAATCATAGTGGTGTAAAATTCAAGAATGATCAAAACATGGATACAATCGAGTTAGTATCCGAATAGATAATTTGACACAAAAGAAGAAATTTTATTTTTCTATTGAATAAGATCAGATATCGTGAATAGTCTTGATATCGTGAATAAAGTCCAGTATCGTGAATAGTAACTCCGACACCAAAAGATAGAAATTCCACAAAAACATCTTCACGCTTACGTGAATAGTACTTTCGTGAATAAGAACTCGTGAATAAGAACTCATGAATAGTAACTCGTGAATAGTAACTCGTGAATAAGTAACCCCATACATGAAAAAGTTCCAAATTTGATAAAACTTCATATCAACATTTCAAAGATAATGATATTGAAGAAATAATATCATTTGAGAAGAAAATAACATCCCTTACCTCGAAAGATCAAGATTTAAATTTAAACACCTGGATATAGGCTATGACTTGGACTTGCACCAGTATAGCAATACTCAAAGTATACTCAAAATACTCACAAGAATACGCTCGATAATATAGAGAGAAAACTTCAGCTTACGGTGTGATTTTCAATTCTAACCTAAGCACCCTATTTATAGAAATTGCTTAGAACACCAAAGCGAAAAATTTAATATAATATTAATATATTTAATAAATTCTCTCGCCCATCTAGACAATCTGATCTCAGCCATCAAGCACATGTTAAAGATGGCCAACAACATTTGAAAAACGTTTTCTTAAAAACATAATTAAAACTTCCAAAAATTAATTATTTGAGCTTGAACTTCAATAATTCATAATAAATAGCCCTTTCATCAGAAAATTCGAATCTCGCAAGTTTTTATAGGAAATTCAATTCTCTACAACTTTGCGGAAGAAAGTTTTTCCAAATTCCAAATGAAATTGACCGAAATCCACAAGGCAATTTTTACTGTTATAATCAAATTTCAATCGATAAATGGGGTCCACCAGAGCATGTTTAACATGTTTTAAACATTTATTGCAACAAAAATACTCTTCCTCCTCAGATACTCATATATCCCACATTCGTTGTAAAAATATCACCGTTAATATATTATTAAAATAATATATTTAAATGAATTATTTTATCGAAAAAGATAAAATATTTATTTTCAACAATTATCATTTTAAAATTTTCTCCATCTATATCCACATAAAATTAATATTTTCCTCATCATATAAATCAATAATTAATTATTCACAAATAATATTAGAATCACAATATTGACAACCAGCGCTTCAGGAAAGAGGGGCTTTCCAATAAGAATTTCTTCACTTCTTGGCCAAGCAATTAGGTGACCAAACCTCTCCTTAGATGTAACTTTCTAGACATTGCCAATAATGTTATCTAATAATATTATTCGGATAATATGAATTATTGCTTCGATAATGAAAGATACCGTGTAATGACAATTATCAAAACAATGATGATATATAAATATCAACGCAAAAATTATTAACTCAATAAAATCTTGAATAAAGAATTATCGTAACCATTATTGAGTAGTGCCTTCTTACGTAAGAATCAATAATTGGTGCAATACTGGTATCTTACTTTGTTCAACAACGCGTAATAATAGTGTGTTTTAACCACCGCATATTCCAACAAAGATTAATTTTAATAACTACGCTGTTATTTAAAAACAACTTATATTTGTCGTTTTTCTTCATCCAATCACTTTCCGTTATGGGGCCCACACATGGTCATTGCTGCAGATTTAATATTCCCCTGACAGCATTTGAATATTCCACGACCAAAACGAATATTCCCCACGATAATGAATATTTTATAACCACTTGCTTAATTTGAAATATTTGCATATTTAACCCTTAACTATCCACATTAATCAAATCAACCCTTACTATTTCAAAATAATAAATAAAGGAAATTCCTTTTTATTTAAAAATTTCGGTCTTCTGAATATATCTCCACTTTCTCCCCATATAGATAGTGCTTCTATATCTTTAAGCAGCAAAACGATCACGCTAACTCTAGATCGAGTAGTAGGATAATTCCTCTCATATTCTTTAAGTTGTCATGAGGCATGCTATAACTTTCCCACGTTGCATGAGAACATATCCTAACCCTTTGCTCAAGCATCATCAGAGATAACAAATCCATCCGAACCGGATGGTATTGTTAGAAACAGTCTTAAAATAAGTCTCCTCTTAATCTCTTGGAAACTCTTCTCGCATTCTTCGCTCCAAACGAATTTTGTATCCTTCCGAGTTAATTTTGAGTTAATGGAGTAGCGATTCGAAAAACCCTTCCACAAATCTCCGATAATAACCGGTAGACCCGTAGTTATCGTGATTTGATACCACCGACTTGGTTGCTCCCAACTTTGTATTGCTTCAATCTTCACGGGTCCACGGATACTCCATGTTTTGACACCACGCGCCCAAGAAATGCTACTTCCTTAAGCCGAACTCGTATTTCTTCAATTTGGCATATAGTTTGTTTTCACAAAGCCTTTGGAGTACCAAATTTCAAATGGTGCTCATGATCTTCACGACTTTTAGAATATATGAGGATGTCATCAATAAAGACAACAACAAACCGATCCAAATATTCCTTGAATACTCGGTTCATCATATCCATGAAAGCTAGTAGAGCATTAGTCATCCGAAAGACATGACTAAGAATTCATAATGCCCATACCGAAGAGTTTCGAAGGGCGGTCTTTGGAACATCCTCGCTCTAATCTTCAAATTGATGATATCCGAGCGAAGATCAATTTTTGAAAAGAATTGTGCCCTCAGAATCGGGTCAAACAAGTCATCAATACGAGGTAGAGGATTGAAAGTAGTATGCATTGCACAAGCCAATCATGTTTGATGATAAAGCATATACTTTGTAACAATCTTATTCATTTATTAATAAAAGTATTAATTAATTAAAGGCTTTTAATTATCTACACGATGTCGTTTTATAATATGTGATAAACCCATAGTTTTAAGCAATGCTTTTAGAATAATGATGATGATCATTCTAATGAGATCTAAATTCTTAGTAAGCTTAAAACTAAAATTGTTCCCAATCATTGGATTACTAAATTGGGGATTAGTGAATCCGGATAGATTGGTACATACGTTCATTTCATTGGATGAGGATGATTGATCTCATGATCATTTGTGTGGAGACACTAAAAGCAAGTATGTAGGTGTTTATTAGAGAATAAGTTTCTCGAACGTGGCTCGTTAAGGAATACCTAATGGAGTTTTACTTATTCATCAATAGGAATTCTGTAGTGATAGTAGTATAAGTAATCCTTGGACTTGAGATCATCATAGTATCTTGTGTATGATGAGTTATACTTTGACTTATTCCTTAAGACCCTTAGGGTATATCAAAGGGTATGCTTGGGTATAACAAATTGTACATGGAGATAATATATGATCAATAAAGAATCTACCACTTCTATAAAAAGAAGAAATGTCCTATGTGATTCGATAAATGACAACCCAGTAGTCCTCGGCAAAAGCGAGAATGAAATTAGAAAGGAGTTTCTAATTTGCATTATTTGAGTTAATGCATTTAAGAGTCGAAATACATATAATTAAATAAAATAAGACTTGACGAAGAATTCCATGTCTTATATTTAATTGGGACATTGTATGGTGGAAGGATTGAATTGTCACAGTAACTATTTACTCAAAGGTTCTTTAATGATTAATGTTGAAATCTATATTATCCGGAAAGTCGTTGATCGCTAGGGAGGCTTATCCCTATTGTAGAATAAATATTATTTATTTAAATAAATTAATTGTTTAATTTATTTATTTAAATAAGATTAGAATTGTTCTAATTGATTTATTCACAACCTAGGTTTAATATGGAGAACCTAAAGGGTCACACCATAAAAGGAAGAATAATTATTTAAGAAGTTAATGGCATAATCATAATAATAATATGTTATGTATATTTAATTTAATCTATGGTGATAGAATAAATTAAATAGCTTAATATTTATTATTTAATATTTTAAAATATTAAATATAAATTAATAAGAGAGTCTTATTAATATTATCACAATTATTATTATTTTAATTTCTAAAAGAGTTTAGGAATTAATTTAATATAAGTACTCTCATTTATTCCTAATTGGATTAGGAAGGAAAATTAGTTAAAGGAGTTTAATTAATTATCTCTAATAAGATTAGGGAGCTTAATTAATTAATTAAATAAATCCCAATTCCTTAATTGTTAAGGTGGGTTGCCCACATCTATAAATAAGAGGAGTCTTATTATGGGTGGGTGGTTGTTGACTTTTACAACATACGTAATTCCAAAAGTTGGAGAGTACGCCCTTTTTCTATACAGATAGGAAAAACTAGGCTTTGAGCCAAAATACCCATCTTCTTAAATCCTTTTTCTTCCTTGGTGGATCACCTCTAGAGGCCAAACACTTGGGTGGCTAACGTTGATCAAATGAAGGAACTAAACCTGGTGGATTCAAGTTGAACGCGAAAGGATTTGGAGGTGAACTTGTACCTGAGGAAGCTCGATCTTCAAGGGTATGATTTTATTCTTTATCTTTTCGTTTAATTAATAATTGTGCATAAAGGGTGATCCGGATATATGGTTTGTAAAATTTTTAAACTCTGATTTTACACGTTTCCGCTTATTTTTGCAATTTGATTGCGTTCTTGAATATTACAAACCTAACAAGGATACCTATTCTTGATGGTGACATGGTTCAATTCCCGATAGTCAATACAAAGTCGCATACTCCCGCCTTTCTTCTTTACTGAATAAAACAGAGCACCCCGAGGAGATGTACTAGGACGAATGAAAACCGATGTCCAACAATTCACGTAGTTGGACCTTTAACTCACGAAGTTCAATAGAGCCATTCGATATGGGGTTTTAGAAATGGGCTTTACTGTGTTCAAGATCAATAAAAATTCAACTTCACGTTCGGGGTGGCCAGGGAAGTTCTTCAGAAATACGTCGGAAAAGTCAATAACAACAGGAATATTATTCAAATTTGATGTGTCTTTATTCAAATCCATAACATGGGCTAAGAAAGCTTGACATCCGCTTTTTCAATAAACGAATAAATTTTATGATTAGATATGACAAGTTGATTGATTTTAATGGTTTAGTTGCTTGAATTAAATAATAGGTTGGTTAGGAATATGAAAACTAACAACCTTACGAAAACAATTAATTTTGGCATGATGAGTAGTTAACCAATCAATCCACAAAAATAACATAAAAAACAAGTATCTTTAAAGAGATAAGGTCAACGGGTAAGGTAATGGTGCTAACTTGAATCAAACAAGATTTATAAACGATTGGATGTGATGAAAGTTTCTCTAACGAGTTTCCACGAGATAGTCAAAGTCTAATTTCTCCTGAGTCAAGTTTAAACGTTGAGCACAAGCAGGAGAGATAAATGAATGGGTAAACCGATATCAAGTAAGGTATAAACTTCGCAAGAATTTATAAATAGCTTACCGTGATCACCTCGTTTGGGTTCCTCGCATTTTGACCAATCACAACAAACGCTCTTCCGGAACCGTTGACTTTAACTTTTCGGGACGATCTTTTGAGTCACCGTCCCCATTGAACTAGGTTTCACTACCGTATAATCTCGAAGCGATATGTCCTTCCTTTCTACAATTATAGCATACCTTGAATCTGTTGTGGACAGGTTTGACCGATATGTCCCTCTTTCCGCATTTATAGCATATAATGGGTGGTCATTCTCCTCCCTTAGAACCGATTCTTTGTAAGACTTTGTCGTCTTCACATAGTCGTTGTTAAATCTCCTCTTTTAAAATCTCCTCCCGACTCGCTTTTTATTTTTATGGCCATGATTACCACCGTAGTGGTTACCATTTTTGTCCGTCTGCTTTTCTTTCTCCATTGGTTATCATTATTACATTGATCGCTATCTCTCGATACGATCCTCGGTTATGGTCCCTCGGTTGAACATACTCGTTATCTCGCTTTCTAACAATTGAGCCTTGTTAACAACATCCTGAATAGAGAAAATTTATGAGAAATGAGATATTGTCGTTATGCGGTGTTTCAAACCTCTCGTAAACATCCGCGTCATCGTTCGTCCTCATTCTCCACCAAATGAGGTGCAAACACTGGATAACTCTGCAAACTTTGCCTCGTCTCGAGATACTGCCATGTTGTTTTTTTTGCTCTAATCGATGAACTCCACTTCCTTCATATAGATTTAACACTTTCGTGAAAGTTAGCACTATTACATTACACATTAACCTTATTTCTATAGAGATATTTGCTTTTGATGTGATTTTAAGGTTAACTACTCATCATGCCAAATTGATTGCTTTTGTAAGGTTGTTAGTTTTCATATTCCTAAGCAACTTTGTTATTCAATTCAAGCAATCAAACCATTGTAGTCAAACATTTTCATATCAAGCCATGAAGTCATTCGTTTATTACGGATGTCAAGTTTTCTTAGTCCATGTTATGGATTTGAATAAAGACACGTCGATTTAAATAATATTCTGTTGTTATTGATTTTTCCCGACGTATTTCTGAAGAATTTCTTGGCTTACTCCCAAAGCGATATTAAATTTTGTATCGACTTTGAACCGGTAGACAAAACTCATTTCTAAAATCTCATATCGAATGGCTCTATTGAACTTCGAGGAGTTAAAAATTCAACTATAGAATTTGGTACTTGAGCCTTTATTTTGTGACTTCCTTTGTGGAATTCACCTAAGCCGAACTCTCTGTAGGGGCGTCATATTCGATGCGATAAGAAAGCGATAGGTGTCTTTGTGACGTCTTATCCAAGATTGGGATATGAGTCACAGTTGAGAGCAACCTAAGTCGATTATCGAAAGACGTAGCTTTCTGAAGCTTAGTTGGTTATTATCGGAGATTCGTTGAAGGATATTCTCGAATCGCTATTCCATTAACGCAAATTGACTTCGTAGAGATACAAAATTCGAATGGAGCAAGGAATGTGGGAAGAGCTTGAAGAACTCAAGAGGAGACTCATTTCAAAGACGTGTTACGATCATGCCATCTTGGAAAAGCGAACGTGGTAGCCGACGCGATGAGTAGAAGATTATATGCGGGACGAGTGCGATGATGTCATGTATCGATGTAGAGCCAACTTTAATAGAAAAAGTTAAGGTTACTTTCAAGCCACCGACCCGGAATGATCGTATGAAGAAGAAAGTACAAGAAGGAGCTATTCCAAGGCGAGAATTGATGAAGAAGGAATACTTGAGTCCACTCTGAACTTTGTGTTCTAACTCTGATTTGAAGTACAAGATTATGATGGAGGCACACAATCGCCATTTGCAATCCATCTTGGAAGTACTAAAATGTATCGTGATCTTGACGTACATTTTGGTGGAACAATATGAAGAGAGAGATTGCAAAGTTTATCTCGATGTGTTTAACTTGCTAACGTGTAAAGGCGGACATCTTGTACCTAAGGGTCCGTTGCAACCACTTGAGATTCCGAAATGGAAGTGGGAACACATTACTATGGATTTCAATTACGGGTCTTCCTGCGGTTTCTCAAGGCATCAATGCTATTTGGGTTATTGTTGATAGATTAACCAAGTCTGCTTTCATTTCTTACCGAATCGAGACTTATTCCTTGAACGTCTTTCTCGTATATGCGACGTAAATGCGATTGTGAGATTGCATGGCATGCCAAGATCCATAGTTTTAGATCGTGACCCAAGATTCACTTCTACGATTTTGGGTTAGTTTGTAAAAAGTTATGGGCACGAATTTACGATTCAGTTTGGCATACCATCCTCAAACGGATGGGCAATCAGAAAGGACTATTCAAACTCTTGAAGATATATTAAAACTCTGTGTCCTAGATTTCAAAGGAAGTTGGGATAAGTACTTGCCATTGGTGGAATTCTCATACAACAATAGTTATTAAATAAATATAGGCATGGTTCCATTCGAAGCATTATATGGACGAAAATGTTGTTCTCCAATATGTTGGGATGAGGTGGGTGAAGCAACATTGTTGGGACCCGAAAGTTAATCACGATATGACTCTGAAAAAGATCCAAATGATTCGACAACGATATCTGAGCAGCACAAGATCGACAAAAGAGTTATCGGATCTTCATCGAAAGGGCGTGGAATTTAATGTAGGGATCATGTATTGTTGCGAGTTGCTCCATGGAAGGGAGTTACAAGATTTGGGAAGAGAGGAAAGCTCAATCCACGATTTATCGGTCCATTTCAAATTCTTGACCGAGTAGTAGAAATGTAGCCTATATACTTGCGTTACCTTCGAGTATGTCTACGTGTTCATAATGTGTTTCACATATCATACTTAAGTAAATATGTGAAAGACCGAATCACGTTATAGAGTTAGAACCGGGACGAGATAGCCAAGACTTAACGTATGAGGAGGTACTGTCAAGATGTTGGATAGGAAGGAGCATGTCCTACGCTGAGAAAAGGTTATACCACAAGTTAAAGTTTTGTGGAGGAATCATGCTATATAGAAATGACCAGGGAGTTGGAAGCGGAAATGAAAGCGAGGTATCCTCACCTTTTCAAACACACCAGTCGTCGTCGTCAATTTCGAGGGACGAAATTTCATAAGGAGGAGGTTGTAAGACCTCAAATTTTTAAATAAAAGGAATTTCCTTTATTTATTATTTTGAAATAGTAAGGGTTGATTTGATTAATATGGATAGTTAGGGTAAAATGCGCAATATTTTAAATAAGCAAGTGGTGATAAAATATTCATTATTGTCGGGGAATATTCGTATGCGACCACAAGACCATGTGTGGGCCCCATAACGGAAAGTGATTGGATGAAGAAAACGACAAATATAAGTTGTTTTTAAATAATCTAGGAATAGTTATTCTAAGATTATCTTGTTAAAATACCCGGTGGTTAAAACACACTAATACGCGTTGTTGAACAAGAAGATGCCAGTATTGCACCAATTATTGATTCTTACGTAAAAGGCACTTTACTCAATAATGGTTACGATAATTATTTATTCGGTATTTTATTGAGTTAATAATTCTTTGCGTTGATATTTTATATTGTTGTTGTTTCAATAATTGTCATTACACAATTATCTTTCATTATCGAAGCAATAATTCATATTATCTGAATAATATTATTAGATAACATTATTGGCAATGTCTAGAAAGTTACGTCTAAGGAGAGGTTTGGTCACCTAATCGCGCTTGATGAAGAAATTCTTATTGGAAAGCCCCTCTTTCTTGAACCTGCTCAGTTGTCAATATTGTGATTCTCGTAATATTATTTGTGAATAATTAATTATTGATTTATATGATGAGGAAAATATTGATTTTATGTGGATATAGATGGAGAAATTTTTAAAATGACAATTGTTGAAAATTAATATTTTATCTTTTTCTCGATAAAATAATTCATTTAAATATATTATTTTAATAATATATTAATCTATGATATTTTTACAACGAATGTGGGATATATGAGTATACGAGGAGGAAGAGTATTTTGTTGCAATAAATGTTTAAAACATGTTAAACATGTCGGTGGACCCCATTTATTGATCGAAATTTGATTATAAATGTAAAATCGCCTGCTTTGTGGATTTCGGTCCAATTTCTATTTGGAATTTGGAAAAACTTTCTTCTGCAAAGTTGTAGAGAATTGAATTTCCTATAAAAACTCATGCGATTCGAATTTTCTGATGAAAGGGCTATTTATTATGAATTATTGAAGTTCGAGCTTCAAATAATTAATTTTTGTAAGTTTTAATTATTTATTTTATGAAAACGTTTTTATCATTTCTTTCTAGAAGGTGGCATGTGGAAATGCTAGGATCTGAATTCTAAGGTTGGCGTATGAATTTGATATATATATATATATTAATTTATTAAATTTTACCGCTTTGGTGTTCTAAGCAATTTCTATAAATAGGGTGTTTAGGTTAGAATTGAAAACACACCGGAAATCAAGTTTTCTCTCTATATTATCGAAATTATTCTTGTGAGTATTTTGAGTATACTTTGAGTATTGCTATATCTGCAAGTTCAAGTCATAGCCTTTATATCCTGTTTTTAACTAAAGACTTGATCTTTCGAGGTAAGGGATGTTATTTTCTTCTCAAATGATATTATTTCTTCAATATCATTATCTTTGAAATGTTGATCCGAAGTTTTATCAAATTTGGAACTTTTTCATGTCGGGTTACTTATTCATGAGTTCTTACTATTCATGAGTTACTATTCACGAGTTACTTATTCACGAAAGTCTTATTACGTAAGCGTGAAGATGTTTTTGTGGAATTTTTATCTTTTGGTGTCTGAGTTACTTATTCACGATACTCGGCACTATTCACGATACTGAAGACTATTCAATTTAAAAAAATAAAATTTCTTCTTTTTGTCCAAAATATCTATTCGGATACTAACTCGATTGTATCCATGTTTTGATCATTCTCAATTTTACACCACTATGATTATTTTGAGGTATTTTGGATGTGGATAAAACCAAGTACTAATCCTTAATCCTTAATCCTTGTCATTTTGTTTTATTTGGATTCGCTTTTTAAAATATTTTTCATCATCCTCGCCTTTAAATGATGATATTATTGAATATCTTTGGCCGTAGTAGTGTCAAAGATGAATGATTTCTCAAGAATATCTTTGGCTCAGTAGTGCAAAGATGATGACAGTGTTGAGATGAACATGATCGATTGATTAATATCTTTGGCTGTAGTGCAAAGATGAATCAGTGTTTAAATGAATACATGACTAATCGATGAATATCTTTGCCTATAGTGCAAAGATGAATATTTGATTCCGTATGCATATCGATTGATGTTACAGGATAAAATATTGATGATGGATCGTTAAATTCATAGATTATAGTAGATTTCATTCTCTACGTAACTCTTCTATGAATTATTATTTTCATTGCGAATATTGATCCGAAACTTGTTGTCTATCAGATTCTATCGATTTTTCCTGTTGAAGACTAACGATAATTTGTTGTATATTATCTTAGTCATAATATTCTTTATCTTTGGGCTAGTTGAGCTCACCCTTTTCCTTGTTGTTCCATTTTTTTCTCGGAGGCGAGAATGTACCGAAATCTTAGTCGGGGTATGGAATGAAGGTTCTGAGGAGTTGTTTAGTAGTCCTCACCATTTTGTAAAATAATGAATCAATAATTATGATGGGGATTTATTTGAGTATAGATATTGTCTGTAAGACAATATTATATTTAAACTCACAAGATATATTGTCGTATTTCACACGACATTTGTATTATTGAAGTTGTAGTTTGCTTTTTGTACCATGTATTTGGCGACTTCGAATGGGTGTTGTGTATACCTATTTTTTTGGGGGCGTCGCAATTGGTATCGAGCTTAGGGATATGATCTCCCACGGAGATCGGGGAATAGAACTAGAGGGAGAGACGAATAAATCCTTCGCTAGTGTGTCCTACCTAAGCTTATTTGTTAGTTGGTCAAGATATAGGGATATTATGTGATATATTGATTTCTTTAATTAACCCTTGTTTTATGGCGATGATTTGAGAATGTCGATGAGAATATTAACAAATGGAGTAAATGAGACCGTGGAGATGCCTGTATTTACCAACGAGGAAAACGCGTGCAACAGTCGGCAATGTTCCTCCCGTGAACAACACCACCGAACGCGATGATAAACGAGGGGATGTTTAGAAACTTTTTGCGCTTCATGCAAAATCGCATTTGAGGAGACTCGTGTTCAAAATATTGAGAGGAAATGATAGCAATTCACGGGTGGTCACAAACGCAAGCAGTTCAAAGAGTTGGGACCACCGTAATTCGGGAAAGCGGGATCCGATTAAGGCGAGAGGCGTGGGTCAAACAAATTACCAAGATATTCGATGTCTTGGGATGCACGGAGAAACAGAAAGTTCCATTCGCCACCTTTATGTTCCGTGGCGGCGGCATTCATCGGTGGAATCAGAAGCGTACCCATCCAAATTTTCTCAACATGTCGTGGAGACGTTTAAAAAGTTCAATGACAAGTACTTCCCTGAAAGTATTCGTCGTATGAAGGAAGTGGAGTTTATTAGACTAGAAGCGAGAATAACACGACGGTGTCCCAAAGACGAGGCGAAGTTCGCGGAGTTATCCGTGTTTGCACCTCATTTGGTGGAGAATGAGGAACGATGGCGGATGTTTCGAGAGGTTTGAAACTTAGACATACGTCGAGATCTCATTTCTCATAAATTTTCACTCTATTCGGATGTTGTCAATGGGGCTCAATTGTTAGAGCGAGATAACGAATACGCTTCAACCGAGGGACCATAACCGAGGATCATACACAAGATAAAGCGATCGTAATAAAGATAACCAACGGAGAAAGAAGAATACGGACAAAGGCGGTAACCACTCCGGTGGTAATCGTATGTATGAAAATAGAAGAAGCGAGTTGGGAGGAGATTTTAAAAAGAGAGATTCAACAACGACCATGTGAAGACGTCGGCCAAAGATAGCAACTAGTTTTAAGGAGGAGAATGACCACCCATTATATGCTACAAATGCGGAAAAGAGGACATATCGATCAAACCCCCCCACAACAGCTTCAAGGTATGCTATAATTGTGGAAAGGAAGGACATATCGCTCGAGATTAGACAATGAATAAACCTAGTTCAATGGGGGACGGTGACTCAAAAGATCGTCCCGTAAAAGTCAAAGTCAACGATTACGGGAAGAAGCGTTTGTTGTGGTAGGGTCAAAATGCGAGGAACCCGAACGGTTAGCAGGTTAGTTAATTATAAATTCTTGCAAGTATATACCTTACTAGATATTGGTTCTACCCATTCTTTTATCTCTCTTACTTGCGCCAACGTTTGAACTTGACTACGGAGAAATTAAACTTTGACCTATCTCGTGGAGACTCCATTAGGAGAAACTTTCATTACATCCGTTGTTTAAAAATCTTGCTTGATTCAAGTTGGCACTATCACATTACCGTTAACCTTATTTCTATAGAGATATTTGCTTTTGATGTGATTTTAAGGTTAACTACTCATCACGCCAAATTGATTGCTTTTGTAAGGTTGTTAGTTTTCATATTCCTAAGCAACTTTGTTATTCAATTCAAGCAATCAAACCATTGTAGTCAAACATTTTCATATCAAGCCATGAAGTCATTCGTTTATTACGGATGTCAAGTTTTCTTAGTCCATGTTATGGATTTGAATAAAGACACGTCGATTTGAATAATATTCTGTTGTTATTGATTTTTCCCGACGTATTTCTGAAGAATTTCTTGGCTTACTCCCAAAGCCTCGATATTAAATTTTGTATCGACTTTGAACCCGGTGACAAAACTCATTTCTAAAATCTCATATCGAATGGCTCTATTGAACTTCGTGAGTTAAAAATTCAACTATAGAATTTGGTACCGAGCCTTTATTTTGTGACTTCCTTTGTGGAATTCACCTGCCCGACTCTCATGTAGGGGACGCCATATTCGATGCGATAAGTAAATCGATAGGTGTCTTTGTGACGTCTATCCAAGATTGGGATATGAGTCATACAAACGAGAGCAACCTAAGTCGGTTATCGAAAGACGTAGCTTTCAGAAGCTTAGTTGGTTATTATCGGAGATTCGTTGAAGGATATTCTCGAATCGCTATTCCATTAACGCAAATTGACTCGTAGAGATACAAAATTCGAATGGAGCAAGGAATGTGGGAAGAGCTTCAAGAACTCAAGAGGAGACTCATTTCAAAGACATGTTCTAATCATGCCATCCTCGAAAAAGCGAACGTGGTAACGACGCCGCGATGAGTAGAAGATTATATGCGGAACGAGTGCGATGATGTCAAGTATACGACGACAGAGCCAACTTTAATAGAAAAAGTTAAGGTTGCTCAAGCCACCGACCCGGAGCCGATGCGTATGAAGAAGAAAGTACAAGAAGGAGCTATTCCTAAGCGAGAATTGATGAAGAAGGAATACTTGAGTCCACTTAGACTTTGTGTTCCTAACGACTGATTTGAAGTACAAGATTATGATGGAGGCACACAATACGCCATTTGCAATCCATCTTGGAAGTACTAAAATGTATCGTGATCTTCGACATACATTTTGGTGGAACAATATGAAGAGAGAGATTGCAAAGTTTATCTCGATGTGTTTAACTCACGGCGTAACGTAAAGGCGGAAGATCTTGTACCTAAGGGTCCGTTGCAACCACTTGAGATTCCAAAATGGAAGTGGGAACACATTACTATGGATTTCGTTACGGGTCTTCCCGCGGTTTCTCAAGGCATCAATGCTATTTGGGTTATTGTTGATAGATTAACCAAGTCTCCGCTCATTTCTTACCGATCACGAGACTTATTCCTCGAACGCCTTTCTCGTATGTATGACGTAAATGCGATTGTGAGATTGCATGGCATGTCAAGATCCATAGTTTTAGATCGTGACCCAAGATTCACTTCATGATTTTGGGTTAGTTTGTAAAAAGTTATGGGCACGAATTTACGATTCAGTTTGGCATACCATCCTCAAACGGATGGGCAATCAAAAAGGACTATTCAAACTCTTGAAGATATATTAAAACTCTGTGTCCTAGATTTCAAAGGAAGTTGGGAAGAGAGGAAAGCTCAATCCACGATTTATCGGTCCATTTCAAATTCTTGACCGAGTAGAAATGTAGCTTTATGTACTTGCGTTACCTCCAAAAGTATGTCTCGTGTTCATAATGTGTTTCACATATCTCAGATTTAAATATGTGAAAGACCCGAATCACGTTATAGAGTTAGAACCCGGACGAGATAAATTAAGACTTAACGTATGAGGAGGTACCACCAAGATGTTGGATAGGAAGGAGCATGTCCTACGCCAAGAAAGGTTATACCACAAGTTAAAGTTTTGTGAAGGAATCATGCTATAGAGAAATGACCTCGGGAGTTGGAAACGAAATGAAAGCGAGGTATCCTCACCTTTTCAAAACACTGTGTACGACGTCAATTTCGAGGACGAAATTTCATAAGGAGGGGAGGTTGTAAGACCCCGAAATTTTTAAATAAAAAGGAATTTCCTTTATTTATTATTTTGAAATAGTAAGGGTTGATTTGATTAATGTGGATAGTTAGGGGTAAAATGCGCAAATATTTTAAATAAGCAAGTGGTGATAAAATATTCATTATTGTTTGGAATATTCATTCGTCGTGGAATATTCAATCTTGTCGAATATTCGTATTTACCAGCAGACGCCTGACCATGTGTGGGCCCCATAACGGAAAGTGATTGGATGAAGAAAACGACAAATATAAGTTGTTTTTAAATAATCTACAGTAGTTATTACACATTATCAATAAAAAATACCCTGGTGGTTAAAACACACTAATACGCCGTTGTTGAACAAGAAGACACCAGTATTGCACCAATTATTGATTCTTACGTAAAGAAGGCACTACTCAATAATGGTTACGATAATTACCGCTCAAGATTTTATTGAGTTAATAATTGCTGCGTTGATATTTTATATTGTTGTTGTTTCAATAATTGTCATTACACAAAGATCTTTCATTATCGGGCGATAATTCATATTATCCTAATAATATTATTAGATAACATTATTGGCAATGTCTAGAAAGTTCTCGCCTAAGGAGAGGTTTGGTCACCTAATTGCACGCCAGTAGAAGAAGAAATTCTTATTGAAAGCCCCTCTTCCTGGAACCTCCTGTCATCAATATTGTGATTCGTAATATTATTTGTGAATAATTAATTATTGATTTATATGATGAGGAAAATATTGATTTTATATGGATATAGATGGAAAATTTTTAAAATGACAATTGTTGAAAATTAATATTTTATCTTTTTCTCGATAAAATAATTCATTTAAATATATTATTTTAATAATATATTAACTATGATATTTTTACAAATCGAATGTGGGATATATGAGTATACTGAGGAGGAAGAGTATTTTTGTTGCAATAAATGTTTAAAACATGTTAAACATGTCATGGTGGACCCCATTTATTGATCGAAATTTGATTATAACAGTAAAAATCGTCTGCTTGTGGATTTCTTATCCAATTTCTATTTGGAATTTGGAAAACTTTCTTCGCAAAGTTGTAGAGAATTGAATTTCCTATAAAAATATGCGAGATTCAATTTTCTGATGAAAGGGCTATTTATTATGAATTATTGAAGTTCAAGTTCAAATAATTAATTTTGTAAGTTTTAATTATTTATTTTATGAAAACGTTTTTATCATTTCTTTCTAGAAGGTGGCATGTGAAATGCTAGGATCTGAATTCTAAGGTTGGCGTATGAATTTGATATATATATATATATTAATTTATTAAATTTTCTGCTTTTGTGTTCTAAAGCAATTTCCTATAAATAGGTGCTTAGGTTAGAATTGAAAACACACCGAAATCAAGTTTTCTCTCTATATTATCGAGCGTATTCTTGTGAGTATTTTGAGTATACTTTGAGTTGCTTTACTCTGATTGAAGTTCAAGTCATAGCCTATATCCTGTTTCAACTAAAGACTTGATCTTTCGAGGTAAGGGATGTTATTTTCTTCTCAAATGATATTATTTCTTCAATATCATTATCTTTGAAATGTTGATCCAAAGTTTTTATCAAATTTAGAACTTTTTCATGTATTCGGGTTACTATTCATGAGTTACTTATTCATGAGATATTACTATTCACGAGTTACTATTCACGAAGTCTTTCATTATTCATGAAGCGTGAAGATGTTTTTGTGGAATTTCTATCTTTTGGTGTCTGAGTTACTTATTCACGATACTTTCACTTTATTCACGATACTCTGACTATTCAATGAAAAAATAAAATTTCTTCTTTTCATCCAAAATATCTATTCGGATACTAACTCGATTGTATCCATGTTTTGATCATTCTCAATTTTACACCACTATGATTATTTTTGAGGTATTTTTGGATGTGGATAAAACCAAGTACGAATCCTTAATCCTTAATCCTTGTCATTTTATTTCACCGGATTCGCTTTTTAAAAATATTTTTCATCATCCTCGCCTTAAATGATGATATTATTGAATATCTTTGGCTCAGTAGTAAAAGATGAATGATTTCTGAAGAATATCTTTGGCCAGAGTGGCAAAGATGAGCAGTGTTGAGATGAACATGACCGATTGATTAATATCTTTGGCCCAGAGTGCAAAGATGAATGTGTTTAAATGAACACTGACTTAATGATGAATATCTTTGGCTCAGTAGTGCAAAGATGAATATTTGATTCCGTATGCATATTGATTGATGTTACGAGGATAAAATATTGATGATGGATCGTTAAATTCATAGATTATAGTAGATTTCATTCTCTACGTAACTCTTCTATGAATTATTATTTCACCATGTAATATTGATCCGAAACTTGTTGTCTATCAGATTCTATCGATTTTTCCCAAGTTGAAGACTAACGATAATTTGTTGTATATTATCTTAGTCATAATATTCTTTATCGGGCTAGTTGAGCTCACCTTTTCCTTGTTGTTCCATTTTTTTCTCTCGAGGAGGCGAGAATGTAGCAAGTACTAGTCGGGGTATGGAATGAAGGTTCTAGAGGGAGTTGTTTAGTAGTCCTCACCATTTTGTAAAATAATGAATCAATAATTATGATGGGGATTTATTTGAGTATAGATATTGTCTGTAAGACAATATTATATTTAAACTCACAAGATATATATTATCGTATTTCACACGACATATTTGTATTATTGAAGTTGTAGTTTGCTTTTGTACCATGTATTTGGCGACTCGAATGGGTGTTGTGTATACCTATTTTGGGGGCGCCACAGATATTGTCAACGCAAGAAGCCCATTTTGTGTGACTTGCAGAAGGATGGAGATAGAGTTAAAGACTCGAGGACGCATGTGATGATAAATGAGTATACTAATAGAAAGAGACTTTAATCGATAAAGTTAAAGTCGCTTGCTTCTGAGAAGGAGCTGATCGTATGAGGAAGAAAGTGCAAGAAGGTGCTTTATCTTGGGAAGCAAGAATCGATGAAGAAGGAATACTTCGAGTCAACTCCGAATTTGTGTTCTAACGACCACGATTTAAAGTATAATATCGCCGATGGAGGCGCATGACACACCATTTGCAATCCATCTCGGGAGTACCAAAATGTATCATGATATTCGGTATACATTTTGGTGGAGCAATATGAAGAGAGAGATAACATATGCTTATCTCAAGGTGTCTAACTTGTCAATGAGTTAAAGTGGAGCATCAAGTACCAAAAGGTCCATCAGAACCACTTGAAATTCCGTAATGGAAGTGGGAGCACATTACCATGGATTTCAATTCACGGCCTTCCTAAGGTTTCCCAAGGCATAGATGCGATTTGGGTCATTGTTGATAGATTGACCAAGTCCGCTCATTTCTTACCGATACGAAAACTTATACACTTGAACGCCTTTGCTCAGTATGTACATAAACGAGATTGTAAGACTACATGGTATGCTGGGGTATCCATAGTCTCCGATCGAGACCTAAGATTCACTTCACGATTTTGGGTTAGTTTGCAAAAAGCTATGGGCACGGACTTACGATTTAGCTCGGCATATCATCCTCGTGACGGACGGATAATGGAGAGGACTATTCAAACTCTTGAAGATCTATTAAGACTCTGTGTCCTTGATTTCAAGGAAGTTGGGACAAGTTCTTACCATTGGTGGAGTTTTCCTACAACAACATTTATCAAACAAGTATCGGCATGGCTCCATTCAAGCGTTGTATGGAAGAAAGTGTCGTTTCCAAGATGTTGGGATGAGGTGGGTGAAGCAACGTTGTTGGGATCGGAGTTGGTACGTATGCATGACTACTGAAAAAGATTCAATCGATCCGACAACGATAAAAACCTCACAAAATCGACAAAAGAGTTATCTTGATCTTCATCGAAAGGGACGTGGAATTCGATATAGGAGATCATGTGTTGTTAAGAGTTGCTCCATGGAAAGGAGTTACAAGATTTGGAAAGAGAGGAAAACTTAATCCTCGATTCATCTGGTCCATTTTAATCCTCGATCGAGTAGGAATCGCGCCTATATGTACTCGCTTTCTGCCAAGTATGTCTCGTGTTCATAACGCTTTTCACATATCCATGTTACGTAAATATGTGAAAGACCCGAACCACATTATTGAGTTAGAACCGGACGAAATAATGGAAGATTTGACGTATGAAGAGGTTCCCTGCTCAAATCTTGGATAAGAAGGAACATATTCTACGCTCCAGGTTATACCTCAAGTCAAAGTTTTGTGGAGGAACCACGATGTTGAGGAAATGACTTGGGAGTTAGAATCAAAATGAAATCAAGGTATGCTTACCTCTTCGACATACCAGTACGTACCCTAATTTCGAGGGCTAAATTTCATAAGAAGGGGAGGTTGTAAGACCCCAACTTTTATAAATAAAGATGAATTTTCTATAAATATTATTTTGAATATTATGGAATAAATTTGATATAATGTTATAGTTGTGGGTAATATTTATAAATTTTGCAAAGTAAGCAAGTTGTTATAAAATATTCGTTTGGTGGGGAATATTCTTTTTGTTTGGGAATATTAAATTTAACTACTCAATCATTAGTGGACCCAATAACGGAAGTATTGTCGTAGTTAAAAAGCGACAAAATTATCTTTCTATAAAAATAACGCCAGAGAGGTGTTACTGTTAAAACTGTTGAACTACCCTAGTAAAAAAGTACAAGATGTACGCCGTAGTTGTATAAAGTAGCAAGATACGATATTGATTATTGATGCTTTACGTGAGAAGTCACTCACCATGCTCAATTATTGCTACAAGAATTCTTTGCATCATATCTCTTATATTATTGATTCAATTATTGTCACAAGATTATCATCATGTATAATATGTTATAGTATTAAATCAATAATTGAGACGACAAGTTATAAATGATTAATAATTGTTGAAAGATTAAATATGTGTTGATTAAAAATAAAATGATTTGTGGTAATATTTATTCAATCCTTGATATATATAAAGAGTCTCATATGAGACGTTTGTGGTAAGTTTGATTATTTTATGGGGGCCCATATGTCATCATCTAAGAGTCTCTTCGTCGATAGTAATTACCTTCGTCGATAGTAATTACCTTTTACTAGACGTCAAACCACTTGCTTGCTTTCATATTACAGCGCCGAACCACTTGTCGTTTCACATTACAAAGGCCGAACCACTTGTCGTTTCACATTACAAAAGTCCAAACCACTTTTCTTTTCACATCACCAATCGTTAAGCCACTTGCCTTTTCATACGGCGGTCTTAAGCTAAAAAATCTTCTATAAATAGAGGCCTAGTGCTTCATTATTTTTCACGAATTCATTCAAGCTATAGAGAGAAAGTATAGAGAGAATAAGAGAGAAAGAAGAAGAGTATTTTGTTACTACACTACTGCAAAGATTCAATCTCTACTAAAAATAAGGGGTGTTATTCTTTCTTATTCATGAAGAGAATCGTTGTTATTCCATTGTTTATTATTACTCGTTGGAATAACTTTATACGCTGATTTACCCTATATTTGGTGACATTCTTCTATTATTATGTTGGAACATCTGTGCATGTGTTTTACACCCACTTGGTTCCATCTTTATTATTTTCTCATTGGAACATCCTCGTACATGTGTTTTACACCTTGACCGGTTCCATCTTTATTATTATTCTGTTGGAACATCCCATGCATGTGTTTTACGCCGGACTGGTTCCATTCTTTATTATTCTCGTTGAATATCCTGTGCAATGCGTTTCTGTGGGACCGGTTCCGTTATTTATTATTCTCATTGGAATAACTCTTTGCTCAAGGGTTTATCGCATGCATGGTGATTTCTTTTGTTATTCCATTCTTTATTATACCCAATTGGTTAAAACTTTGACTTCTATACTCCATGAAATTAGTGGAATATCCTCGATATTTGCGCTTCATCCAAAGATCCTTTCATAGAAATATTCTTCTCATGATTCTTGAATTTTACTCTACAAAGCAATATCATGTTGACATTTGGATGTTATTGGTTCCTAGATAAATTAATTCTTGAACTTGTTTTATTGAATTCTTATATCATTGTCATCATCCTCATGTTTATATTATGTTGAAAGTCATCAGCGGCACATAGTGCGTAGATGGACTTGGTATGATTATGACCGAGAGACTATTCTATGTAATCATGGTAAGTAATGTTACAAATGATGTGGTAAAATCCTCGGTGGCCCGTAGTGCATTGATGGATGAATGTTGGCATGATCATGACCATTAATAAATACACAAATATTCTCGCCCGTAGTGGTATGAATAATTGTGGTCGTGATACTAAAAGAATATCCTCGGCAGTAGTCTGCGGGGGTGATTCGATGATGTGGAATATTTATTAAAGTTTGAGTCTCAAATTATAATGATGATGAAAAACCTTTAAAATCATAAAAGATAGTAGATTTTATTTTCTACTTGACTTTTTTTAATGGATTCTTTGGTTCCATTGTAGTTAAACTTTATGTTCATTATATTTTATCGGTTTAACATCATTGAAGGCTAATGATAATTTATTCTGCATTATCTTAGTCATAATATTTCTTCTCGAGCTAGTTGAGCTCACCCTTTCTTTTTCACCGTTTCTTCTTGAAATAAGAATATAGGCTTGGGACGAGTCGGGGAACGGAGTAATGGTCCGAGGATAAGATTAGTAGTCCCTCACTATTCTTACGTGAAATAATGTGATAATAATTGTAATGAGGACTCCTTTTGAGTTTGTATGATCTCTAGTAGACAATATTGTATTCAAACTCACAATTTATGTCGTATTATACATATGATTATATTAGTAAGTTGTATTTAAATTACGTACCATGTATCCGACTACCCAAGATGGGTGATGTATACCTATTTTTGGGGGCGTCCACGGTTGGTATCGAGCTTGAGGATATGATCCACGCTAAGATGTGAGAATAATACTAGGAGGGGAGAGAGGGAATACCTTCGCTAGTATGACCTACCTAAGTTTATGTCTTATTTTATTGGTCGGTCACGTAATATAGGGATAATATGTTACGTGTCAATTAACCTTTTGTTTTGTGGCGATGTCTGAAAATGACATATGAGAATGTTGAGAATAAGAATGGAGTACTGAGCGATCGTTGATTCACCACATATCAATAATCGGGATAATGTGCATCGAAGCGCGACAATCCTCACGTGAAAACAACACCGACCAAATGATGAATGATCAAATGTCTCGAGGCTTTATGCATTCATGTAACAAAGAAATCGAGAAGCGACTCTTGTCCAAAACGTAGGTGGAAACACGGAAAACTCTCGGGCGGTCACCGCTAAACAGATTCAAGGAGCTGGGACCACCGAGTTTAAGTGAGCCAAAACCACTTCGCGGAAGCATGGATAAAGCAGATTACCAAGATATTTGATGTCTTGGGATGCTCAGAGAGCAAAAGGTTCCTTTCACGCTTTTATGTTGCACGGAGAGCGGATTCTTGGTGAAATCGGTAGAAACGTACTCAACTCATTGTCTTCAAGATATCTTGGGAGAAGTTCCAGAGTCGTTTCAACGACAAATACTTTCTTGAAAGTATTCGCCACATGAAGGAGGTGGAGTTTATCAAGTTGGAATAAAATAATATGGCCGTGTCGCAATACGAGGCAAAATTTGTGGAGTTATCACGGTTTACGTCCCAACTTGGTGGATAATAAAGAGAAATGGCGCGAATGTTTTTAAGAGGTTTGAAGTCGAGATACGTCAACATCTTATTTCTCATAAACCGTGTTTGTATTCGGATGTTGTAAATAGGGCTCGATTAGTGGAGCGCGATAACGAGTCAACGAACTAAAAGAGCGCAAATTTAAAAAATTATAATACCAATGAGTAGTCATCGAAGCGGTGACAACAAGCGTGGAGGAATCAACAGGCCAGATATGGTAACCACTTCGGTGGTAATCAGGGCCAAAACAATAAGAATGGACATTTCAAGAAAAGGAGATTCAACAATGATGGAAAGACGTCAAAGACCAAAGACCCGTTGTTAAGGAAGGAGAAGACCACCTATCATATGCTTCAAATGCGGAGGAGAGGGACACATCGATCCAAATCACGTAAATGCCGTCCAAAGCGTGTTATAATTGTGGAAGAGAAGGTCACTTAGCTCGATTTTATCGTTTTCAAGAAAACAAATTCACTAGGATGGAGGCACCAAAGGTCATCCCCGGAAAAGTCAAACCGTAGTCTGAGGAGAGAGAGCGTTTGTTGTGACCTCCTGAGAGAAGCGAGGAACCCGAATGAGGTCATCAAGGCAAGCTTATCATAAACTCTAATGAAGTCTATACTTTATTTGATATCTGTTCTACCCATTTTTATTTCTCTCCTACTAACTACCATCGATTAAATTTGACTCAAAGAAATTAGACTTTGACTTATCTGTGGAAACTCCAGTTGGGAGAAACCTTTATTACATCCAATTTGTTTATAAGTCTTGTTTGGTTCAAATCGGTACCTCACATTACCCGTCGATTTTATTTCATTAAAATACTTGCGTTTGACGTGATTACTGTGGGATTGATTGGTTAACTACTTATCATTAAAAATTGATTGTTTTAAAGGTTGTTAGCTTTCATATTCCTAACCAACCTATTATCGCTGAATTCAAGACGACCAAACCATTAAAATCAATCACGGTCATCTCAAGCCATAAAGCTATTCGTTTATTGAAAAAGCGGATGTCGTTTTCTTAGCTTCATCATGATTTAAACAAAAATACGCTCGGTTTTGAACGATATTTCTATTGTTAATAAATTTCTTGACGTATTCCCCAAGAACTTCCCCTGGCTACCCCGAGGCGTGAAATTGAATTTTGTATCGACCACGAACCCGTAAGATAAAACCTATTTCAAAGCCCCATATCGAATAGCTCTATCAACTTCGGAGTTAAAGACCCAACCGCAGAATTGTTAGATCGGGGCTTTATTCGTCCCTAAGATTTCTCCTTGGGGTGCTCTGTTACATTCAAGAAGAAGAAAGATGGGAGTATCTTGACTTTGTATTGATTATCGGGAGTTGAATCATGTCACCATCAAAATAGGTATCCATTGTCACGTATTGATGACCTTGTTTGACCAGTTAGGAGCCAAATTTCTTTTCAGATTGATCTTCGTTCGGATATCACCAATTGAAGATTAGAATCACCGACACATCAAAGACGGCTTTAATCCCTGATGCGGGCATTATGAATTCCTAAATACGCGTTTTTTGGATTGACTAATCTTCCCTCTACACTTCATTGGATATGATGAACCAAAGTATTCGAGGAATATTTGGATCACTTTGTGGTCGTGTTTATTGATGACATTCTTATTTATTCCAAAAGCCGTGAAGATCATGAACAACACTTGAGGCTGATACTCCAAAAACTTCGTGAATATAAGTTTTATGTCAAGTTGAAGAAATGCGAGTTCTAACAAAAAGACGTGTGCATCTAGAAAAAGGGAAAGGCAATTGGACAACTACTGTCACCAACATACTATAAATACACACATATCCACAACTTCATCCAGCAGAAAAGTAAGAGAGAGAGAGAACCAAGAAAATGAACTGTAAAGTGTTATCATCAAACGACATTAGCTACCATCTTTCCCCAATACCCAATATTTTTTCAAGAAAATCAATCCTTAAGCCTTGCGGTGCAATTTCTTTCGATACCAATCTCAGAAATTCAGGCTTTTCCACCAAAACCTCCTCCTCCTCGTCTGGGTCGTCATATAAATCAAGAACAAAGGCCGCCATGTACGCCCCAGCTAAAACCACAGAGAGCTTTTATGAATTGTTGGGTATATCAGAGAGTGGAACCCTCTCTGAAATCAAGAAAGCTTACAAGCAATTGGCCAGAAAATATCACCCGGACGTTTCTCCGGCCGACCGGATGGAGGAGTACACACAAAGATTCATTCTTGTACAGGAGGCATATGAGACTTTATCTGATCCACATACAAGGGCTTTGTATGATAGAGATTTGTCTGAGGGACTGCACTTGGCTTTCTCTGCTAGAAAAAGGGTTGATTATGATCAGGTATATATATCAATATATTTTTCCTCTTCTGTTTTCATATTTTTCCTTTCCCCAGCCTTTTTCTAATTTTGGAACATGATATGAAACAGGTGAGAGGAGATTGGAAAAATAGATGGCAGTCTCAACTAACAGAGCTGAAGCGTATGAGCAGGAACAATGATTCAAGAGGGTCATGGGGAGCTCGAATGCGTAGGCAAAGAAGTGAATCGTTTGCATTTTGACCACAAAAAAACACACACACACACACACACCCTGTTTTCATTTCTCATTTATCAGATCAGAAAAACAGGGTATTTCGCTCTGTTTCGAACAGAGATGTATGTAGTCCCTTCTAAATCCATGTATATACTAACTAGTCTATATGGTCAATTTAAAATTATTTTTCTTAATTTATTTATTTTGTTATCTGGATGGATCCATAAGGTGAACATTTTAAGCTCCTCAATTTTACGTACTTGATTGAATAAACAAAAAATGGGAAAACTCGTATATATAGTAATAAACTGGACCCACCCGGCCAACCCCCTTTGAAGACTAAAATGCAAGTTGACGAGCGTTAAAGAAAAGCTAAAAGTGTTATTGTAACGAGTATAATGGGGTCAAATTTTGACTTGAAATGAAATCATAATAAAATTTAATGTATTATTAAAAATATCTGTTTAAATTATTTGAGCGGATCAAGTAGTAGTTTAGCAGTAAGAGAGGTAAAGATTTGATAAGCTAAATAAAAAATTATGTTTATAAATGAGTTTGGTGTAAAGAAGTTTCTCCCACAAACACAAACACATGTTTTTGGATCAAAATTGGCTAGATTAATTCTTAATAGTTTGCTTAACCACTTTTTAATTCAAAGATTATTTTTAATTAAGGTTTGTTGCCACTTACTTTTATCTGCTTCGGCCAATGAAGCTGATAATGACTTGCACTAGGAATGGAACATCTTGATGACTAAGCAACTCACCTCAAATCCAACCCAACCCAACCCAACCCATTTTTTCTATCCTCTTCTGTTAACCATTTGGTCCACTTCACTCACATGAAGAAATGATAAAGACTCGAGTACGATGTCTTTGTTTTTCTTAGAACAGCTAGCTATCCGTTTGCCCCAAAGGATAATCTTATCAAAATAAATAAATGGAAAAGGATAAAAATAATAAGGCTTGAATTGATTTTGAGGACTAATAAAAATGAAAATTTTGTTTTTTTTAATTTTATTTCCCACATAAACCCAACCTACTATCGCTACAAACATTCCTTCCTCTCAAAATTAATAAACTTTTGACTGAATTTATGTGGATTAAAAAAATGATATTGAGACAATGGAAATTATATGACATATAATTTTGTTTACTCATTCTTTTAGAATAATATTTCGGTGACAAACAAAAGATTTTGATGTGTATAATAGTGATCGATTATAATTATTTCAAAATTTGTACCCCTCTATTTTATCCATTGTTTCGAGATTTTTTTTAATTTACAAGAAAAAAAAAGGAGTTTAATCTTATTGAAATTAAAAGTATATTAGGGGTATGGGCCAAGGGAAGTAATGAGTTTTGGGATTTTATACACTTACTTTTTAGTTACGTAGAGATTCTTGCTGGACTTGACATAGTATTCAAAGCCCATTGGGCTGATGTCTCGGGACCAATATATCACTTCCATGATGGCCTGATGACTGAATACTATTGCTTGGTGCATTCAATCGATAAATCTACGAAATTAATTAATATATTGTACTCGTTTTAGAATTTTTTAATTGTCCCTGATTAAAATCTAACAGAATTGGTCATAAGTTTTTCAAAATTATTCTATTACTCAATCTAATTTTTTTTGATAAACTAAAAAATTGGATAAATTATTTTATGGAGATGGAGAGAGCCCAATGTGTAAATGAAATTAATGAGTTTTTTTTATAAAAAATTTATGGGAAAAATATATGAGAGGCAACGTTAGATAATTATGATATGATAATATTTAAGAGTATTATTTATAATTGATATTATATTTAATATTTCCGATAGTTATCTTAATTCTTGAGCAAACGATCCTATATATTAAGGGACGAGGGAGTATTACTCTTAGTTTGGTAAATCAGTTCGATTTTCCGGTGGATTTAGAGAGATGGCAGCTAATTTCTGGACTTCAACACACCAGTAAGTTTCAATTCCATAGCATCTCGTTTGACTCTTTCTTCTCTTTATTGTCTATGTTTTGATTTTGATTTTGATTTTGATAATCCTTATTCGGGCTGTGTTTTTAATCGTATTAATGCAGGAAACAGCTTTTGGACCCCGAAGAGGTGGATGTTGTCCATCAGCTTGACAAGGAGAGGGGGTTCAGTCTTGAAGATTTCAAGCTCATCAAGATGCACATGTCTAACTGTAATTATCTCTCTCTCTATTATTTTAGCAATTTTTTCATCTGGGCTTTAGCTCGTAAGCATTAATCTGTTTGAATTCTAAAAATTGAGAAATTTGTAGGGAAACAATTATTTGGTAAATTTACTGTTCCTGAAGTTAACTTCTTATGAACGACTCCTTGTTTATCTTGAATGAGTTTGTTTTCTCAACTCTTTTTGGGTGATAAGTTGTTTTCTACTTTTTTTGTCCAAACAGCCATCTGCATTTTAGGCTTTTAGCCTCTTAAAATGCCTATCAGATAAAGTCAAAAAGATTTCATCTGTAGTTACTTTTGGTATTTATGAATGCATTAACACTAAACTGTTAAGCGTGTAGTTATGCAATAAACGTGAATTTACAAACATGTGTTCAAGGTGTGGATTGTTATCAGCATTCCTTTGTTTATGATCACATTCCAATGACGAAGAGATTTTGTCAAACTCTACTGACTGCTCATATTTGTGATATCTTCTTGAGAGTCCTCATTAGGAATGTAGTATTCCCACTCATGTAGAAACAATTGACAACTGGGTGCTTTTGTTGTTTGTAATATTCTTCTGGATGTCTTGTTTGTTAAATTGAAACAAATGGTTTCTCGGGTTTATATTTTTCATGCAAGTCTTATGAATATAAATCAAAGTATGCGTTCACATAAGTATACATGCGTTTCTGTCTTATATTACATTTTGGTTAATGTAACTAAATTAGTAAATTTCTATTAATTTTCAAGTCATTTGAAGTAAACTGAATTCACTGAATCTGTTTTAGAATTACAACTCTATTTGTGCAATGCTCCCAAATGTCAGAATTGGGTTCAAGTGCTGAATTCCAATTCTGGTTGGTAACTTTGTTCCCAATTCCGCGTGCCAATCAGGGGCTTATACACTTTCAGATATCAGCAGTTTCTTATATAGTGTAATGGAGATTTTTGCTTGTATAATACCTTTCAAGAAACTTCTAGTTGTAATAGCGACTTGAAGCTTCTTCTTCTAAGACTGGTAATGTGGCTGACCTAGATGTCGCATTTCTTGCTACTGATAATCTTTGTACATTTTGTTTGCTGTGATGACATGAAGTTTTTATATTCTACGTTTTTATTTTATTCCCTCCGTCCTGTATTAATATACCCACTTGATGCATTTTAAAAAATTGAGGGGAATGTGTAGAATTTCTTTCAAAATTCCATTTTAACCCTTCAGGGACCACTTCCATATTTGAATGAATGTATAAGTTCTATGTGGCTCGATAGTGGGAACTTTATCAAATACAAAATCCTATTCAAAATAAAATTTTGAAGTTTACATGGTTTTGTGACATCCAAAAATGAAAAGGTTAATACCTAAAATGGGACGGTGAGACTCGTGAGAGTAATACAAGGCTATATCGAACCATGTTCCTTAAAAAGTAAATGAAACACATGCCACTGGCATGCGAAGTCTATTACAGCAACTGCTTATAAACTAAATTTATTTTTTTGATAGATATTGACACTGTTATAAAACTTGTTTTCCATGTTTTTATCTCCTAACATCTCCTCATTTTGTACTTTTTCCTTTTTCAGACATTGCAAGATTGGCTCAAAATGTGAAAGTTAGACAAAGGTTTTACCTTTCTTTTTCATAGTGTTTCTGTACAATTTAGTAATTTTATATTTCTTATAATGCTTTTCTAGAAATTTATGTGATCTCTAGCAATTTGTGTGATATGTTACCAAACTTTGAGGTTAACTAACTCTTTTTAATTTCTGGATTATATTTGTCTCATCTTTAACATAATTCCTTGTAGTCTGTATTCAAATGAATGGCTAATTGTAATAGCTATTCCCTAGAGTATAAATTTCAGGAATTTTATGTAATTTTCTTTATTTGTCAAGATGTATTGCATGTTTCCAGAAGTCGCTGACATAAAATAATCTTACATTTGGCTACTTACAAAGTTGAAAACAAAAATCTGATGTTTGTCTAATACTTATTTGGGAATCTGATATCCTGGATGGGCCGATGGCTGGATGGGTGTTCTTTCCATAGTTGAATTACTAAAACTTGATTTTCATCTGAAATAATGGCTACCTACTTATCAGAGGGGAAAATACATAAGATAACAATCTGTATGCAATGCAATATATATTCTAGCATGATTATGGGTGATCTCAAGGGATAGGTTTAAAATTATCTACTATTTAGGACCGAAGAAAATATATTCAACAAGAGTTAATTGAATTTTGTTTCTATTGGGTTGTGTAGCATAAGAATATTCAATATTGTGAAGGCAGTGTTACAGATAAGGCAGAATGAATTCACATTTGCATCGGGTCCTTCTCATTTACGTAGTATTAATGCCATATAGATGTCTTGTTCACTTCCTTTTATTAACGGACTTTTACTTAACAAAATTTTACTAATGAAAAATAAATAGATGAAATGGTGTTTTCAGTAACATTTTTTTAAACCTGATTGTAGTTCCTGTATTATGATTTCAAAAAGTGTTGTATTATTTCTTATATTGCTAATGGCAATTAATCCTATGACAATATATTTATACTAGACAGCTTACTTTTTCAGGGTCGTAGCTACTGCTGTTACATACATGAGACGAGTTTATACCAGGTATATGTTAGAATTCCTTGTGATAGAAGAATTGTACCATTAATGACCATCTAGATGGTCTTTGCTTGAACAGTTTTTGCTTATTGTTGGTTCTTATTAAGTTCTTCGCAAAGTATGATGCATATGTCTAACACGATTCATTAACTTATTTCAGATGCACAAACTCTGTTCTTGTACGATGCATACTCTGAACCATTAGTTTAACTCATTTCCGATCTGATATTTTCTTTGTGTTTGCTGCATGGGTTTGCCTCCTTTCAGTTGCTTTCCTCTTTCTTTTGCTCACCCTCCACTTATTTTTATATCGTAAATTTAATCTCTGACCTTTTATATCTGATAATGCTGATATGCGGTTGTCAAATTTTGCCAGTTTATCTTGTTTTTAGAGGTATCAAATTATCAATGCAGGATGACCAAATAATAGAGTATCAAATGCTGCAAGTCATTTTCCTTATTTGGTTTATTCTTCTTTATATTCTGTGATTATGTTTGATTTCCATCTGTGTGCCCTCAAAATAGTGTGAGTACTATTTTTTTTGCTAGTTTTAAAGGGAATTTAACATTCTTGCCTTTTTACCCAAGTCTCATGAGTAGTTTTTTTATCATTGAGTCATGAGGAGCTTGGTTAGTGTGAGAAGAGAAGAAAGAAATACGCTTGGTCCTTGCTTCGGTGACTCTTTGTAGGCAGTTGCTCTGCAGGTTCTAAGTTGAGTGGCAATGAGCAGTACATGATTCTGGAAAGATCATAATTCATAAGCACCATATTTGATATTACACTAAGAAAATTGATACACACACACACACACATATATATATATATATATACACCAGTTCTCCAATGGACCGACCGACTATGGCGAAAATTTTCTGAACTATAACGACGATATGAATTGCGCCATAGCAGACCGGCTATAGCAAAGGTTCATACTCGTCGCTATAGCTCAAAAAATCGTTGTCATAGCCGGTCCGTCAACGGACTGGTCCATTGGAGAACCTCTCTTTGTGTATATATATATATATATATATATATATATATATATATATATATATAATTTACTGAACATCATTGGAACGGATATAATCTCAGGAACTTATATTTGGAATTGAATTGTGTTCATATATGGTGTGCTCTCACTTATTTTCTGAATTGCTTGCTATAAAAATTGCACTTTTTTCACATAAATTTAATTTTCTCAACATTCTGATATTTAGAAATGTTTGGTCCAATTAAACAGAAGCTTAGCTTGGACATTGTGGTCCTATATTTGCCTTGTTTAAACATTAATCCTATAGCTTGCTGAGGGTAATCTCCCCTGCTTTCAGGAAAAGTATGACTGAATATGATCCTCGTCTGGTGGCTCCTACATGCTTGTACTTGGCATCAAAAGCAGAGGAAAGCACAGTGCAGGCTAGGCTTCTTGTGTTTTATATCAAAAAAATACGTAAAGATCTTCACTGAACTTGTATCCTATTAATTATTCCATGATCCTCGGAATTCAAAAATGGCATGTTCTATTCGTACAAGCAATGAGATCTGCTATACTTTAATTTTGCAGATTCCGATGAAAAGTATAGGTTTGAAATAAAAGAGATACTTGAAATGGAAATGAAAATTTTGGAAGCTCTCAACTATTATTTAGTTGTATACCACCCTTACCGTGCATTATCTCAGTAAGTATTTTTCTACAAGTTACTTAAATTTTGATGTTACTCATCATGGGGTGTAGTTGTGGGATACCCATCTTGGTATATTCTGGTTTCTATAAGATTTGTTTCTACTTATTCTAATTTCTATAACCTAGAACTTGACCTGTACTCAACTCTTTCCCTCTGTATACTAAATTCTTTTTTCCTAGAGCTTAAGTCACATGCTGGGTCCATAAGAAAGGTGTTAGGATCTAAACCTAGATCCTAAAAATTATTTGAACCCATGATGGAAATAGAGTTCAAATTTAGATCTGAGGGAGGAAGAATGGGCAGAAAAAGGAAGAACTTGGGGAGGAAGAATGGATAAGGGAGAGAAATTTCTCAGTATTCAGTATTCAAATTCATTCACATTAAGCATAAAATAGAAAATATATCCACTACTCATTTTTACACTGCTAGCTAAAATGAGTTGCTGATACCTAATCCTTATCCTAGCAACCCTGTATATGGGTCATGTGAGGTTACAGTATGTAACAACAACAAAATAATAGAATTTTACTAGGGTTTCTCCCGATAAAAGGTTTCTCAAAGAGTTGTCTACCATGATATGATATTTCATTGGCATGTACTAGCCATATGGGATATGTGTATGACGCTTATGTTGAATACACTTCTTTAAGTGTTGATAGTCTGTCTATTCCCGGCACTCCAACCTATAAAAGAACAGTTTCTTTGGTACATTCCACTCAAAATCATTTTTATCAAAAATTAAGAAGAACAAAAAAGTAGAAGAAGATGGCTCAAGAATTGTGCTGTATAGAGTATCTGAATATCATGAGGTAATTGTATGGTCAACTATTGTGCTAAGATGCAATATTGATGAATTTATTGTACATTCTCTAAATAGTCACTCTTTAACACCTGGTTCCCAGTAAGTTTTTGTATTCTGTTAGAACTTGTTATGTATAGGAAATCTTTGTGTTTTGAACTTTTTTACTCCTATTCAATGCTCTATCTTCATTAGGGATTCGTACCAAGTTCTGGTTAGTGGTTACTCATAGTTACATTGGTGCATGCCTTTTAGCCACCTGAAATTGGTCTTTCTTATTATGTTAGCTAGTCTAACTTTCATCATATACAGTTTCCACTGATCATTCTCATCCTTATAGGTTGCTGCAGGATGCTGGCATGAGTGATTCTACTCAATTAGCTTGGTAAGAAACAATTTACTCAACTTTCTGAAGTTATTGGTTTGACATATATAACACCCTCTGGATATTCTAAAGAAAACAAAATTATATCCTTTATATGTGGGGATGATTGGTAAAGATGTGGAATACATGTTCCTACATCTTTGTCGGAAGAACTTTGAAGTTTTGAACTATTACCATAGGAGATTTTGTGGATAAGAGTTAGTTGATTAGACTTCTGGCCTAACAATCTCATTCTAGTACTTTTTGTTTATCCCTTTCTTGATTGCAAACATAATTTTTGCTTCCTTAATTTTAAATATATATAAAAGTTGTGACAAGAAAGACTCAATATAGCTTGATGATACCAATAGCAAGCCATCTCTGGGAACATGTTTCCATTATCATGCTCTGTACACACATTCTAGGAATTTTTTGATTGGTGATGATATGCATCTAAAACTCAATATAGCTTGACGTGCTCATTGGACCTGCAGAGCACGTCAAGGTTTTCATGAATCAAATACATCATCAGTTCATGTGTTCCATAATACATGCCCTTTTGTTTCAAAAGATTTAATCTTTAGGTGCAGAAATAAGAATTTTGCTTGTGAAGTAGAATGAGGCACTATAAGAGTACAGGATTGAATTTAGTTCTTTATCCTTTCTGGAAATTGCTGATTTGGTTTATAGAAATTGTCATTTTTACCTCCTGTTTGGTGACCATTGTCTATTCCACAAAGCATGAAATGCTTCATTATCTCCTTTCAGTTTTTGCCTATTGTTTAATTAGATTTGATAGTTAAGAGGAATTTTAAGAAATATCTTGAACCGCACAGGGGACTTGTAAATGACACCTATAAGATGGATTTAATTCTCATACATCCTCCACATTTGATTGCATTGGCCTGCATATATGTTGCTAGTGTGCTCAAAGATAAAGAGAATACTGCCTGGTTTGAAGAACTACGAGTTGATATGAATGTGGTAAGTTTATATACTAAACTCTCTCTCTCTCTCATGTTCAAACTGCTTGGTTGACACAGTACTGTGTCCAGTTGTCTGGTTGTCCGTTGTCCTCACCCATCGAGCCTTGACCACATCTTGTTAATGAGATTTGAACCTACCACCTTGTAAGGATAGCATTGTTTAGGGAACAGCATAAAAACTCTTTTACTGTTAGATTGAAATAACTGTATAGGTTGCTTGTATTTCTGACCATTAGCCATTTCTCTATGCTTTTTGTTATAAAATCCATAGACATTACTTTCTAGCAGCATCTTGTGGACTATACCTTAATTGAAACATGTTATAGGTTTTGAAGTCATTCCATTCATGTGCTTGATGCTTGAAATTGTGTAATTTCACCATCTAGAAATACAGCTAGTATTGGGAGCTATGATCCTTGACGTGTGATACTTTTTTCCCTGGATATAGATAAAAGTTTGATTCATTCACAATTACGGTTTTGCTGCTGTTAGATTCTCAGTGCTTTATTTGTCTTTTATCTTGGATATTTTTGATACGCTTAGGTGAAAAATATTGCAATGGAGATTTTGGATTTCTACGACAGCCACAAAATGATCACAGAGGAAAGGGTACACGGTGCCATGCACAAGCTAGGCTTGAAACAATAGATGTTGGCAAATTAGCTCCTCTCCTCCTCTTTGGCTGTTTGTATGTTGTAGTATTTATTTGCAATGATGTGGTAGTGGTCATTGTATTCCATTGGAAGCACGTCTGATTCCATCTGTCAGACCAGAGCTACTAAATTATTAAAATTTGTAGTAGTAGTAGTAGTAGTAGTAGTAGTAGGTGTGTTTCAAAACAAACAGAATATGGGGAGAGTTCCAACTGTTTGAATTGCCGTGGAAAAAAATTATATACAAAAATCTATTGCTAGAGTGAATGAATGAATGCATGCATGGTAATCAAGTCGCCCCCTCAAAATTTTGGAAAAATGTACATTTTTTTTTATATATTTATATTTTATAGACAACTAATATAATCATGACATGTGAACTTGAAACCTAAATTTGTTTATACGAAACTTTTAATTTCTAAATTAACAGGCATCATATTCGTTAGTTTCTTTATATATATATATATATAAAATAAAAATTTGACCATTATGAGATTTTTATTTAAAACAGGCTTAATTTTGGATGTGATGGTTGCTTGGTAATTTATTATTCATACCCACATACGTGACAAACATTTGTACATTATACAAATTCCATTGGGAAAAGCCAAAATAAAGAAAGGAATAAGAAATCTCAGGCTCTCAGCTGTCAAACCAATCGTTAGATCTTACTTTCCCAACGAAAAAGACACCCGGCTTATATTTTCTCTAATTGTTACCCAAAATAAGATTAAAATTTTGAGTTTAAAAAAGGTTGAAGATGTGAATATATAAACAAGTAAATCATTAATTTAAAGATGCATAATATCATTTATATTATTATTATATACACAATAGTAACTACTTATTGTAGATTTTTAAATTTATTTAATTTTTTTTTTTATCAATAATCAGTTATAAATTATTAGTTAAATATATATTTTAGAATGAATTTTTTTTACAAACATCATTGCACACAATATTAAATTTGTTTCTGGATAAAATCTAGTATCAGTAATCAGTAGAGTTGCATAAAATCTAGATTTTTTTGCAAATTTGTTTCTGGTTTTGGGTTGGTGTAAACTGTAAAGGTATGTTAATAAGTCTCTTCCACTCAGATCCGCAATAAAAGGGTGTCCATTTTTATCTTCTTTCTATCAAGGTTGGTTGGTTGGTTGGTTGGTGGCATATTCCATTCCCCAATTCCATTTACATTTGAGCTCGTGGGTTTGCTGTATTGTCAATTTTCATTGTGGGTTGGTAACGAACCCGCAGTCGCACCACCCACCTATTTTCGACACTTTTCTATATATGCGTTGCGTTGCCCAGAAACAGAAAAGGCTCGCAGTTTTGGATGATGAAATTCAGTAGAAATTTCTTTCACTCTACACATTCCAAGATAAAACGCCAACCGTAAGTCTCAATACCATTTCAATAATTATCTCTTCATCAATCCCTCCTCTTAATAACAGCCGCATCAAACCCCTCCACTGAATTTCCATATAAAGTTTCGATCTTTATTCTTTATTATCTCAGGGATGTGTTGTATTGATTTGATATCTGAGAACCCTTTTGCGTTTGCACTGTTTTCTTAATCTGGGTTGCTCGGGTTTTGAAAACCTTGGTTAGCTCTTTTATTGAGAAGACTAGATAATTCAAATGGGTTTGGAGTCTTGTTGAATTTTTTTATATTTGGGTAGTTGGTGTGTGGGGTTTGCTTGCTCTTTTAGGGTCTGTCAATGGGCGCTTTAGGTGGGGGGCATTACAATGTGGAGCTAGAGAATGGAGTGAAACTAGGGGTATTTAGTGAGCTGGAATTTGAAAAACAACCAGAGACTAAGGCAATTGAGGATGCTGTGAAAGTCTTGTTGCTGGGTTTGGGTGAGGACATCAATCGAGAAGGTCTTCGAAAGACCCCATTTCGTGTTGCCAAGGCCCTCCGGGAAGGAACAAGAGGTTAGTTCTCTATGGCATCTACTCATTTATGCTACTGCTTTTTATCTAGCTTACCTCAAATTTTGTCCCTTCTTTGTCTTTATGGATAAGGGGTGGAAACTATTGTGATTTTGTACTTTTTTGCTAATCAGGCACTTCATTGTTTTAAGTTTTACTAGTTTTGGGACAATCCGACTAATGGTTAGCTGCCCTGTTTTAGAAGCAGAATGTGGTTTGACTTGAGTTATATTTGTCTCCTTGTCCAAATTAACAAGGAAGAAAGCTTATGAAGGACATTTATTGTTTATGAGGAGTTTTGTTGTATGGGGTTGACTCACAGTGTGACCGTCTAATGCATACTTGCTGTAATGATTATGGATCAGCAAATGATGACTTATGTTAATCGTCTATTTCTTTTATTTTTATGGGGAATCCTTATATTTCCAAGCAAATTTGAAATTTTGCAATCACGGCTCTACATAAATGTGGGACATACTTGCTATTTATGTTTTCCTCACGTAGGGATATTTGTTTGGTTTTCACTAAGATATGACTTGAAGCTGGGCTGTTACCAAGTTGCTTGTGGGACTTGCATACATATGGTTAACAGTTGATATGATACTGATGTAAACTACCAAATTTTGCTTAGACTCGATGCAAAAAGTTTCATCAGGAGACAGATAGGAAAGAGATTACTGCTTTAATTGGTTGTAATGTCCAAGTTAGCATCTTTATTGTTTTAAAACCATCGCAGCTATCCACTTATGGTCCAAAACTTGCAGTGCTACTTTGATCACCATAGTAATAGCCCATCAAAGGAGAAAAGAAATAAAAAAGCTAAATTTTAGCTGGTTACTACATTTGCATTGCAAAAATACTCTTTTATAGTCTTATAGCACATCTATCTATATATGAAACAGTTTACAGACTTGTGCAGAATAACATGACTCTATATAGGTGTATAAGAAAGTAAGATACACCATATGTTTGGTTTCAGCAGCCAACTTTAATGAGCTCTAACCCTTTAATTGTGGTTCTTCTTCTGTCCAGTTCTATATTTAAGCAGTTATTAGTTTTTTGAATCATATCAATCTTATTTACCCTCGTTGTCTAAGGAACTGTTATTTGTAGCAAAAGCTCTGCTAGTGCTAGAATTGTAACTTGAGTTACTTCTACAATTTCAGGTATTTAGACAAGTAATTTCGACAAGAATGTGACAATTCATGAAGTTTTTGTGATAGAATAGAATAAAACTAGTTTCCTGAAACATTTCACACTACCAACTTTATTCATTTTTTCGCTCTTTTACGCTACTGTTTTTATTATTTTTTGTTCCTATTTTTCTCTCTTCAATATTTCTGGATAAGATGGTGGAAACTAGTAGGGTCTTTGTATTGCGTATTTTGTTACTAATTAGGTACTTCCTTGTCTTCTAGTTTTGCTACCATCCACTAAAGGTTAACTTCCCTTTAGAAGCGTATGACTTCAGTGAAAGTTTTGTTCTTATCTCCAAAAATAAGGAGGAAGAAAGCATATGGAGGATAAGGATTATAAGGGAGGTATTCTGTCATGTGAGACTGACTCACAGTTTCACTGTCCAGTGCACATGCTCATATTTACTTGCTATAATGAATTTGAATCTGTAAATAAAGGCTCGTTGTTGATGTGTATCATTTGAAAGGAATTACATTCTTTGAAGCTGACCTGTTCTGATTTGCATATGGCATAAGTTTTACAGTTAATATGATAATGATGGAAATTTAGATTTTTCGTATAATTGATGCAAGAAGTTTCATCAAAATAGGAAAGAAAGTATTTCTTCAGCTCAGTCTTCTAAAAATTATCAGGCGGACGGGGCGCCTAGGCGACCTAGGCGGATTAGGTGTTTTCTTAAGCAATCTCATTTATTTATTATTTTATCGTATATATACTTGTTATACTATACAAAACATATAGTATATGTTTTTTTTAAAAAAAATTTGCATGAAACATTACCAAAAAACAATCTTTTAAGGCTTAACAAATTCATTCAAGTATTGTAGAGTTTTAAAGTAGAAGTCTGATTTTGCTTAGGCAGTATTCTAAAAATCCCCGCCTAGGCGTTAGACCCCCTCTTGGCGCCTCGCCTAGGTGCTAGGCCCTCCCTTAGCGCCTTGCCTAGGTGCTAGGCCCCCTTAGCGCCTCACTTGTGCCCAAAGCGGCAAAATAATTCCTCCAAAAAATTAGGCGGTGCCTAGGTGGGGTTTAGGCGGAGAGTTTTTTTTTATTCTAATAACTACCCAAACCAAATCTTAATATATTTATTTTTTTAATTATTTACCATATTCATAATACATGTTGTAATATGTCAAATCACTACAAGAAGTGAACAATATTAAGTCAAAATGGATAATTTTATTATAGTTATAATTTTTTGAACTTGTACCAACTTCAAATTATATAAATGATGATACATTTGTAATATTTAGTTTAATTCAATATAATTCTTAAATTTATGTTTAGTTTCTTAAGTTTTAATATTGAATTAAATTCTTGAAATTTTAAATTTTATTATTTAATAGTAATCTTGTTTATGAATAAAACTAATACGCTAAAAATATGTTTGAACTTTGAACAATTGCATGTTTGTGTTTGAACTTTGACATTAACAATATGGATATGTGTTTGAACTTTAAGCAAAGACTTTTATTATATTTATTATAGATTGTTTTGTTTTATATTATTGTTTTGTTTGGATAAATGTAAGATAAAATATTAAAATTGGCTTAAAATAAAAAATCACGTCTAGGCGCCGCCTAGGCCCCCTAGGCGCTAGGCCCCCTTGGTCGCCCGACTCCCGCCTAGCGCCTTTTAGAACATTGTGCCTAGGCGCCTAACCAAATCAAGGCGGTAGAGGACCGCTTAATACGTAGGCGGGGATTAATCGGACCAAAGCGGGGAATTTAGAACACTGTTTTAGCTTGCTATGATTTCCATGTTAGCATCTCTATTGTTTCTAAATCTTTTCATCAACTCATGCTACCTTAACTTACAACATGCATATAGATATGAAAGTTATTACAGAATTATGTTGAATATATGACCATATATATATATATATATATATATATATACACACACATATATATATATATATATATAAATTTGATCAGGTCCGGACTCCCGGACGGGAGAAAATCCGGACCTTTTATTTTTTATTTTTTTTAAACAACTAAAAAAAATATTTAATATTTTATGGAACTTGAATTTTTACATAATACAGTGATTTGGGTGTGATTTGGATACATATAACAAAACATGTTTGTATGCATCGCTGCATGCATGCATATGTTTTGTTATATACTTATATGTATCCAAATCACACCCAAAACACTGTATTATGTAAAAATTTAAGTTTCATAATTTATTTATTTTTTAGTTCTAAAAAAAAAAGCAAAAAAAAAAAAGGTCCGTATTTTAACAAAATACGGGAGTCCGGACTGGATCCGGACTCTCTCTCTCTCTCTTAAGCTTTACCAAAAAGACAGGAGTCAAAATATGCTTGGTTTCTTAGCCCACTATAATAAAGTCTAAGACCATAAGATATGCAGCTACGTCTGTCAAACTATAAATTTAAGCAGTTATTGAGTTAATAAATCATATCAGTTCTATTTACCCTGACTTTCTCAGGAAGTGCTATTTGTAGCAAAAGATTATTCATACTGATTCTTGGAGTTGGTGATAGTTTCTGGGGACATTTCACACCACCAAGTTTATTCATTTGTCCACTTTTCTTTCACTTGAGCACGGGTTCCCCAGTTTTTCTTATTCTTCGTCATACTGTATATTTACTAGAATAGGCTGTTATGCATGTCTAATGTGCACATTTCTTGTTGCGCATGCGTTGAATGTTACTGATAGAAAACCACTCTATTATTTTGCACTTGGATAGGTTACAAGCTAAAGGTGAAAGACATCGTCCAAAGTGCTTTATTCCCCGAAGTTGGCTTGGAGAGTGGAGTTGGTCATGCTGGAGGAGTGGGTGGGCTTGTTATGGTTCGAGATCTTGACCTGTTCTCATACTGCGAGTTGTGCTTGCTTCCGTTCCAGGTTAAGTGTCATGTCGGTTATGTCCCATCTGGGCAACGAGTTGTTGGCCTAAGCAAGCTCTCTCGAGTAGCTGATGTCTTTGCAAAAAGGCTACAAGATCCACAACGCCTGGCAGATGAAGTTTGTTCAGCTTTACAACAAGGAATCATGCCAACAGGGGTTGCTGTCGTTCTCCAGTGTTCACACATTAATTTCCCAAACTTTGAATCAGCGTTTCTCGACTCAAATCACCACGGATGGTTCAAGGTAGTAGTTACTTCTGGTTCAGGAGTTTTTGAAAATGAGAAGGAAAATATTTGGGGTGAGTTTCTGAGTCTTTTAAAATTCAGAGGCATTGAAGTAGAGAATGCCCATTTAAGAAGATCTGTCGACCAGTTTTGGTGCCCATCTCGAACTTGCTTTAAGATTGAAACAGCGAATTTGGAAATGGTTAGTGCAGTAGCTTCAATTATTCAGTCTTTGGTTGAAGAGCCGCTAAGAAAAGAACTTATAGGAACTCCTACTCGTTTTGTGAAGTGGCTGATGAACTTCAAAAACACTGATCTCAAGATGAAGATAAATGGGTACACTCGTGATAGAATGGATCTTTTTAAATCCAATGGGAACAATGGTCATCTTGAAGAATCTATCCATTTTGAGATAAACTTGTCACTCTGGTCCCAGTGTGAACACCATTTGCTTCCATTTCATGGTGTTGTGCATATAGGATATTTCGGTGCTGGAGTCGATCCCATTGGAAAATCCCTTTTACAGTCGATAGTGCATTTCCATGGTTTCAAGCTACAAGTGCAGGAAAGACTCACTAGACAGATTGCCGAAAATGCTTCATTGCTGGTGGGCAGAGATGTAATGGTAGTGGTAGAGTGTAACCACACTTGTATGATATCTAGAGGGATTGAGAAGTTTGGCAGTAATACAGCTACAATGGCTGTCTTGGGGCGATTTTCAACAGAATCTGCTGCAAGAGCAAAATTTTTGCAGAGCATTCCATCCCCTTCAACTGCTGGAGGATGATGTCTGATAGAATACAGCTGCTATATTATATTCTCAACAAGATTCCTGACTTGGGCTGTGTGGCTGGCTGCTGTGGCACCGTGTGACAAAGAATTTATAAGCAGACTGACTTAACACAGATGGTTTGAAGAAAGTCGGGTCTTGCTCAGAGTAATGTTTTGTGCTTTAGATTTCCATTCAAGTATGTAGTGGTAGGTTAATTGACCCAGAGATATCCATTTGAGCCTGTAGTCCTCGAAGATTACTAGCCTTTATAGTTGGCACAAGGAAGCTCTACCCGTAGGCAACTTGTGCCAAATTACTGGTGACATTTTCGGGTATATCCCTTCATATTCAAGTCTCTTAAATTTTATGGCACGCTCTCACCAAATGTTGGGTACATATTTGGATCTTTCTGAAATTTTTTTCCTTGATTTTATTTTTCTTGATACTTGTGTTCCAAAAAGGAAGGTGGCAACACATAAAATTTTCTTTTAGGATGGGACGAAGATCTCCAATTTTTATGCCGACTCAACCAAGTTTTACCACTGCTCAGAGTAGAGGAAGAAGAAACCACACTAAAAAGAGGACTCCACAATGCCTTAACTGATGGTTCCTTGGTGTTAACCATTGGCTATCCATCATCGCGGGGTGGGGGTTTCTCCATTACATTTTGTTCCCTATTATTTCCTTCTTTTATTTTCCCTTATATTTTGGTTGCTTACACAGCCACATTCATAACTAAATCAATTGAATCATGGACCATCTTAATTAACATGAAAAATCTTCAAAACAGATTCATGCTCAGTTAAAGGCCTCCAGAATCTTATATCCAATTGATCTTCCGGTATAAGTAGCCAATTACTATCCATTATAACGGTTATACCTGTCATTAAACCTACATGTTATCAAAATTCAAGAAATACATCCACTAAACAAAACTGGCAATAAATCATATCAGGTAGGACATGTAATTTTAGATCACTGAGAAACTGAATATATTTAGTGTCACATTTACATTAATACAAGCTCCCTCAGTTCCAAATAACATGAACACAGTTTGATACAAGAAACTGAATATATTTAGTCACATTTACGTTTTCAGTAATATCAGCAATGTGCTGTCAGATACTTGAAAATCAGATTTTGGAAGGTCTGTACATCACGTTCTTATGGCTCCACGATTATTTTTCCCGTAGCATGGCCATCAATGCTCTTAGCCCAAGCATCTTCTGCCTTACTCAGTGGATATTTAGAGTCGATCACTGTTTTAAGCTTCCCTTCCTTCACCAACTTAACAAGGTAAGCCAGGTTATCACCTTTAGGGATTAGAAGCAATGGCACTAGTTGCTTCCCGGAGAAGGTGATTTTCTTCGTAATGAAAGTCCACATGGCCTTAGGGCCAGGTGTAATATCAATTACCTTCCCCTTAGAGCTCAAATTAGGCTCAAAAGTAGACCAACTAATACCTGTGGCACAGTGGATCACAGCATCGTATTTCTGGCCTGATGGACTTTTCAGAGCTGCTCCATCTGGTGTTTTGTAGTCGAGAACCTCGTCCGCCCCTAGACTCTTCACCAGATCAATGTTGCGAGCCCCACAAGTGGCTGTGACATGTGTGTTTCCGAGCTTTGCCAGTTGAACTGCATACAAACCAACACCGCCTGAAGCGGCAGTGATAAGAATATTTGCCCGGGGACCACTAGCATCAAGCTTGATTCCAGCAGACTTGGTCAAGGCCTGGTGAGCAGTAAGACCTGCAATAGGTAGGCCAGCACCTTCGGCAGCTGATACTTCAGGTGGACTAGAAACTGTCAAGTTTTCCTTGGCCACAGCATACTCAGCTAATCCACCACCACTTGCCTGCCATTTAATCCAAATAAAAGCATTTTGAAAAATATGCACTTATTAAATAACACAAAGACTATAGAGTGAAGCAACGAGGAGAGGGGTTCAATAATCAGCATATGCACATATCTTTATTTCAAACTATATGTGCATTTTGAAAAGTTATGCTCCCATATACCAGACTTCACTCTTTCAACACTGGTATATTTTCTAAAGAGTCAGGCATGTCCCTGTCTTCAAAAGCCCTATCAGACTTCCCCTTGTTTACTTTTGGAATTAGATCATTGAAGTTGATAAAAACTGTGTTCCTAAGCATTGGGCATACCAATCAAACTTTGTGTTCAAAACCACTACTAAATGTGATCTTTCCATAACTTGAATAGAACCTACCTTTGACTGTTTCACCCTAAAGCCGCTCATACTAAGCAGAAAGAGTAAACAATGAAAAAATGACACTTACAAAAGGGTTAAGCATTGCCACAACTCTGTCACCTACTTTGAAGTTTTTTACTGCAGGTCCAACCTCAACAACCTCTCCTGCTACGTCAGATACTGTTCAAACCAAAAAAAGTGAGTCCAAAACACCCCTTAAATACTTATCAAAAGCTTTGCATTAAGAATAGTGTGATTTGACAAGATCACCTTAGCATGGATTGGTAGAATTTGAGTAACAAAAATCAGGAGACATCTAGATGCATGAAAACCGATACACATTGCAGTACTATATATTTTATTTTCAGTTTACAGAATCTAAATTATCCACATCTAATATTAACATTTCAGTCATTTCTCTAACTAATAGCACAAAAGGCATCATCCACCATAATAAGTAATAACCACCGTAAAGGTCTAAACTAAAAAAAGGCTCTGATATCGGTAGGTTTTTGAACATATGATACCGTGTAACAGAGAGCACACAACATATATAAAGGTGTATCACTATTCTAGAAACATGTAGACATGTGGTCCTGGTGGATTGTATCAGCGGAGATTTGAACAACCAAAGCCTAAAAGAGTAAAAGGTCAAGAAGAAGTGTTGTCAATTGTTAAGGGTCCATTCTCAACACATCAATCTTCAGATCAGTTCCAGCTAGTGGCCAGCAATTGAAGCTGTCAAAACTAAATCACAAGTTATTGAATCAAATTGCACATTTATCTTGTTCAAAATAGAAATTGCACCTTACTAAATAATAATAATATTGTGACTTGTAACTAACTAACTCAGTATAACGACATTATGCCACAACGGAAGTTCATGCAGGATGCTGTGCAAAACTTCAAATTGACGAAATAATGATGTATATTTTGGAAAAAAGCATGCAACAGAAAAAGGTACTACAAGAGAATTTGATAGAGACTACAAATTCCAATGAACTTACAAGGTATATTGGGAAATCGGAGGGGCAAGAAAGGGCGCAGCATGCCTTTCTGCATCTTCCAATCAACTGGATTTATGCTCGCAGCTTCTAGTTTTAGCAAAACCTCGTTCTTTATTGGTGCAGGAGCAGGAATTTCAACATGCTGCAAAAGGTGTAAGATGCAACATGGTTATTTACTTGGCGGAGGTGACAACTAAGCTTATTAAACACAATAAATCTCTGCATGATGTTTCCCTGTTTTAGGAAGCATATGTGGTTCACAAAATATTTATAAGCAAACAGGTTTTGAAAAATAAAGTTTCAGACTCATTTCAATTTCTCTTCTATCTTTTCTTTCATAACATTTAAATGTACATTGGACTTCCATAAACAAACTTTTGGTTGCCTTCTCCCCCTACCTTAACTCCCTATCTTCATCACATTTCTTACTTGTGATCTTGCTCAGCACTTATCTTCACTTTGTGGAACTTTAACATTGTTACATGTACTCAACAAACCTCACCATCAACAAATGAAACCACATGACCCACGAGTCACAATGAAAATTTCACAAGACTGAAGTTGCCAAGTAGAGGCTCTACCTTTCTAAAAGCTGAATATTCCATTATTTAGTATTTATTAGAAATAACAATACTCCCAATTATAGAAAAAGACTATTTGATGGAGTACACGTTTAAAACAGTGTAAAGAATTTTCTTAATTTAGTACTCCGTCCAAAAATTGTAGATATATTGTTTTGACTTTTTAGAGTCAATATATGAAATACAAATTTTACATATATTTATTTGATTTTAGTATAAACAACTATATGTAGACTAACTAAAATATACCACTAGTTACTATATTTGTTTTTTAAGACCTTTAATTCATATCAAGATTTATATTTTGGGATTTCGCAAATTGAATTTAAAAAAACGTTAAAATGTACCTCAAATTTTTGAAAGAGTATAACATATTCTTTCTTTTGAAGGTTCTTAGTCTCAAAAATTCAGATAATCCATCAAATAATTGAAAGAAAAAAAACAGCAGGACCAATTTACTAAGCGAGAGAATTACCTTAAGAGCAGCAGGACCTCCTCCGTAGGAGAAGTATTGAATCGCCTTCATAATATTTCCCGCCATACCCAATTTACTAAAGAGAAAAGAAGAAAAAGTAAGACGGCAGGGAAAAATATAAGAGTTTTAAAAAAGAAAACAAAGAGATTTTTTATGGACAGAGACCGAGAAGAAGAAGAAGAAGAAGATAAGTCCAAGGTACTAACGCAAGTGTTCGTTCACACTCGAGCCGACCGTTGGGGGAAAACTGGCTGGGGGTTTATGTTGTGGCTTTTATTTATCCTGCATTTTAACCGTATTATTTGCATTACGTTAAAATAATGGTTATCATCGTTCTCGATTGCAATACTAAATTTTAAATGGTCATGTCCCATACAAAAAATTCATTTGTGAATAATAAAAATATATTTTTATTTTATTTATATTCCTAAAAATGATAAAACTTTTAATCTAATAATGTGATAGGATAAATATTTTTTTATAGATTCTTTTTAATAAAAACAGGAGTACATACAATCCAATGTCCCTATATAAATATTTAATTTATATTAAATTAAAGCAATGTTAATTTCCAATTATTTAAAGCAATGTTAATTTCCAACTCTTTTTGATGATAAGATTTTACTTTGTAATTTAATTGAATTTAAATTTTATTTATTTATTGCTAAATTTAAGACTATAATAAAAAGAAAATATTTATAATAGCAAATGGACATACCCCACCAGAGGCAGCCCATATGCAGCTCATATGAAACATCAACATCAAGAAGTTTAGCTTTTTAAAATTTAACAAAAGAAACTAATATAATAGAAGAGAGTATCTCGGATGGAAGTCTTGCTGAAATTGCTCTCAGCTTGAATAGAGTAAATTGCAATAAACGACAATTATTTAAGGGGTAATATAAAAAGACACAAGACCTCATATTTGTCATCACAATTTATGCGTGCAGCTTTTAGATTTTCAATATTACCACCTTTTTAAAAAAAATAAAATTATGACAGCAGAATCTCCTCACTTCAATGAATATATTAAAAATGGGCGGGTGGACACTGAATATATGAAAAACTGATAGTATAACATGTCGAACTGAAGTATATATATATATACATTATTAATCTCACTTGGATTTTCATTTGTTTCAACCCAGCTACGGCTACATGAAAATCATAATTTAATTCCTCATCTCATCAAAACCTTCCAAAAACTTTTTTTTTTCAATACTCGATAATCACTTTCCCAACAGCATGACCATCCATGCTCTTAGACCAAGCATCTTCAGCCTTGCTGAATGAATATTTCGAGTCCACCACCGTCTTAATCTTCCCTTGCTTCACTAATTTCACAAGATACTCCAAATTCTCAGCTTTGCAACTCACCATAAGAGGCACCAGCTGCTTCCTCGAGAAGGTGAGTTTTTTCAGAACAAAAGTTGCAATGGCCCCAGCACCAGGGGTCATATCTATCACCTTTCCATTCTCACTCAAGTTAGGCTCAAAGGTAGCCCAACTGATACCTGTGGTGCAGTTGATAACAGCATCATATTTCTTGCCTGAAGGGCTCTTCACGGTTGCGCCCTCTGGGGTCTTGTAGTCGATAACCTCATCAGCTCCTAGGCTCTTCACAAAATCGATGTTGCGGGCTCCACATGTGGCTGTCACGTGTATGTTACCTAACTTTGCCAGTTGAACAGCGTAGTGACCCACGCCACCTGAAGCAGCCGTAACAAGGATATTAGCCTCTGGTCCACTTTTATCGAGCTTGAGTCCAGCAGCTTCGGTGAGACACTGGAGAGCTGTAAGACCAGCAATAGGTAAGGCAGCACATTCGGCAGCTAATTCAGGTGGCCTTGCAACTGTCAAGCTCACCTTCGCCACAGCGTACTCAGCTAGTCCGCCTCCAGCCTGTCATCCAATTCATTAAATAATGATGAATAAGCAAAACAATTTGAAACTAAATATAATGCATCGAGGATCCAAAACATATCCAATTGCTTTGAAACTAATTCAGGATTTAGAATATGTCAATTACTATTCATACTAGCTTCTGTACCCAAATGATATGCAGTTAATGAATCATGAAAGATTCAAGTACATGTAAAACATAATCTGCACCTATTAAACTACGGAGTAACGACAGGGGGTCCCAAATTGTGTGTCCCATAAACACACATCATCATTGCATTGTTGCCCAATATCTACATTAATTATATAGGTCCACCATTATGTTGAGCAACCAATGTTATAACACCATCTATATTTTTAACACAAAATTTGGGATCACAGCATTACTTTAAACCTAGCCTGGGCAGGTTACCAGTAAAAGAAAAAACCCACAGTAAGAAAAAGAGCTACAGAATAAAAGAACATGAAAGTTACCGTATTATCAAGCTTGGCTACAACTTTGTCGCCAGCTTTGAAGTTTTTGACATCAGATCCAAACTCCACCACCTCTCCTGCTACATCAGTAACTGTTCCAACAAAGAAAATCTTGAGCAAAAATTACACTTGCAGTTTTCTTAAAGTTTTGCAGTATAAATTAGCAAAACAATTGAATATCATGAGATCAAAGGAATAGCGTTAAAAAAACAAATGAAAAACGTCTGATATAATTAGCATAAGGTATTATTGACATACTCTGTCTTTTATTCAATCTGAAAAAATAAACATTTTTCACAAAAATAAATAAATAAATCAAGTAGCAAATTATAAGACTCGATGAATTTGTAAATTATTCACATTAAACATGGTGATAAAAATTGATTTGAAAATTTTCATTTACTCATAATTGTTAACATTTAGCAATACCATGAAACATTCCATCTATTTGGCAATTTATAATTATTCTACAATTTTACACAGCAGATCTGTTGAATATCCAAAACTCGGCTTGAGCTCATGGAAAACTTGACATGAGTTTGTTAATTTATAAATGAGTCAGACTTATAAAAAATGTTAGGCTCGTTTAATAAAAAGGTAACACTTCTTAAAACAAAAACGTAACTAGCTCGAACAAGAATGAGCACGGTGTGAAATCCTATGAAGAATTATTTAATTTTCATAAACATCAATTATTCAGTACTAAATAAAAAATTGTTGACTGTTGTGGATGAAAAGAACAGACTAATGGTGAATTCATTCTTCAGTGTAAGTAAATATATAGCAACTTCAGTAGCAGATTTACTCACTTTGACATGTGGAAAAATCACAGTGACAGGACAAGACAATAAAGCAGAGGTGGTGCTATAGATAATATAAAAAAAAAAATACTTACTACTGATGTAATTAAACTAACCAGGAATAAAAGGAAACTTGCGGGGTAAAAAAGGACGAACCATCCCTTTCTGAATTTTCCAATCTATTGGATTAATGCTCGCTGCTTCTAGTTTTAGCAAAACCTCATCATTCTTAGGAGTAGGAACAGGAGTTTCAACATGCTGCATAAGACAATAGATAAAACTCTTATTTATTATTCTTGGTTGTGGGGTTGTAGAGCATTAGCATAATTAAAAGTAATTTGATTCCTTAACAAAGCATCCTAGATGTGGTTCATGAACTTTGTATGCTATTGCAACAACATTATAGGATCAACTTAAGCCATGAATATTATATCACAAGTCACAACTTTAGCTTTAAATTAAAAACAAAATGTGATCACATCATCTATAAACTGTAATATATAGGTAATCATGTACTGATAAAACAAATGCCATCATCATGTTATAAACCCACCAAGAATCAATTTTTACAAACTAGAGTTACAACATAAGTACTTAGTCCATGATTGGCTTATAAAATATAAATCCCAAAAGCCAACTTAAACGTCTCACAAAACGGCTACATAAGCTCAAAAGTTAGAACTTAGAACACAAATCATAGCACATAATATAAGTCATAATCATATAACCAAATACCAACAAGTGTATCAAGCAAGCATACTCTAACCACTAAATATTAATTGAAGTTCATAATACATCCCCAAACTAGACTAAAATAAAACTAGGCTGCTGTAGTTGTATGGTAATTGGCGCAGTAGTAACTCTTGCCTTATAGTTTTCACGAGGTCAAGAGTTTGATTTTTGAGTGTGTGAGTTTGGGTGTGTGGAAATTAGCAAAAATAAATAAATAAAACTAGGCTGGACTAATATATAAAAACCTAAAACCCTTCAACATCACAAGCATAAAATTTAAAATCTTAGAAAAAAGAGAGACTAAGTAATCAATTAAAGGCCTAAACAACTATAAATGTGGTATAGCATTTGTAATTTAGAATTTAAAAAAAAAAAGGAAAATATATATTTTTTTCTCAAAAATCAGTTTTCATGTTTCAAATAAAACCAAGTCGCAAGATTCTGATCGTGAATCTATCAACCCTCTTTTTCCCAGTAAAAAGAGATCGGAATTTGCATATAAACTAGAAATAATAAGAAACAAAGAATGAAAAGTGATCAAAGAACTGAAAAAACGAAGATAGAAAGAGAGAGATTACCTTTAAACCAGCAGCACCCCCTCCATAACTATCGTACCATATGACTTGCATAAGCTTAGCGGCCATATTTTCAGATCAGTTTAAAAAATTCAAACTTTTTTCAAGGGGACTCTTATTTCTTCTTAATTTGTCTTTGCTTTATACTACAACTAGCCTTGGACCTTGGCTAATTTTCTTAATTTGGTACTCTGTATTCTTTCTTCTTTTCCTCTTGCGATTTATTTTCTTTCCATGTCTTTGACTTCTTAATTGGGATGCTGTTGTCTATTGTTTGCGTTTATATTGAGTTATTGACGGACTAATAGCATACATTGTATCGGTCGGCTGTTTTATTCTCATACCTTTGAATGAATGAATGTAACCGAATCGGAATGGGTTATTTTATATTTAAAAATAAAATTTAAAAATTTAGAGTATAATTTTTTTTATTAAATAAGAATGAGTTAACAATTTTAATAAATTAAAAGTAAAACTTTCTCTTAACCCTTTTTTCATACTAAATAATTAACGTTTAGAAGGGAAAAAATAGAATGAGAGTATTATTAAAGAAAGATTTATTATAGAATTCTGAATTATCAAAGTTAAAAATTAAAGTAAATTTTGTATTATCAATTATCAAATTAGTAAGTGAAAAGATAGAAATATAATTGTAAAACATAGATTTTATTTGTTTCATGCATATATCTAATATTAGTTAAACGTAAGGTAAAAGTATTATAATAGTACCTGGGTAATAAAAAATAAAATTATGTTAAGAATTTAATTATATATATATATATATATATATATATGTAATGGAGCAATTAGAAGCACATAAAATAATCCACCATGATGTTTTCTAGAAGGTATTGATGAGAACGCAAGAGGTCGGCGGAAGTAACACGGCGATAATCGTGCCAATCATAATATTCAAACTAGACGGGTTTTTTAATTAATTACTACTATTATTGTCCCCGTGTGTGTGTGTATATATATATATATATATATATATATATATATATTAAAATGAAAATAATAGTTGAAAAGTAGTCGTGCATATTTGACCTATCTCGATATATAATAGAAATAGAAATAGAAAAGTTAGTAATGTCACTTAAAAGTAAAGAGAAGGTAAAAATAATTAATATTTTTATTAATGTCACCGGCCGGTTATATTATGATGTACTTTCTTCATTTTAAAATATAATAGTATTATTGATTTTTAAAATATTTTTAAACTTAAAATTAACATTAATATTTTTAATATTAGTTAATATAATAATAAATATTGTAAACTATTACTCATTATAAGATTTATTATTTTATAGTAAGTCATTCAAATTTTAAATTTAAATTAATTTTCAAAAATCAATAATAATCCTATTACTATAATTTAGAAAGAGAGGGAGTATTAAAAATTATTGACATGTGGAATGGCCTAGTAGTAAGTTTTGTGGTGACAGTTGAGTCTAAATTTGTATGCGCGATAAGAGAGTATGAGATGGGCTCTCAAACTAATAAGGTTTTCTGGTCAGAAGTCTTACATCTAAGGTTGGCACAATTCAATTTTTTAGTTAACCTCGTGTGTGTGTGTGTGTGAGAGAGAGAGTTTATCCCTTATTTCTCAATTATGTTACTAAGCGTGACACTGAATTTATTTATTAATATACCAATGGAAAGTTGAGACTTTACTAAATTTATTAATATATCAATGTTAAGACTTTACCAACGCTTGCAACCAACCGTCAAGCTCTCCTTCCCATGCATGCAACACCAAACACCCTTTCATCCCATTCATGAAATCATGATGAATATGCAACAAAATGTGAAACTAAATATAATCGAATTAAATACCATAACATAATTAGTTGTTGCAAGGGTGATCCAATAGTGATGATATTATCGGATTATTTATTTAATTATAGTATAGATACAGATGGTTGAGGATCTAAAACACATTCAATTGTTCAGCAATGTATTCGGTTAGTATGAAGTTTATTTTTTGGTATTGCCCAAAAATAAACTTCATGTAATCACTTTCCTTTGCAACTAATTGAGTACTTACAATATGTCGGTTATTATTCATATATATACTAGCTTCTTCCGTCTGTCCCCGAATGATATCATATATCCAGCTGCTCAGAACAATGCAGTTGATGATCATGAAAGGTACAAGTACATGTAAAACATAATCAACACCTAACTATGGAGGAATGACAGGATCATATTGTCAAATTATAAAGAGTAACTTAAAATATTAAATGTATAATATTTTCGTACTATATATTATTATTTGGAGATGGTGTTTATTAAGAAAATATTTTTGAAAAGAAACATATATTATGATTTCCTTTATTATATAAAATGTATATACAATCAAACAGGGACCTTGCCTATGGATTTGAGTTTCCAATGCAATGAAGCAACAAGTCGTGACAAAATAATACTGATATCTAAAATTTCATATTCAACTTATATTAGCAATTCAAATTAGAGTTTCAACTTTCAATATTGTTGGGTCATGATATTTTATTTTATTGGTACTTAGATTAGCCACTACTCATTTAATTAATCTATTGGCCTTTATTATTGAACCATGAAAGTCATCGGTTTCATTATCCTATTATTTCCATTTTGACTTATAAGACCGGATTTGCCTTCGGTGGATCGATCCTTCAACATTTTAATATCTATTATTTTAACTTGTAATGATAAAAAGCATGACGGCTGACTAGAGAACTCGCCATGCATTAATGTGGATGGGATTATAACCTATTTGGCGGTAGAAACAGTGACCAAAAGCAGTGGATAAACTACATGCAGTCGGTAGAACCCATCAGATCAAGGGTGTGTGTCAGGTAGTAGTGGGTGGCACTAAGATCCAGCAAGGAGAGTATGGCTTAGCAAGGAAGTCTTCACAAAGAGGTAGGTACACACATTTTATCATTCATATTTACGGACACACAACGAATTATTATGATCATCTATCTCAATACACTGGCATTACATCCTCCATTTTGTTAACCTTGTAAACACGCCATCGACTCTCACGCTGAAAGCTATCCCCCCGACGAAATGTACCGTCAAGCTTGTGGTGTTTATCGTGTTTATTGTGCGAGATCGTATGCCTCTTATGTGATTGGGGCGTGGCGTAAGATCTTGGCTTAACATCATGCGCTAGAAGGAGGGCCCTCGCCTCTAGTGTTATTTAAATTTTCAATCACAATTGTTTAACTTACTTGGAAGATGATGAGGAGTAGAGATGGTACACCGGAAGGGCGGTGCGATGGTCATCGGTTCATCATCGCCAGATTTCAGATGAAGGGACCGTCAGGTCCTTCTAAAAGTGCTCACGAAAAAGCACGGCTCTAAACACAACTCAGAGAACTTCGTCCAAGATCCACGGTGGAGCAGACGGAAGTTGGTTTTAACGCCGATAAGGAGCATGATCCCGATCGTAAGGCGGTGGAAGGCTCACCGACTAGGACTCACCGCCAAAGTGGTCAAGAGACAGAGCGCCAAATTGGCGAGGATGGCGTACGGGCGAGATAAGGCTTTGAGGTTCTGTTAAAACAAAGGGAAGATATAGCCGAAACGAGATGCTTGGTGGGTTGAGTTAAGGGACGAAGCATCTAGCCATGTTCAATCAGAGAGCGGAGTAGGCATAAGGAGATACCGGCGGGAGAGGTAAGGAGCCGGAACATTCTATGCGATGTGTTCAGGGGATCGCTTCGCAGATGGGAGGAGATCGAAGAAGCGAGAACACCCTTGGCCTCGAAGAAGGCACTGATGGTCGTTGGTTCACTGCATCGCGGCGATGATAGACGAAGAAGCAAGTCAAGAGAAATCGTGTCAGAAACCCGAAGAAGAGAGTACCGGCACAACCATTCTCATCACGAGGATGAAATTATACGTCCCTAATGGATCAAGAAGTCCCATGAGGCGGTGGAATCAGCAGGAAGAGGTCGATCCACTCAAAGGCCGAAAGTCACTCAGGAGAAGGAGATCTCATCGCAACCCGAAGGTGTTGATTTTCTGGTAAAGGAGTTGAAAAAACTTCAAAAACAGTTGGCTGAGGTCCAACAGGTGAAAGACACTCCTGGAAAGAAGGCGTCCCCTTTTTCCTCCGATATTCTCAAGGAGAAGGCAAATATCACCAAAAAGTTGCCTCGTATGGAGAGCTATGATGGGTCCGGAGATCCTTATGACCATTATCGAGGCTCGATTCTACCGGTGATGGACTATTATGACTTCACTGATGCTGCCAAGTGTCACACTTTTGTCACGACGCTGAGAAAAGACGCAAGACAGTGGATGGGGACTTTGCCATCGGATTCGATTTCCTCTTGAACCGAGCTTTGTGATAAGTTCCATTTACGCTTTGGAAGCAACCAAGAAGGGGAAAGCCTATGTTTCTTTAAGCACAGATCCGATAGTTCACCAAATGAATCTTTAGGCCATATGTGAAGAGGTTTAGGGAAGCGGTTGGCGGTGTGTCCGATCTTAATGATCTCAAGTTGTGAGTTTGTTCCGAATGGGCTAGATCTGTTAAGTCGAAGAAGTTGGTGAAGAAGTTGATGTTTCACCATCCAAAAGCTGGCGAAGCCTTTGACAAGGCAGAAGGCTATATTGTCGTAGAAGAGACTATGAATAGTCTGAAAAATCCTTCTTTGAGCCAATTAAAGGAGGTAGAGGTTCCCAAGGCTGAAGTTGATCAGAGAAGAATGGGGGATACAATCAAGGGTCAGAAGGTAGTTCAAGAAGTATAATAACTTCGTGGCGGCAAGGCGCGATGCGTGCACTGTTTACGCCAAGGTTAATAAGGTCTACACCCAATTGAACACGAGAGAGGTCGGTAATTTTGGATCAAATCGAAAACCAAATTTTCTTTGAGCCACCTCGTGATAATTATAGGATCGGGACATGGCAACCCTCGTAAATATTGTGGTTATCATCAAGTCACGCCGCATACACTAATGAGTGTTGCAATTTAAAGGATTTCGTGGAGAAGAAGATTAGAGCGGCTTGTCGATTCAAGTATGTGGTCGAGAAGGACCGCCAGATCAGGAGACTATCACCGCACTATTCGTGACGGCTCAAGCCCCACCCATCCAAAATGCTCCAGCACCACCGCCAAGGCAAGTCGTTGATGTAATAACCGGTGGGTTTGTAGGGAAGTTGGTAGGGAGGAAGAAGGGCTTATCTTGATTCGGTCATATACATGACGACAGATGCTACCACCTCGAAGATTGATGAGACCATTCCTGTGAATCGTCATATCATTTACTTGATCTGATTATCCTTCTGAGCCCATCGAGCCGCATGAAGGGGCTCTCGGTGATCACAAAGACAAAGTAGTTCGGTGGATGTGAAGCGAATGATGATAGACAATGGGTCTTGGTGGACATTATTTATGCCCATGCTTATCGAGAGGATGCATCTTGATGGGCACAAAATGGAGGTCGACAGAGGCTCCTCTATACGGGTTTCTAAGAATCGACCCGATTAGAGTTGCGAGCACTATTGAACTCCTCATTATCTTCTGCATAGCCCTCGGTAGTAGAGATAACGTGCAAATTCTATGTTGTGCATGTGGATTCTGCCATAACGCCATACCGAAGACCTACGTTGACACTCTCCAGTCCGCGACCTCCATCCCACATTTCAAAATCAAATTCCCCACGTACATGGAGTAGGAGAGGTGGAGGAGACTTAGACCGGCCGGCGATGTTATCGGAATCTTCATTATTTCATCCGGAATGGGGTCGAGAAAGCGTAAAAGACGATGGCAATTGAGATCGAACCCTTCACTGAGAGCAGCTCAGAACCGTTGGTGATCCTTGCAGGGGGGACGGAGGAGATTGAGTTGGTTATAAGAAAGCCGGACAAGACAGTGAGGATTGGTTCTGGTCTACCAGAACCTCTTCGCACGAACCTTATGGAACTCTTACGCTGCTATGTGGATATTTTTGCATGGGAGCCACAAGACATGCCGGGAGTTAGCCGAAAGGTTGCTGAGCATAAATTGGAGATAGATCCTTCGAAAAAGCCGCCTCGTCGAAGAAAGCGGATATTTGCTCCAGAGCTACGAAAGATCATCGATGAAGAAGTTGTGAAATTGCTAGGCTCACGACTTCATCTACGAAATTGATTACCCGAATGGATAAAGAAATGTGGTGTTGGTGCGAAGCGAGAATGGAAAATGGCGGGTTTGCATCGACTACACCGATCTCAATAAAGCTTGTCCAGAGGACTTTTATCCTCCGCCCATATCGATCAAATCATCGATGCCACTTTGGGGTATGCATTACTAAGCTTTATGGATGCTTTTTCGAGTTATCATCAAATATCCATGTGCAAAGAGAGGACATTCCAAAGACGGCGTTCATTACACACCGCTTCGATTATACGCCTATAAAAAGATGACTTTTGGCCTTATAAATCTTTGGAGCTACCTACCAAAGAATGATGAACTTCATTTTCGACAGGCAACTGGGGAGGAACATGGAGGTTTATGTAGATGATATGATCGTGAAGAGTATGCAGATTCAGAAGCATTTGGACGACCTGGAGGAATGTTTTCAGACTGTCCGTTATCGTCAATTGAGACTCAATCCGGCCAAATGTACTTTCGGCCTTGGTGCAGGAAAGTTTCTGGGTTATCTGGTCGGTCGATGGGCATCGAGGCCAATCCGGAGAAGATCCAAAAGCATTCTTGATATGAAGACTCTCGATCATTCAAAGACATCCAACGTCTGACTGGTAGGATTGCGGCTTTGAGGAGGTTCGTCGCCAAGTCTACGGAGAGATGCCTTCCTTTCTTTGACACATTGAAGGTGCCGAAGAATGCGAAGACGTTCTAGTGGACTTCGGAGTGTGAAGACGCCTTCAAAGCATAAAGATATATCTCGTCTTCTGCTCCTTTATTAGTAAAAGCTCCTTGTGAGACCTTATATTTATACCTTGCGGCCGAAGTTCATTGGCGAGAGGAGCGATATTGGTTCGGGAGATCGGTGGGAAGCATCCGCCTATTATGTCGCCCACGTCCTACGAGATCTCAAACCAGTATCCGAATATTGAGAAATTTGCCTTTGCTTTAATAATTGCTAGTAGAAAGCTTCGATAATATTTTCAAGGTCGACTCTCGGTCGCCTATACGGATCGACCATCAAGAAGGTGATGGGCAAGCCGGAGGTCTCGAGCGGACTAAAGCGGCGTGGACTATGGAGTCATCCTAATTTTTTATCGAGTACCATCCCCAAATGCCATCAAAGGTCAAGCCTTGGCCGATTTTATGGTGGAATGTTCATTCATCGAAGCGGATCGGAGTTTCCGAAAAGAGATAAATCGTCTGATTCGGCAATTATCGTTCTTCGCCAGGTCGAGAAAACTTGGGCGTTGTATGCAGATGGATCCTCTACGATGATTAGTAAGGCGGAATTATTTTAATAAGTCCGGAGGGATTCAAGGTTCAAGAGCCATCGAGTTCGGGTTTAAAGCAACGAACAACGGTTTGAAGTAATGGCCAGTATTAGCAGTGTCCGATTGGCAAAAGAGTCTCAAAGTCCAACAGATTGATTATCTATAGTGATTCTCAATTGGTCGTTAAATGATTGTCGGGAGATTATAAAGCTCGTGGGACCTTGATGATCAAATACCGCGAAATTAAGAGACCGACTTCAATATTTCGCCAGTATGAGTTTCAGAGCATAGAGCGTAATGACAATTCTATTGGAGATGCATTGTCGGTAGTCCGCCACTACAGATGCGATGTTTTCCACGGATCGGTATATTTGGAAGTTTTGCGAAGAACCAAGTGTTCAAAGACGAAGCGTTGATGTGTATCGAAGCGATCTAGTATTGTTGGATGACCCCTACATCGAGTATTTGGCGGATGGCGTCCTTCCTTCCTGGATCAAATGTTTGGCAAAGAAGATTAAGTACAAGAGTGCCAATTTTAGTCTTATTGATGGGGATCTCTATCGATTGGCATTTTCCTCACCATTGTTGAAATGTTTGGTTCCGTCCCGAGGCCGAGTACGCTCTTGGAGGTTCACGAGGGTATTTATGGTGATCATATGGTCGCCAAGTCTTTGGCTCATAAAGTACTTGACAAGGATACTATTGGCTACAATTTTAAAGAAGCTACGAAATATGTCAAGAAATGTGAAAATGCCACAATAGTCCGATCCCACATCGACCACCTAAGAGCTATATTCGATTTTATTTCCTATACCCTTCACCGTCTGGGGGTGGATATATTGGGACCGCTGCCTAAAGCTAAAGGTCGTCGTCGGTTTTATTCATATTCTTTATCGATTACATGACTAAGTGGGTAGAGGCGAAACCATTACATCAATAACGAACAAGAATGCCTAAAGTTCACAAAAGAGTCTCAGAAGTGTTTTCGCCGGGATCCCTTGTGGTGTTGATATCGGACAACCTGACGCCATTAGTGGGTTCAAAATTTGAAGGATTTTAAAGAATCGGGGATTCAACACAAGAAGACTTCACGTGGCTCATCCACGGTCGAATGGGCAAGTCGAGGTGACCAACAGACGTTCACGAAGCGGAATCAAGCGCAGATGGATGAAGCTAAAGGAGATGGCGGAAGAATTCTTTGAAATGTCTTTGTGGGCTTACCGAACTACACCGAGGGACCACTACAGAGATTCACCCTTCGATTGACCTATGGTAATCGATGCCTTAGTCCCAAATTAAATCGAATCTCCAAGTCTTCGAGTTAGTCGGTTCAAAGAAATCTACAATGACGAAGGATCGAAAGCTAACTTGGACCAAGTTAGAAGTCGTAGAGAGAAGCTTTGCTCAAATTGGTCAACTTATCGTGAAGGGTGGCCAAACATTACAACAAAGGGGTCAAACTTCTTAGATTCAAGTAGAGACTTCGTCCCTAGAGAAGCCGCCGCCTCTACGCCTCAAAACACAGGAAAAGTCATGGCGCCCCAAAATAGGTATACATCACCTATTCGAGTTGTCAATACATGGTACGTAAACAACTACAACTTTATTATTACAACAAGAAAGCTGTGAGTTTGAATACAAATATTATCTTCTAGATAATATCTATACTCAAATAAATTCTCATCACATTATTGATTCATTATTTTACAAAATGGTGAGGACTACTAAATAACTCTCTCTAGAACCTTCATTCCATACCCCCGACTAGTACTTTCGCTACATTCTCGCCTCCCTCGAGAAGAAAAATGGAACAACAAGGAAAAGGGTGAGCTCAACTAGCCCAAGAAAGAATATTATGACTAAGATAATATACAAAAATTATCATTAGTCTTCAACAGGAAAAAATGATAGAATACAATAGATAACAAGTTTCGGATCAATATTCGCAGCGTGAAATAATAATTCATGAAGAGTTACGTAGAGAATGAAATCTACTATAATCTATGAATTTAATAGTCCATCATCAATATTTTATCCTCGTAACATCAATCAATATGCATCCGAATCAAATATTCATCTTTGCACTACAGTGCCAAAGATATTCATCACCGGGTCATGTTCATTTAAACACTGCTCATCTTTTACACTACTGTGCCAAAGATATTAATCAATCGGTCATGTTCATCTCAACACTGCTCATCTTTGCACTACAAAAGCCAAAGATATTCTTCAGAATCATTCATCTTTTGCACTACAAAGCCAAAGATATTCAATAATATCATCATTTAAGGCATCGAGGATGATGAAAAATATTTTTAAAGAAACGAATCCAAAGAAACAAAATGACAAGGATTAAGGATTAAGGATTCGTACTTGGTTTTATCCACGCCCAAAAATACCTCAAAATAATCATAGTGGTGTAAAATTCAAGAATGATCAAAACATGGATACAATCAAAGCTAGTATCCGTAATAGATGTTTTTGACGAAAAGAAGAAATTTTATTTTTCTATGAATAATAATCAGATATCGTGAATAAGATCTGATACGTGAATAGTGCCGATACGTGAATAGTAACTCAAACACCAAAAGATAGAAATTCCACAAAAAAACATCTTCACGCTTCATTTAATAAGACTCGTGAATAAGAACTCGTGAATAAGAACTCATGAATAGTAACTCGTGAATAAGAACTCATGAATAGTAACTCGACATGAAAAAGTTCCAAATTTGATAAAAACTTCAGATCAACATTTCAAAGATAATGATATTGAAGAAATAATATCATTACAAAAAAATAATATCCCTTACCTCGAAAGATTAAGACTTAAATTTAATAACGATATAGTCTTTGAAGGAACTTGCAGACCGCCTAACAATACTCAAAGTATACTCACAAGAATACGCTCAATATATCGAGAGAAATAGAGAAAACTTCAGGTTTAAAGGTGTGTTTTCAATTCTAACCTAAGCACCCTATTTATAGAAAAATGCTTAAACACCAAAGCAGAAAATTAAATATAATATTAATATATTTTCCATATTTTCTTTAGCCCACCTTAGAAAACTGATCTCAGCCCATTTGAATCACATGTGAGGCCAAATTAGTTGCAAAAAACGTTTTTCTCAAAATAATTAACTAAAACTCCCAAAATTAATTATTTGAACTTCTAACTTCAATAATTCATAATAAATAGCCCTTTCATCAGAAAATTCGAATCTCGCGACTTTTTATAGGAAATTCAATTCTCTACAACTTTGCAGAAGAAAGTTTTTCCAAATTCCAAATAGAAATTGACCGAAATCCACAAACAGTGATTTTTACAAGCTATAATCAAATTTCTATCGAATAATTGTGTCCACCAACACACAAAACATGTGTTAAACATTTAATGCCACAAAATACTCTTCCTCCTCATATACTCATATATCCCACATTCATTGTAAAAATATCACCGCTTAATATATTATTAAAATAATATATTTAAATGAATTATTTTATCGTAAAAAGATAAAATATTAATTTTCAACAATTGTCATTTTAAAATTTTCTCCATCTATATCCACATAAAATCAATATTTTCCTCATCATATAAATCAATAATTAATTATTCACAAATAATATTACGTAATCACATTATTGACAACTGTGCGCTTCCTGGAAAGAGGGGGCTTTCAATAAGAATTTCTTCTAATCGTAGCCAAGCAATTAGATGACCAAACCTCTCCTTAGACAGAACTTTTTAGACATTGCCAATAATGTTATCTAATAATATTATTCAGATAATATGAAAGATACTGTGTAATGACAATTATTGAAACAACAAATTAATATAAAATATCAACGCAAAGAATTATTAACTCAATAAAATACTCGAATAAGAATTATCAGTAACCATTATTGAGTAATGCCTTCACGTAAGAATCAATAATTGGTGCAATACTGTGTCTACTTGTTCAACAACGCCGTATTAGTGTGTTTTAACCAACGGGTATTCCAACAAGATAATTCTGTAATAATTACGCCAGTTATTTAAAAACAACTTATATTTGTCGTTTTCTTCATCCAATCGCTTTCAGTTATGAGGGCCCACACACGGTCGCTACTTGTCGCATTTAATATTCCCAAACAATCTTAATATTCCACGACCAAACGAATATTCCCCATTTATAATGAATATTTTATAACCACTTATTTTGAAATATTTGCATATTTAACCCTTAACTATCCACATTAATCAAATCAACCCTTACTATTTCAAAATAATAAATAAAGGAAATTCCTTTTATTTAAAAAATTTCTGGTCTTACAACCTCCCTCCTTATGAAATTTCATCCTCGAAATTGACGACGACGTGCACAGTGTTTGAAAAGGTGAGGATACCTCGCTTTCATTTCCGCTTTCCAATTCCTGTGTCATTTCCTCTATAGCATGATTCCTCCACAAAACTTTAACTTGTGGTATGACCTTTCTTGCTGTAGGACATGCTCCTTCCTATCCAACATCTTGACAGTACCTCCTCATACGTTAAGTCTTCTATATCTCGTCCGGCTTCTAACTCAATAACGTGGTTCGGGTCTTTCACATATTTACTGAGCACAGATATGTGAAACACATTATGAACACGAGACATACTTGGAGGTAACACAAGTCTATAGGCTACATTTCTTACTTTGGTCAAGAATTTGAAATGGACCAATAAATCATGGATTGAGCTTTCTTCTCTTCCCAAATCTTGTAACTCCCTTCCATGGAGCAACTCGCAACAATACATGATCCCTACATTAAATTCCACGTCCTTTCGATGAAGATCCGCATAACTCTTTTGTCGATCTTGTGCTTGGTTTGTATACGTTATTCGAATCATTAGTCATACGTACTAACTCGGGTCCCAACAATGTTGCTTCACCCACCTCATCCCAACATATCGAGAACGACATTTTTGTCCATATAATGCTTCAATGGAACCATGCCTATATTTGTTTAATAACTATTGTTGTATGAGAATTCCACCAATGGCAAGTACTTATCCCAACTTCCTTTGAAATCTAGGACACGAGTTTTAATATATCTTCAAGAGTTTGAGTAGTCCTTTCTCGATTGCCCATCCATTTGAGGATGGTATGCCAAACCCAATCGTAAATTCGCGCCCATAGCTTTCTACAAACTAACCCAAAACTATGGATACTTGGCATGCCACGCAATCTCATAATCTCATTTACGTACATACGAGAAAGACGTTCAAGGAATAAGTCTCGTATCGGTAAAGAAATGAGTAGACTTGGTTAATCTATCAACAATAACCCACATCGCATCTATGCCTTGAGAAACCTTGGGAAGATTAGTGATGAAATTGTGGTAATGTGTTCCCACTTCCATTTCAAAATCTCAAGTGGTTGCAATGGACCCTTTGGCACTTGATGCTCGCTTTACATGTTGATAAGTTAATCATCTCGAGATAAACTACGCGATCTCTCTCCTCATATTGCTCCACCAAAATGTATGTTGAAGATCATAATACATTTTGGTACTCCCGTGATGGATTGCAAACAATGTGTTGTGTGCTTCCATCATGATTCTATGCTTCAAATCAAAATCATTAGGAATGCCAAGTCCGAGTTGACTCAAGTATTCCTTCTTCATCAATTCTCGCCTTAGGAATAGCTCCTTCTTGTACTTTCTTCTTCATACGCATCGACTCGGGTCTGGTGGGTTTGAGCAACCTTAACTTTTTCTATTAAAGTTGGCTCTACGCGATACTTGACATCATCGCACTCGCTCCCGCATATGATCTTCTACTCAACGCGTCGCCTACCACGCTCGCTTTTCCAGGATGGAATGATCGTAACATGTCTTTGAAATGAGTCTCCTCTTGAGTTCTTCGCTCTTCCCACATTCCTTGCTCCATTCGAATTTTGTATCTCTACGAGTCACCATATTAATGGAATAGCGATTCGAGAATATCCTTCAACGAATCTCCGATAATAACCAACTAAGCCTAGAAAGCTACGTATTTCGATTCTCGACTTAGGTTGCTCTCAATCGTGACTCATATCCCAATCTTGGATAAAGACGTCACAATGACACCTATCGCTTTACTATCGCATCGAATATGACGTCCCTACAGAGAGTTCGGCTTAGTGAATTCCACAAAGGAAGTCACAAGATAAAGGCTCGGTACCAAATTTATAGTTGAATTTTTACTCCACGAAGTTCAATAGAGCCATTCGATATGAGATTTTAGAAATGAGTTTTGTCTGGGGTTCAAATTCGATACAAAAATTTAATATCGAGCTTTGGGAGTAAGCCAAGAAATTCTTCGTAAAATACGCCGAGAAAAATCAATAACAACAGAATATTATTCAAATCGACGTGTCTTTATTCAAATCCATAACATGGACTAAGAAAATTTGACATCCGTAATAAACGAATGACTTCATGGCTTGATATGAAAATGTTTGACTACAATGGTTTGATTGCTTGAATTGAATAACGGGTTGCTTAGAATATGAAAACTAACAACCTTACGAAAATAATCAATTTCGGCATGATGAGTAGTTAACCTTAAAATCACATCAAAAACAAATATCTCTATAGAAATAAGGTTAACGGTAATGTGATAGTGCCAACTGAATCAAGCAAGATTTATAAACAATGGATGTGATGAAAGTTTCTCCTAACGGAGTTTCCACAGATAGTCAAAGTCTAATTTCTCCCGAGTCAAGTTTAAACGTTGAGCGCAAGTAAGAGAGATAAAAAAGAATGGGTAGAATCGATATCTAGTAAGGTATATACTTCGCAAGAATTTATAATTAACTAACCCGTGCTAACTTCGTTCGGGTTCCTCAGATTTTGACCGTCCACGACAAACGCTCTTCCAAGAACCGCTGACTTTGACTTTCTTTGGGACATCCTTTTGAGTCACCATTCTCATTGGATCGGTTTCGATATCGTATAATCTCGGCGATATGTCCTTCTTTTCCACAATTATAGCATACCTTAAACTGCTGTGGGCGCTTTGGTGATATGTCCCTCTTTCCGCATTTGTAACATATGACCGGTGGTCGTTCTCCTCCCCTTAGAACCGGGGCTTTCACGCAAGACCGCCATCTTCACATAGTCGTTTGTTAAATATCCTCTTTTTAAAATCTCCTCCCGACTCGCTTTCTTCTATTTTCATGGCCACGATTACCACCAGAGTGGTTACCGCTTTTCTCAGATTCTTCTTTCTCCGCCGGTTATCGTTATTCATGATCGCTATCTTCTAGATGATCCTCACAGTTATGGTCCCTCGGTTGAACGTATTTTCGTTATCTCGCTTCTAACAACCGAGCCCTGCTTGACAACATCCTGAATAGAGAAAATTTATGAGAAATGAGATATCTTGACGTATGTCGGGTTTCAAACCTCTCGAAACATCCGCGTCATACGCTCCTCATTCTCCACCAAATGAGGTGCAAACTCGGATAACTCCGCGAACTTCGCCAGACTTTGGGACACCGCCATGTTATTCGCGCTTCTAGTCTAATAAACTCCACTTCCTTCATATGACGAATACTTTCGTGGAAGTACTTGTCATTGAACTGCTTCAAACGTCTCCCACGACATCTTGAAAGTGCACCGGATGGATACGCTTCACGATTCCCACCGATGAATCACGCCGCCACGGAACATAAAGGTGGTGAATGGAACTTTCGTTCCTCCGCATCCTAAGACATCGAATATCTTGGTAATTTGTTTGACCCACGTCTCTCGCTTTAATCGGATCCGGCTTTCCCGAATTCGGTGGTCCCAACTCTTTGAACTAGCTTGTTGTGACCACTGTGAATCATTATCATTTCTCCTCAGATTTTGAACACGAGTCTCCTCGTCTGCGATTTTGCATGAATCGCAAAAAGCTTCTAAACATCCCCTCGCTCATCATCTCGCTCAATTGGTGTTGTTCATGGGAGGAACATTGCCACGACTGTTGCGCGCTCTCCTCGTTGGTGAGTACAGCATCTCCACTGGGTCTCATTTACTCCAATCGTTAATATTCTTAGTCGACATTCTCAAATACCATGTCATAAAATAAGGGTTAATTAAGAAAATCAATATATCACATAATATCCCTATATATCTTGACCAACTAACAAATAAGCTTAGGTAGGACACACTAATGAAGGATTTACCTCTCTCTCCTCCTAGTTCTATTCCCCGATCTCCGCCAGAGATCATATCCTAAGCTCGATACCAAACTCATGACGCCCCCAAAATAGTATACATCACCTATTCGAGTTGTCAATACATGGTACGTAAACAACTACAACTTTATTATTACAACAAGAAAAGCTGTGAGTTTGAATACAAATATTATCTTCTGATAATATCTATACTCAAATAAATCCTCATCACATTATTGATTCATTATTTTACAAAATGGTGAGGACTACTAAACAACTCTCTCTAGAACCTTCATTCCATACCCCGACTAAGATTGCTACATTCTCGCCTCGAGAAGAAAAATGGAACAACAAGGAAAAGGGTGAGCTCAACTAGCCCAAGAAAAGAATATTATGACTAAGATAATATACAAAAAAATTATCATTAGTCTTCAACAGGAAAAATCTGATAGAATACAATGACAACAAGTTTCGAGATCAATATTCGCAATGAAATAATAATTCATAGAAGAGTTACGTAGAGAATGAAATCTACTATAATCTATGAATTTAATAGTCCATCATCAATATTTTATCCTCAGTAACATCAATCAATATGCATCTGAATCAAATATTCATCTTTTTTACTTCTGCCAAAGATATTCATCATTTGGTCATGTTCATTTAAACACTGCTCATCTTTGCACTACACAGCCAAAGATATTAATCAATCGATCCATGTTCATCTCAACACTGCTCATCTTTGCACTACAGCCAAAGATATTCAATAATATCATCATTTAAGACCGAGGATGATGAAAAATATTTTAAAGAAACGAATCCAAAGGAAACAAAAATGACAAGGATTAAGGATTAAGGATTCGTACTTGGTTTTATCCACTTCCAAAAATACCTCAAAATAATCATAGTGGTGTAAAATTCAAGAATGATCAAAACATGGATACAATTAAAGCTAGTATCCGTAATAGATGTTTTAGACGAAAAAGAAGAAATTTTATTTTTCTAATAATAGACCAGTATCGTGAATAGTCTCAGATACGTGAATAAAGGCCAGAGATATCGTGAATAAGTAACTCAGACACCAAAAGATAGAAATTCCACAAAAAAACATCTTCACGCTTTCATGAATAAGACTCGTGAATAAGAACTCGTGAATAAGAACTCATGAATAAGAACTCGTGAATAAGAACTCTCATAAATAGTAACCCCGATATGAAAAAGTTCCAAATTTGATAAAACTTCAGATCAACATTTCAAAGATAATGATATTGAAGAAATAATATCATTACAAAAAAATAATATCCTCTTACCTCGAAAGATTAGTACTTACAAAATAAATACCGGTATAGTCTTTGAAGGAACTTACTGCACCGCCTAACAATACTCAAAGTATACTCACAAGAATACGCTCAATATATCGAGAGAGAATATAGAGAAACTTCAGTTTACGGTGTGTTTTTCAATTCTAACCTAAGCACCCTATTTATAGGAAAATGCTTGAATAACACCAAAGCAGTAAAATTGAATATAATATTAATATATTTTCCACATTTTCTTTAGCCCACCTTAGACAACTGATCTCAGCCCATTTGAATCACATGTGAGGCCAACTTAGTTGCAAAAAACGTTTTTCTCAAAATAATTAACTAAAACTCCCAAAATTAATTATTTGAACTTGAACTTCAATAATTCATAATAAATAACCCTTTCATCAGAAAATTCTGAATCTCATGAGTTTTTATAGGAAATTCAATTCTCTACAACTTTGCAGAAGAAAGTTTTTCCAAATTTCAAATAGAAATTGACCAAATCCACAAACAGTGATTTTACAAGCTATAATCAAATTTCGGTCAATAATTGTGTCCACCAACACACAAAACATGTGTTAAACATTTAATGCCACAAAATACTCTTCCTCCTCATATACTCATATATCCCACATTCATTGTAAAAATATCACCGTTAATATATTATTAAAATAATATATTTAAATGAATTATTTTATCGTAAAAAGATAAAATATTAATTTTCAACAATTGTCATTTTAAAATTTTCTCCATCTATATCCACATAAAATCAATATTTTCCTCATCATATAAATCAATAATTAATTATTCACAAATAATATTACAGAATCACATTATTGACAACCGTGCGTTCCTGGAAAGAGGGGCTTTCCAATAAGAATTTCTTCATCTTGGCCTTGATTAGATGACCAAACCTCTCCTTAGATGTAACTTTTTAGACATTGCCAATAATGTTATCTAATAATATTATTCAGATAATATGAAAGATAATTGTGTAATGACAATTATTGAAACAACAAAGAATATAAAATATCAACGCAAAGAATTATTAACTCAATAAAATATCGAATAAGAATTATCGTAACCATTATTGAGTAGTGCCTTCTTACGTAAGAATCAATAATTGGTGCAATACCGTGTGCTACTGTTCAACAACGCGTATTAGTGTGTTTTAACCACCGGGTATTCCAACAGTATTAACAGTAACAATTACGCCGTTATTTAAAAACAACTTATATTTGTCGTTTTCTTCATCCAATCGCTTTTCGTTATGGGGCCCACATGGTCATTTGCTTGCGTCATTTAATATTCTGACAAAGATTTAATATTCCACGACCAAACGAATATTCCCCGAAGCGATAATGAATATTTTATAACCACTTGCTTATTTTGAAATATTTGCATATTTAACTCTTAACTATCCACATTAATCAAATCAACCCTTACTATTTCAAAATAATAAATAAAGGAAATTCCTTTTATTTAAAAAATTTCTGGTCTTACAAAAGCTAATCTTAACCCGGGAAGGGTCAGATGAAGTGATCAAGTACCAAAGCCGTGTTTATCGGTTAAAGGCACTAGATGGTTCCGAGATCAAGAATACTTGGCATCTTGACGAGCTTCGGAAATATTTTCAATAAAGATTAAGTCGAGCCTTACCTAAGTCTCATACCACGATTGTTCATTATCAATAAGAAGTCACTTTTTCATAATTGATCCTGGTCCTATTTGTCCTAAGGTCACAATGGTGTAAGGAGGTATGGTAGGAATCGCTGGCCATTCGATGGCGTTTCATAAAGGTCCTTATGATCCTATATTGATTTTACTAGGTGGTAAATCAATGGCCACTATCGATCCCGGGTCCTATTTGTCCTAAGGTCACAATGGTGTAAGGAGGTATGGTAGGACTCACCGGCCATTCGATGGCGTACCCATAAAGGTCCTTATGATCCTATATTGATTTTACTAGGGTGGTAAATCAATGGCCACTATCGATCCCGGTCCTATTTGTCCTAAGGTCACAATGGTGTAAGGAGGTATGGTAGGACTCATTGCCATTCGATGGCAAATTTCATAAAGGTCCTTATGATCCTATATTGATTTTACTAGGGTGGTAAATCAATGGTCACTATCGATCCTCAGATCTTGGCCCTTATATATTTGTTCTACCCCGAGAGGTAAGCAAGATTTCGATGGTGCAAGGAGGATCGACTAAGTTCACCTCACATACGATCGATCTCACACTTCTTGTCGATGAGCATATATTACTTTATTTTGTTTAAATTTTGAGTTCAGCCATTTAATTCATTAAGATGAATCATCAATAAAAATTCACTTTACTTTATTTCATAAATTAACCATTATGTGCCATATCCGATTCACTAGTGGGATTAGTTTATTAATCTTCAATTATTGACAAGAAATTAATCAAAATGTAAGTCATGATCAAGACAGCTTAAAGATTCATTCATTCATGTTAATAATAAACCAATCCCATAATTACGTAAACTTTAAAGTAGTTAAATTTTTACATAAAATAAAAAGCAGATTTAACATTCAGGCCCCACCTTCATCATCTGGAGTTGAGAAATGTCGGGTCCAACTGAAAGCAAATTGATAGCTTCTCTTTTTCCTCGCCTCTAAATCTTCGTACCCTTCTCCGAGTATACCTTCAAGATTTCGGCATTAAGTTCGTCCAATTCACAGTAGAACTTTCGAATTTGCTCCGGATCTCTTCAATGTAAGAGGGCCCCATCCTTCAAGATCCTTTATTTTGTGGCGAAGTTTGTGATGTTTAGCCTTATGCCTTCGCAGCTTCGTCTTGAGCCTTCGTCTCAAATTTCACCAAGTTGTATAACCAAGCTTCGGTTGGTTGAAGAAAAATCCTCATTTTTGCCTCAGGAGTAAGTTTTCTTCTGACCAAACCAAAGATTCATATCGATCCAAAGCTTGTTGGTGGCTTCGAGCAACCCAACCCATCCTCGTGGGTTCTTAACTCGTCGTCGAGATGTCTTCAAATCCATCCTAGCCCGATCTAATTTCGCTTTGAAGACCGTTGATGGTATGAAAAGAATCTTCACGACCGCTTTCTCTCTCGATCCAAGGTTGATTTCAGACGATGTTTATCTCGCTTGTCTCATGAAATCTTCCTCGGCTTCCATTTATGTGTTTTTTGATGCAATCGTCTCAAGACAAAGATTAGCTCCATATATTTTCAAAATATTCAAGTCAATGTCTAAATATTCAAAGGAGAACAGAGATATAGAAGAAGAAGAAATTGTTATTTACCTTAGCCAAATAGCTCATCCCCTCATCGAGCAGATTTCCGTCTGTGTGATCATCAAACCGGTGGTCGCGAAGGTGTTCAACGAAAGCTCAAGAAGGTCGAAGGGGAAATTGGCATTGAACTCAGGCCACAGGGTCGGAGATCCCACACCTCGGATGGTAACCTGCACTGAGGGACCGGGTCGTTTAGGAAAAGTCTTGGCCTTTCGTGAGAGAGAGAGCTACTGCTCGGAGGGGTAGTAGGGTCGCGTGTATGTTTTCAATTGTAGGAGATTTATTTGGGGTGGGTCCTTGAGGTGTTGAGGCGAGGGCGTAACTCGGATGGCTATCGAGTTCGCTTTCTTTCTTGGATAGCGTTGGAATCCCTTCGCCCCGGTCACCGCCTTCGTCTAATCTGTATTTCTACTGGGGGGCACGAAGGGTGGGATAATCAAGACCGAGGCACCCCCGAGTTCTTCTAAGCGAGCTAGAGGGGTTATTTTTGTTTTTAATTTTTTGGTCCGAAGGACACTTCTTCGATCAGACGATCGAGTAAGCCTCCTCGCCAAGGATTAGCTATGGGGTTGGCTCTTACTTTACGTGTGGATTCGGAGGGGTGACAAGAGGGGTGACACGGGTTTCTGGTGGCTCTCCTTTTCGACGAGGATGAAGAGCCTCTTCGTACAAGAACCTCTTCACCTCTCGCTTTTTCTTGCTCGAATTCATCCGTATGAATTTCCGGGGTTTGCTCACTTTTCGGAGTGGATTCTGCTGGTAGATTCTCAACAGCGGCTTCAAGACTTCCTGACAAAAATCTTCGAACTCCTTTATTTCTAAGGAGCTCGATTCGACGATCGAGAATCTTGCATAAAACAAGCAATCCTATGTTTAATTACACATCATAAAACTTTTTCAAAAATTTATATATATGAAATAAACCAATACTCACACTTATGGTCATATAACCATGCCTGCTTCGAGAAGAGTCCATATTTCCACTCCTCCTTGGGGAAATTGTCGAAAAGTTCCATCATTTCCACTTCCCGCTCTTCGAAATGTCTCCGGTCACAGAGATCTTTTCGTCGATTGCCCAGCCGGTGTGAGAGAAGAAATCTCGGACCTTTGACGTAGAACCACTTCTCATGCCATCCCCTATTGCTCAAGGAGGTGTTCCCCAGATGAACGTCTCTCGAACTTTTCTCCGCACTTCTAGAATGTTTGCTAAGGGCCTTGAACCCTTTCTCCCCGGATTGTACTATTTTGTAGACAAAGTGAAGAAGAAGTCGAGGAGGCTCGACGCCCAACTCATGGCGAAAAGCCACAAAGGCCGAATGTGAATGTAGGAGTTTGGTGCCAACTGGGAAAACCCCACACCCAGGAACCCCAATATGGTCACTATAAAAATGTGCAGGGGAAAACGAACCCCCTTCTCCAGTAAGGTCATAGGGGACGGTACCATCCAACCTTCCTATTGCTTGGTACATCTTTTCACTAGATCCGGGTACCACGATCAAGTGGGTATCCTAATATGTTACTGAGATCGAACCTCTTTAGTTCAAATTTCAATCATGATAGAAGGAGTGTTGGCATGCGAGAAGCGATCCGTGCTCCTGTAGTATTCAGAGGGGGTTTTTGGAGTTTTTGGGTTGGGGTTTGGTGGAACCACTGTGATCGGTGTTACCAGTATTGGGGAACTTTGTTCAGAGTTTTGGGAAGCCATTTGTGACGGTTTTCAGAGAAAGATCAGAAAGTTCAGAAAGGCGCTCGAATTTCAAATGAACAGGTAAAACTGTCAAATTTGATAAAGTTATCCTTTTATACTGACGGTTACACGGTGTTCAAGGCTGGTATATTAAATGTTAGTAATGATTTGGAATTTGAATGGGAAGCGTCCGGTCTCGGGTCCAGATATTTAATAGATGTATTTTTCCGATTTGGGCCTTTGATCTCCTTTCATTTCATTTCGTGAGCAATAACCGCACATTTCAATTACCTCTTATTATGGATCTTCAAGAAATATCATGGACTATTTATAGTTTTCTATTAAACATTCTGCTCAACAAAAAACTAGGGGCAATGTTGGGTCATGATATTTTATCTCATCACGTGTAGATTGGGCTTACTCATTTAATTAATCTATTGGGCCTTTATTATCGAACCATGAAAGTCATTGAGCCCAGCTTATCCTATTATTTCCATTTCGACTTATAAGACCGGGTTGGTTCGGTGGATCGATCCTTTGGACATTTTAATATCTATTATTTTGACTTGAATGATGAAAAAAGCATGACGGTTGACTGAGAACCTCGCCATGCATTAATGTGGATGAGATTATAACCCACGGCCAGTAAAAATGCGACCAAAAGCGTTGGATAAACTACATGCGATTTAGTAGAACCCATCGGATCAAGGGGTGTGTCGGGGTAGTAGTGGGTGGGTACTACGTAATCCGTGCAAGGAGAGTATGACTTAGCAAGGAAGTCTTCACAAAGAGGTAGGTACACACATTTTATCATTCATATTTACGTACACACAACGAATTATTATGATCATCTATCTCAATACATTAGGCATTACATCCTCCATTTTGTTAACCTTGTGAACACGCTCATCGACTCTCACGCCTCGAAATTTATCCCCAGATTTTAACAAATTCCCGCCAAGCTTGGTGTTTATCGTGTTTATGTATCGCGGGGACCGGAAGCGTCTTATGTGATTGGGACGTGGCAGAAGATCTTGGCGTTAACAAATATCTTAACAATTAACTCAAAATTACAAAATCCGATACAATAAGATTACACACAAATTAATCTACATGGCTCGCAAACTAAATGTTCTTCACATCTCCACAATGATTTTTCCAACAGCATGGCCCTCGATGCTCTTAGCCCAAGCATCTTGCGTTTTAGTAAAATGATACTTGGAGTCTACCACTGTCTTAAGCTTCCCTTCTTTCATCAACTTAACTAGATAATCCAAGTCCTCAGCTTTGTGAGCTACAAACAGAGGATGCAGTTGCTTCTTTGAGCATGAGAGTTTCTTCGCAGCAGAAGTGGCCAAGGCCTTGGGGCTAGGGGTAATATCCACTACCTTCCCCTCCGAGCTCAAAACATTCTCAAAAGTAGACCAACTAACACCTGTGGTGCAGTGTACCACAGCATCATATTTCCGGCCTGATGGGCTTATCAAAGCTTTTCCATCTGGTGTCCTGTAGTCGAGAACCTCGTCCGCTCCTAGGCTCTTCACGAAATCGCTGTTGCGAGCGCCACAGGTGACTGTCACATGTGTGTTTCCTAGCTTTGCAAGTTGAACAGCATAGTGACCCACGCCGCCTGAAGCAGCCGTGACAAGAACATTCATTGGTGGGCCGTTTTTGTCGAGCTTCACTCCAGCCGTGGTGAGGCACTGGTAAGCTGTGAGGCCAGGAGTACCTAAAGCGGCACATTCGCCGGCTGATAGCTCATGTGGCCTTGGAACCATCGATTCTTCCTTCACCACAGCATACTCAGCTAGTCCACCTCCAGTCTGTTTTGATATCATAATGAAGAAAACTAAGCATATACCCAACAGAGAAAATGTCTACCTTGTTTCATCACTATATGAATGGGAACACCCACTGTAATAAAAAGAGAAATAAAAGGAAAGTTACCGTAGTGCCAAGCATGGCTACAACTTTGTCACCCTTCTTGAATTTTGTAACTCCAGGTCCAACCTCCACAACTTCACCTGCTATATCAGAACCTGTTCCAAAATAAAGGAAATCATGAGCAAAAATTAAAATTGTCTAGCTTGTTGCATCAAGTTTTGTGGTGTAAATAACATGATTAAGCAAAATGGAAGCTAAAAATGGACCATTTACAACCAAAAAAGAATATTAGCACTACCAGTGTAATCGATCTTACCAGGAGTATGAGGAAATTTTTTGGGCGCAAAAGGACGCAGAAAGCCATGCTGAATTTTATAATCAATTGGATTTATGCCAACTGCTTCCACTTTTACCAAAATCTCGCCTTTCTTAGGGGTAGGTACAGGAATTTCAACATGCTGCAAAAGGCGCAAGGTAAAATCTTTTAATTTTCTTGTTTACATCATGGGTAGCAAAGAAAAATCTCAACGACTTTAGATTCATTCCTGCATGATGATTCCTTGATTTAGGAAGCACATTTGTGGTTTATCAATATCAATATTATGAGATTGGGGGGGGGGGGGGGGGGGTTGAGCTTGGCATTGTCAAGACAGGATGTGTGAGTGTCTTCAAATTAGCAAAAATAAAATAAAATATTATGAAATTTTAGCCTTAGGTAGGCGCATAAACACCGATATTAATATATGTGTATGTATGGATATAAACAGTGAAATATGCGTGTAAAAGATCCAATCATTATTATTACATAAATCAAAATAAATCCCTCTCACGATAAAAAATTGAATTTTACTGGCAGTAATAAGAGCTAAACATCGAAAATAAAGAGAACCCATCAAAGATCTGACCAAATGAAGACCAAAAGGGGGAGGGGGAGGGTTGCTTTTACATGAGTTAACAACTTAATGGTAATAATACCTGCAAAGCAGCAGCATCATTTCCATAGCTAGAGTACTGAACAGCTCGCATGATTAAACAACAAGTTTATAGATCGGAAGAGGAATAAGTAAGAAATATGAGAAACAGAGAAGGAGATGTTAATGAATTGGGATTGGGCAAAAGCAGGCTTGAGTTGCTGGAAAATGATTAAGCCCGGTGGGGTTTATAAAGGAAAGGAGGTGTTTATAGAATTATTTTATTATTGGCTGTCGCATCATCGCATGCATTTTCCTTTATTTATTCAATAACACTACCGGAAGGAAGACACTGAACACACAAATAATTGTACGGAATAAACCGCGGGAAAAAGCATCTTTATCTCGTTGTAGTTATCGATTTGTAATAATTTAGCCACTGAAATTTTTAAAAAAATAGAATTGATCCATTTAACTTTTTAAAATTTTTTTAATTAGGTTATTTCGTCTAATTTTACTGACAGAGATCAAATAATTTAAAATATTTTCTTACGTGACTTTTTTAAAAAAAAGATCAATACATGTAATTTTCTAACTGGCTTGAAAAAAACACATAAACCCAAAGTAATCAGTAAAACTTTATTTCACTCAAATTAATCAAGTCGTCATCTCCCCAAATCAGAGTCAAGTTCTACCTCTCTAACCACCACCACCAATCTCCAAGCTCGCCGAAAAAAAAAAGAAACCCCACCATCAACGTCTTTCATTGACCGAAATGAAGAGCAAAAATAGATAAAGAAAACAGAACACGCACCCATGAGCAAAAAACTTGAGCCGAATCAATTTACAATAACAACAAAATCTGTTCAAAATCCAACATCATGGCTCAAAACTGAACCGGCAGCCTTCCAATCTCTCAAAATTTCATCTTTTGGCCTTCCCAAATGGCCCATCTCAGATATGTGATTTTCATGGCTTCTACTCTTCGCGTTCCTCCTTTGTGAGTTTCCTTTTGTTATTTCGTTTCATTTTGCGTTTTTAGCTTGTGGGTATGGTTGAATTTGGGGTTTTAGTTGTGTAATTGATCTACGTTGTTAAATAATTGCATTGGAATTTTATAATGGTTCTCTATCTTTCGAAGCATTTTCTGCTCATGGGTATAATTGAATTTGAGTTTTTCCTTGTTTACTTGTGAGTATAGTCGAAGTTGGAGTTTTAGCTCTGTAATTGTAATTGATGTGTGTTGTTAACTAATTGCATTGCGATTTTACAATGATTCTATTTTTCTAAGTATTTTCTGCTCATGGGTATGATCGAATTTAGAATGAAAAATCGGGGGTGTGTAACTTTAATTGGGATATAAGATTTTTCTTGGATAATGGTTGTGTATGTGAAGCTATGATTTGATCGGAGATTTGAGAATTTTCTTAGATGGTTATCGGAATAGTAGAGGATAGTGGTTCGTTAGCCGGAAAGAAGAGAGAGAAAAGAGAAAAAATAAGTGGAAAAGATAAGAGAGAAAATGATGGTCAAAGAAGACAAGGAAGGAGAAGTTTTTATTTAAAAATCCACGTATTTTGTTTTCTTTAAGCTAAGTAAAAAAATATGTTAGATTATTTGACGTCTGTAATAAAATTGGACAGAATGAGTCACTTAAAAAAATTAATGGGTCAATTTTATATTTTTAAAATTTAGTGTTCAAATGTTTACAAGTCCACAAAGCATAAATGCGCTTTTTGCCTATAAACCGCGTTAATCGCCGTTGGCAGTTCACATGTGCATAGCATAGGGAGTAGACAGTAGTTGTAATATATATATATATATATATATATATATATATATATTAGGACAAGATGTGAAAATGAAGATACATACATATATTGTAAGAATTCAGTTTTTATAAATAAAGATAAATTTTTATAAATATTATTTTGAATATTATAAAATAAATTTGATATAATGTTATAGTTATGGGTAATATTTATAAATTTTACAAAAGTAGTTAAATTGTTATAAAATATTCGTTTGGTTTAGAATATTCTTTTCAATATTAATATTCGCATAACTACCAATCATTGCAATTTTAATAATTAACCAAGATTGTCGTAGCTAGAAAACGCACAAAATTATCTTTCTATAAAAATAACGACTTTTATGCTATATTTAAAAACATTGAACTACCCGGTGGTAAAAGATGCGAATACTGGCGTGGTTGCGTAAGAAGCACTAGATTGATTATCGATCTTTACGTTGAGAAGTCACTTACCATACTTTCAATTATTCTTCTGATAATAATCACGATCATATCTCTTATATTATTGATTCAATTATTGTCACAAAGATTATCTCAGATAATATGTTATATTATTAATTGAGACGACAAGTTATAAATGATTAATAATTGTTGAAAGATTAAAAATGTGTTGATTAAAAATAAAATGATTTGTGGTAATATCTATTCAATCCTCATGTATATAAAAGAGTGTTATGAGATGTTTGTGGTAAGTTTGATTATTTGATGGGGGCCCATATGTCATCATCTAAGAAGCCTCTTCATCGATAAGAATTACCTTTGTGAATAGTAATTACCTTCGTCAATAGTATTTACCTTCACAATCGATAGTAATTACCTTCTTCAATAAGTAATTACCTTCGTCGATAAGTAATTACCCTTCGCAAATAAATAGTAGTTGTCCTTCAATATTACCAAGAGTTAATCGCTTCTTGATTGTTCCAAGTTAATTACTACCCTTCATGAAATAAGTATATTCTTCAATATTACCAAGAAATCATTTTGATTCTTCGTTAAGCATCAAAGAGCCACCCTCGCTTTTTCTATAAATAAAAATTCATTCCTTCATTATTTCTTACTAATTCAATTGAACTCTACAGAGAAAACTATATAGAGAGCAAGAAAAGTATTCTCGCTACTTCACTTTTCTAATATTCATTTCTTCAAGTTAGGGAATATTATTTGTTGTAATTCGTGAGTGTGTTATTCTTTCTTATTCACGAAGAGAAACTTCATTATTCCATTCTTTATTATTCTATTGGAATAACTCCGTAAAAAGTGGCATACCCTATACATAACTTGTATACGCAGATACCTATACTTGGTGAAATCCTTATGTTATTCCATTCTTATTTATTCTGTTGGAATAACTCAGATACGTGGTTAATTCCTATACTTGGTGACATTCTTCTATTATTCTGCTTTTTATTATTCTCATTGGAACATCCTATCTGTGTGTTTTTACACCTAACCGGTTCCGCCTTTTTATTATTATTTTGTTGGAACATCCTCGCTCGTGTGTTTTACACCGCACTGGTTCCATTTTTATTATTCCGCTCTTTATTATTCTCGTCGAAATATTCTGTCTCGCATCTTTATCGCTTTGGGACCTGGTTCCATTATTTATTATTTCATTTTTATTCTTACATTTGAACATCCTGTCAAGTTGCGTAATTTCACACCGACCTTGTTCCGTTATTATTATTCGCTGGAATAACCTCGTCATGCGGTCTATCATCGCATTTATGGTGATTTCTTTTGTTATTCCATTCTTTATTATACCCAAATGGTTAAAACTTTGACTTATACTCCATGAAATTAGTAGAATATCCTCGATATTTGCGTTTCATCCAAAGATCTTTTCATGAAAATATTCTTCCGATCATTCTTGAATTTTACTTTACAAAACAATGATCGTGTTGACAATTTGGACGTTAATAATTCCTTGGATAAAATAATTCTTGAACTTGTTTTATCAATTTTATATCATCACATCATCCTCACGTTTTATATTATGTTGAAAGTCATCTACATGGCCTATAGTGCGTAGATGAACTTGGTATGATTATGACGAGGGATTATTCGGTGTAATCATTTAATCGTAGTAATGTTACAAATGATGTGATGAAAGTCATCATCATGGCACCAGAAGTGCGTAGATGGACTTGATGCGATTATGACTGCGATTATTCGATTGTAATCATGATCGTAATGTTACAAATGATGTGATAAAAATTCTCGATTATCGTAGTGCGTTGATGGACGATTGTTGGCATCATCACGAATTATTAATGAATACACAACTATTCTCGGGCCGTAGGTGCATGAATAATTGTGGTCGCGATATCTTAAAGAATATCCTCTGGCGTAGTGCGAGGGGTGATTCGATGATGTGGAATATTTATTAAAGTTCGAGTCTCAAATATAACAAATGATGAAAACCTTTTAAATCATAAAAGATAGTAGATTTTATTTTCTACTCGACTCTTTTAATGGATTGCTTGTTCTACCGCAGCTTAAACTTGATGTACTATCAGTATTTTTTCAATTTAACATTGTTGGAGGCTAATGATAATTTATTCTCGCATTATCTTAGTCATAATATTTCTTCTTGAAATTAGTTGAAATTTCACCTTTTCTTTCACCGTTTCTTCTGAAATGAGAATATAAATTTGAGACGAGTCGGGGAACGGAGTAATGGTCCGGAGGATAGCATTAGTAGTCCTCACTATTCCGTGAAATAGTGTGATAATAATTATAATGAGGACTCCTTTTGAGTTTGTATGATTTAGTAGACAATATTTGTATTCAAACTCACGCTTTATGTCAGAATGTACACGACAATTATGTTAGTAAGTTGTATTTAAATTCTATACCACGATCCGACTACCCAAGATGGGTGATGTATACCTAATTTTGGGGTGTCACAGTTAGTATCGAGCTAGGGATATGATCCCGGCTAAGATGTGAGAATAATCTTGTGAGGGAGGCAGGGAATAACTTCACTAGTATGACCTACCTAAGTTTATGTGCTATTTTATTGGTCACGTAATATAGAGATAATTTGTTATACGTCAATTAACCTTTTGTTTTGTGGCGATGTCTGAAAATGACATCCGAGAATATTGAGAATAAAGAATGGAGCACGTGAGCGATCGTTGATTCACCACATATCAATAATCGTGATAATGTGCATCGTAGAAGGCGACAATCCTCATGCAAAACAACAACACCGACCAAATGAAGAATGATCAAATGTTCGTGGTTTTATGCAATTTATCTGCAAGCAAGAGCGAGGACTCTGTCCAAAACGTAGAAATTGGAAACACTTGAAAACTCTCGGGTGGTCACCGCTAAATGCAGATCAAGGAGCTGGGACCACCGGAGTTTTAGGGAGAGCCAAAACCACTTCGGCGGAAGCACGGATAAAGCAGATTACAAGATATTTGATGTCTTGGGATGCTCCGAGAGCAAAAGGTCCTTTCTTGGCTTTTATGTTGCGCAGAGGCAGATTCTTGGTGGGAATCTATAAAACGTACTTCAACTCTTTGTCTTCAAGATATCTTGGGAGAAGTTCCAGAGTCGTTCAACGACAAATACTTTCTGAAAGTATTCGCCACATGAAGGAAGTGGAGTTTATCAAGTTGAACAAAAACAATATGACCGTGTCGCAATACGAGGCAAAATTTGTGGAGTTATCACCATTTCCCACTGGTGGATAATGAAGAGAGAATGGCGCTAATGTTTTAAGAGGTTTGAAGTCGAGATACGCCAACATCTTATTTCTCATAAACCGTTTTGTATTCGGATGTTGTAAATAGGGCTCGCTTAGTGGAGCGCGATAACGAGTCAACGTAACTAAAAGAGAGCGGTAAATTAAATTAAAATTATAATACTAATGAGTAGTCATCGAAGCGGTGACAACAAGCGTGGAGGGAATCAACAGCCGGATATGGTAACCAATTCGGTGGTAATCGTACCAAAATAATAAGAATGGACATTTCAAGAAAAGGAGATTCAACAATGATGGAAAGACGTCAAAGACCAAAGACCAAGTTGTTAAGGAAGGAGAAAGACCACCTATCATATGTTTCAAATGCGAGAGAGGGACACATCATCCGAATCGAGCCATCGCCGTCCAAAGCATGTTATAATTGTGGAAGAGAAGGTCACTTAGCTCGATTTTGTTGTTTCATCAAGACAAATTCAACTAGGATGGAGGCACCAAAGGCCGCTCCAAAAAGTCAAAAACCGGAAGGCAAGGAGAGCGTTTGTTTTGACCTCCCAGAGAGCAAGGAACCCGAATGAGGTCATCACGGCTAAGCTTATCATAAATTCTAATGAAGTCTATACTTTATTTGATAATTTGGATTCTACCCATTCTTTTATTTCTCCTATTTCATACCATCGATTAAATTTGACTCAGAGAAATTAGATTTTGACTTATCTGTGGAAACTCCGTTGGGAGAAACTTTCATTACATCCACCGTTTATAAGTCTTGTTTGGTTCAAAATCGGTACCCTCACATTACCTCGTCGATCTTATTTCATTAAAAATACTTGCAGATTTGACGTGATTCTAGGATTGATTGGTTAACTACTTATCATGCAAAAATTGATTGTTTTCGTAAGGTTGTTAGCTTTCATATTCCTAATCAACCTATTATGCTAATTCAAACGACCAAACCATTAAAATCAATCACTTACCATCTCAAGCCATAAAGCTATTCGCTTATCAAAAACGGATGTCAAGCTTTCTTAGCTCATGTCACGATTTAAACAAAAATACGCCGCTTTGAACGATATTTCTATTGTTAATAAATTTCCTGACGTATTCCCAAGAACTTCCCCGCCTACCCCAGAGCGCGTGAAATTGAATTTTGTATCGACCTTGAACCCTGCATGAAAACCTATTTCCAAAGCCCCATATCGAATGGCTCTATCAACTTCGTGAGTTAAAGACCCAACCGCAGGAATTATTAGACATCGGCTTTATTCGGTCCCAAGTACTTCTCCTCGGGGTGCTCCTGCTTCTATTCGTGAAGAAGAAAGAAGATGGGAGTATGCGACTTTGTATTGATTATCGGGAGTCAAATCATGTCACCATCAAAAATAGGTATCCATCGCCACGTATTGATGACCTGTTTGACCAAATTGTAAGAGCCAAATTCTTTTCAAAGATTGATCTTCGTTCCGGATATCACCAATTGAAGATTAGAACCGTGACATTCCAAAGACGGCTTTAACTCTGCAGACGGCATTATGAATTCCTAGTCATGTCCTTTGGATCGACTAATGCTCCCGCCGCCTTCATGGATATGATGAACCGAGTATTCAAGGAATATTTGGATCACTTTGTGATCGCCTTTATCGATGACATCCTTATTTATTCCAAAAGCCGTGAAGATCATGAGCAACACTTGAGGTCGACACTCCAAAAGCTTCGTGAATATAAGCTTTATGCCAAGTTGAAGAAATGCGAGTTCGGCTCAAAGAAGTAGCATTCCTTGGGCACGTGGTATCAAGTCATGGAATATCTATCGACCCAAAGAAAGATCAAGCTATTCAAAGTCGGAATAACCTAAATCGATGATCAAGTACGTAGCTTTCTCGGTTTAAATTTGGTTATTATCGGAGATTCGTGGAAGGATTTTCTCGAATCGCTACTCCATCGACTCAAATTTGACTCGAAAAGATACAAAGTTCTTGGTTGGAGCGAAGAATGTGAGAAGAGTTTTCAAGAACTCAAGAGGAGACTTATTTCAAAGACTGCTCGACAATACCATCCGCCTCGGAGGGATTTGTCATCTACATGTGATGCTTCGCAAAGGGTCGGGATGTGTTCTCATGCAACATGGAAAAGTTATAGTTTATGCCTCATGACAACTCAAAGAATATGAGAGGAATTATCCTACTCACGATCTAGAGTCATAAAATGTTGTCTTCAGACTTAAAATTTGGAGGCATTACTCAGTATGGGGAGAAAGTGGAGATCTTTACGGATCATAAAAGCCTCAAATATTTCTTCACTCAAAAGGAACTCAACACGCGACAACGACGCTGGCTTGAACTGCTGAAAGATTATGATCATACCATCCAATACCATCCCGAAAAAACGAACGTGGTAGCCGACGCATTGAGTAGAAGATCATATGCAAGCACGAAAGCGTTATTATCAACGCAAGGCCCATTTTGTGTGACTTGCAAAGGATGGAGATAGAGTTAAAGACTCTGTGGACGATTTGATGATAATGAGTATACGAGTAGAACCAACTTTAATCGATAAAGTTAAAGCCGCCAAGCTATGACACTTCGAGCCGATGCGTATGAGAAAGAAAGTGCAAGAAGGTGCTTTATCTCTTAGGAAGCAAGAATCGATGAAGAAGGAATACTTCGAGTCAATTCCAGACTTTGTGTTCCTAACGATCCTGATTTAAAGTATAATATCATGATGGAGGCGCACAACACACCATTTGCAATCCATCCTGGGAGTACCAAAATGTATCATGATATTCGTCATACATTTTGGTGGAGCAATATGAAGAGAGAGATAACGCTATTTATCTCAAGGTGTCTAACTTGTCAACGAGTTAAAACGGAGCATCAAGTACCAAAAGGTCCATCAGAACCACTTGAAATTCCGTAATGGAAGTGGGAGCACATTACCATGGATTTCAAGCACGGCCTTCCTAAGGTTTCTCAAGGCATCGATGCGATTTGGGTCATTGTTGATAGATTGACCAAGTCTCGCTCATTTCTTACCGATACAAGAAACTTATACACTTGAACGCCTTCGTCAGTATGTATATAAACAAGATTGTAAAGATCGCATGGTATCCTCAGATCCATAGTTTCCGATCGAGACCCAAGATTCACTTCACGATTTTGGGTTAGTTTGCAAAAAGCTATGGGCACGATTTCACGATTTAGCTCTCAGATATCATCCTCGAGATCGACGGACAATGGAGAGGACTATTCAAACTCTTGAAGATCTATTAAGACTTTGTGTCCTTGATTTCAAGGAGTTGGGACAAGTTCTTACCATCGGTGGAGTTTTCCTACAACAATAGTTATCAAGCAAAGTATCGGCATGGCTCCATTCGATGCGTTGTATGGAAGAAAGTGTCGTTCTCCGCCTTTGGGATGAGGTGGGTGAAGCAACGTTGTTGGGACCGGAGTTGGTACGTATGACTACTAAAAGATTCAAACGATCCGACAACGATAAAAAAAACCTCACAAAATCGATAAAAGAGTTATACCGATCTTCATCGAAAGGACGTGGAATTCGATATAGAGATCATGTGTTGTTAAGAGTCGCTTCCATGAAAAGGAGTTACAAGATTTGGAAAGAGAGGAAAACATAATCCTCGATTCATCGGTCCATTTTAATCCTCGATCGAGTAGGAATCGCGGCTATATAGACTCGCTTTTATCGCCAAATATGTCTCGTGTTCATAAAGTTTTTCACATATCCATGTTACGTAAATATGTGAAAGACCCGACCCATATTATCGAAAGTTAGAACCGGATTTAAATAGCGGAAGATTTGACGTATGAAGAGGTTCCTGCTTCAAATTTTGATAAGAAGAACATATTCTACGCCCCAAGGTTATACCTCAAGTCAAAGTTTTGTGGAGGAACCACGATGTTGAGGAAATGACTTGGGAGTTAGAATCAAAATGAAATCAAGGTATCCTTACCTCTTCGACATACCAGTGCACGCACTTCTAATTTCGAGGCTAAATTTCATAAGAAGGGAGGTCAGAAGACCCCAAATTTTACAAATAAAGATGAATTTTCTATAAATATTATTTTTTTGAATATTATGGAATAAATTTGATATAATGTTATAGTTGTGGGTAATATTTATAAATTTTGCAAAGTAAACAAGTTATAAAATATTCGTTTGGTGAGAGAATATTCTTTTTGTTTGGGGAATATTCGTATTTACTACTCAATCATCGGTGGGACCCCATTAACTAAGTATTGTCGTAGTTAGAAAACGACAAAATTATCTTTCTATAAAAATAACTACGAGGTGTTACCGTTAAAAAGCGTGAACTACCCGGTGGTAAAAAGTACGAATACGCTGTGGTTTGCATAAGAAGCATTACCAGTATTGATTATCGATGTTTATGTGAGAAGTCACTTAGCTATACTCAATTATCACTACAATAATTGTTGCGATCATATCTCTTATATTATCGATTCAATTATTGTCACAAAGATTATCTCAGATAATATGTTATATTATTAATCGAGACGACAAGTTATAAATGATTAATAATTGTTGAAAGATTAAAAATGTGTTGATTAAAAATAAAATGATTTGTGGTAATATCTATTCAATCCTCGATGTATATAAAGAGTCTCATATGAGAGACGCTTGTGGTAAGTTTGATTATTTGATGGGGGCCCATTTGTCATCATCTAAGAGTCTCTTCATCAATAGTAATTACCTTTGTGAATAAGAATTACCTTCGTCGATAGTATTTACCTTCACAATAGTAATTACTTTCTTCAATAAGAATTACCTTCCTTCGATAGTAATTACCTTCGTCAATAAGAATTACCCCTTCGCAAATAAGAGTTGTCCCTTCAATATTACCAAGAGTTAATCGCCTTTCTTGATTGTTCCAAGGGTTCATTACCCTTCAAAATAAGTAGTTGTCTCTTCAATATTACCAAGAGTCATTTCAACCTTCGTTAAGACTCAAGAGCCACCCTCAATTTTTCTATAAATAGAAAGCTCATTCCTTCATTATTTCTTACGAATTCAATCAAACTCTGTAGAGAGAAACTATAGAGAAGAAAGAAAGAAAAGTTCTACGCTACTTCAATTTTTCAATATTCATTTTCTAAGGTAGGAATATTATTTGTTGTATCTGTAAGGGGTATTTAGAAGACCCTCAAATTTTTTTTAAATAAAAGGAATTTCCTTTATTTATTATTTTGAAATAGTAAGGGGTTGATTTGATTAATGTGGATAGTAAAAGGGTTAAATACGCAAATATTTCAAAATAAGCAAGTGGTTATAAAATATTCATTTTTTGTCGGGAATATTCGTTTGGTCGTGGAATATTCGTGATCGCTTGGAATATTCGTTTGGTCGTGAGAATATTCAGATCGCGTCGTGAATATTCGTATGATCACATGCAACCATGCCAAAGGCCCCATAACTGAAAAGCGATTGGATGAGGAAAACGACAAAGTTTGGGTGGTTATAAATAACTACAGAAGTTGTTACCAAGCTAAGACCAGAGTTATTCTCATAAGATCATTGGAATACCCTATGGTTAAAATACAAATGAATACGCTGGTCGCACAAAGAAGACACCAGATTGCGCAAAGATTGTTGAATTATCGATCCTTACGTAAGAAGGCACTACTCAATAATTATTACGTAGTTATCGCTCAATAGTTTATTTTATCGATTCAATAATTCTTTGCGTTGGTATTTTATATTATTCTTTTGTTTCAATAATTGTCACTCGCATAATATTTCCCATTATCGATCAATAATTCATATTATTTGAATAATATTATTAGATAACATTATTGGCAATGTCTAGAAAGTTCGCTCAAGGAGAGGTTTGGTCACCTAATCAATCGCGCCAAAGAAGTGAGAGATCCTTATTGAAAGCCCCTCTTCCTGAAATAATTGTCATTATAAATGTGATTCGTAATATTATTTGTGAATAATTAATTATTGATTCATATGATAAGGAAATATTTATTTTATATGAATATAAATGATGGATTTATTTATGTGGTTATTAATGAAGGAATTAATGTTGAGGTGTTTTATCAAGATTTTATCTGATTGGAGGTGTTAAAAATCAAATCGTGGGTTTTGAGATATATTATGGGGTTATAATTTTTAATCCGACCGCTGGATTGTGGTAATTTTTGGGTATGTTATACATACATAAGTTGAGTATATGTCCACAAATTTTGAACCGCTAAAATGCACGAATGATTTGTTGTGAATTTTAAGAGGTGTGCTGATTCTAAATTAGGGTTATAATTGATTTTGGTGGAAAATTCTAGAATTGAGTGGGCCCCACTTGTGGTTGGTGAAAAATGTGCTTTGAATTTTATTTCAAATGTGGTGGGTGGAAATAGTAGCGAGTAAAGCCATCAATGTGCAAGAGTCAAGTCTCGCTTCTACGGCTAACATTTTCCTATAAATAGGGCTTGTTAGAATTGAAAATCACACCGTAAATAAAGTTTTCTCTTTCTCTCTATATTATTGAGCATATTTTGTGAGTATTTAGATACTTTGAGAGTTGCTTTTCAAGATAAGTTTCATTCAAAGATCACTTCCGACCTTTCCTTCCAAGATCGATTCTTCGAGGTAAGGGGATATTATTTTTTCAGAATGATATTATTTCTTCAATATCATTATCTTTGAAATGTTGATCTGAAGTTTTTATCAAATTTGGAACTTTTTCACGTTTGGGGTTACTATTCATGAATTACTATTCACGAAGTTACTATTCATGAGTTACTATTCACGAAGTTACTATTCACGAAGTACTATTCATGAAGCGTGAAGATGTTTTTTGTGGAATTTCTATCTTTTGGTGTCTGAGTTATTATTCACGATACTGCACTATTCACGAATCATTAAGACTAGACTATTCAATCAAAAAATGAAAATTTTTCTTTTTCGCCTAAAAATATCTATTCGATACTAGTTTTGATCAGATCCATGTTTTGATCATTCTTGAATTTTACACCACTACGATTATTTTTGAGGTATTGTTGGACATGGATAAAGCAAAGTACTAATCCTTAATCCTTAATCCTTGTCATTTTGTTTCAATCGGATTCGCTTTTAAAAATATTTTCATCATCCTCGCCTTAAAATGATGATATTATTGAATATCTTTGGCCCAGTAGTCAAAGATGAATGATTGATTTCAAAAATATCTTTTTGGCCCAGAGTGCAAAGACGAAAGCAGTGTTTAAATGAATACGACCGATCGATGAATATCTTTGGCCCAGAGGCAAAGATGAACAGTGTTTAAATGAATACGACCGATCGATGAATATCTTTGGCCAGTAGTGCAAAGATGAACAGTGTTTAAATGAATACGACCGATCGATGAATATCTTTGGCCTTTAGTGCAAAGATGAACAGTGTTGAGATGAATACGACCGATTGATGAATATCTTTGGCTCAGAAAGTGCAAAGATGAATATTTGATTTGAGATGAATATCGATTGATGTTACAGGGATAAAATATTGATGATGGACTATTAAATTCATAGATTATAGTAGATTTCATTCTCTACGTAACTCTTCTATGAATTATTATTTCATTACGAATATTGATCCAAACTTGTCATCTCATTGTATTCTATCGATTTTTTCCTGTTGGAGACTAACGATAATTTGTTGTATATTATCTTAGTCATAACATTCTTTACCGGGCTAGTTGAGCTCACCCTTTTCCTTGTTGTTCCATTTTTCTTCTCAGAGGCGAGAATGTAAATGTAGTACTAGTCTGGGTATGGAATGAAGGTTCTAGAGAGAGTTGTTTAGTAGTCCTCACCATTATTGTAAAGTAATGTATCGATAAATGTGATGAGGATTTATTTGAGTATAAATATTGTCAAGATAATATTTGTATTTAAACTCACGCTTTATTATTGTGATAATAAAGTTGTAGTTGTTTCTTCATCACCATGTATTTGGCGACTCGTAATGGGTTGGATGGAATGGACCTATTTTGGGGTCGCCACAATGGTATCGTAGCTTAGGATATGATCTCCGGCGAGATCGGGAATAGAACTAGGAGGGAGAGACGAGTAAATCCTTCGCTAAAGTGTCCTACCTAAGCTTATTTGTTAGTTGGTCAAGATATAGGGATATTATGTGATATATTGATTTCCTTAATTAACCCTTATTTTTTATGACAAGATTGAGAATGTCGATCGAGAATATTAACAATGGAGTAAATGAGACCGTGGAGATGCCTCAGACTCACCACCAACGAGGAGAACGTCAACAACAGTCGGGTATGTTCCTCCCGTGAACAACACCAATCGAAAGCGTATGATGAATGAGGGATGTTTAGAAGTTTTTTGCAGCTCATGCAAAATCGAATTTAGGAGACTCGTGTTCAAAATACTGAGAGAGAAATGATAGCAATTCACGGGTGGTCACAAACAAGCGATTCAAAGAGTCAGGGACCACCGTAATTTAAGGGAAAGCCGATCCGATCACGGCGGAAACATGGGTCAAGCAAATTACCAAGATATTCGATGTCTTGGGATGCACGAGGAAATGTAAGGTTCCATTCGCTACTTTTATGTTCCGTGGCGAAAGCAGACATCGGTGGGAATCAGGAAGCGCACCCATTCAAATTTCGCACTCAAAGATGTCGCCGGAGACGTTTAAAATGCAGCTTCAATGACAAGTACTTCCCCGAAAGTATTCGCTATACGAAGGAAGTGGAGTTTATTAGATCGGAGCGAGAATAACACGACGGTTGTCCCAAAGACGAGGCGAAGTTCGCGGAGTTATCCGTGTTCACACCTCATTTGGTGGAGAATGAGGAACGATGACGCGGATGTTTCGAGAGGTTTGAAACCCGGCGATACGCCAAGATCTCATTTCTCATAAATTTTCTCTATTCGATATGTTGTCAATGTGGCTCAAATTGTTAGAGCGAGATAACGAAATACGCTCAACCGAGGGACCATAACCAGATCATACCAAGATAAGATAGCCATCGAATAACGATAACCAAATGAGAAAGAAGAATACGGACAAAGGCGGTAACCACTCGGTGGTAATCGTGGCCATGAAAAATAAAGAAGCGGGTCGGGAGGAGATTTTAAAAGAGGAGATTCAACAACGACACTATGCTAAGACGTCGGTACTTTGAAGAACTAGTTTTAAGGGAGGAGAACGACCACCGGTCATATGTTATAAATGCGGAAAGAGGGATGATATCACCAAACCGTCCCACAACAGCTTTAAGGTATGCTATAATTGTGGAAAAGAAGGACATATCGCCGAGATCAGACGATATCGAAACCCACCCAATGGAATGGTGACTCAAAAGGATGTCCAAGAAAAGTCAAAGTCAACGATTCCTCGGAAGAGCGTTTGTCGTGACTTAATTAAAATACGAGGAACCCGAACGAAGTTAAGAGACGGGTTAGTTAATTATAAATTCTTGCAAGTATATACCTTACTAGATACCTGCTTCTACCCATTCTTTTCTCTCTCTTTGCTTGCGCTTCAACGTTTGAACTCGACTACGGAGAAATTAGACTTTGACCTATTTATGGAGAATCCGTTAGAGAAACTTTCATTACATCCGTTGTTTAGAAATCTTGCTTGATTCAGTCAGCACTATCACATTACCCGTTAACCTTATTTCTATAGAGATATTTGTTTTTGATGTGATTTTAAGGTTAACTACTCATCACGCCAAATTGATTGCTTTTGTAAGGTTGTTAGTTTTCATATTCCTAAGCAACCTCGTTATTCAATTCAAGCAATCAAACCATCAGAGTCAAACATTTTCATATCAAGCCATGAAGTCATTCGTTTATTACGGATGTCAAGTTTTCTTAGTCCATGTTATGGATTTGAATAAAGACACGCCGATTTGAATAATATTCTTGTTGTTATTGATTTTTCCCGACGTATTTCAAGAATTTATCGCTTACTCCCAAAGACCGATATTAAATTTTGTATCGACTTTGAACCCTAGACAAAAACTCATTTCTAAAACCCCATATCGAATGGCTCCTATCAACTTCGTGAGTTAAAATTCAACTATAGAATTTGGTACTGAGCCTTTATCTTGCGACTTCCTTTGTGGAATTCACCTGCCCGACTCTCTGTAGGGGACGCCATATTCGCGCGATAGTAAATCGATAGGTGTCATTGTGACGTCTTATCCAAGATTGGGATATGAGTCACATTTGAGAGCAACCTAAGTTAGTAATCGAAATACGTAGTTTTCAGCTTAGTTGGTTATTATCGGAGATTCGTTGAAGGATATTCTCGAATCGCTATTCCATTAACGAAATGACTCGTAGAGATACAAAATTCGAATGGAGCAAGGAATGTGGGAAGAGCTTCAAGAACTCAAGAGAGACTCATTTCAATTATGTTCACCCATGCCATCCCGGAAAAGCGAACGTGGTAGGCGACGTGTTGAGTAGAAGATCGATATATAAGTCGAAAATACGATATTGTCAAAGACTAATTTCAGATAATTTACAAATAATAGAGATGGAGATGAAAACTCTAGGTACCCACGTGATGATATACGAGTGCGTGATGATATACGAGTATAATCGACTTTAATCGATAAAGTTAAAGTTGTTCAAGCTACACACCGGAGTGATGAATTTGAAGAAGGAGGTCAAGAAGTTGTTATTTTAAAAGCGAGAATCGGTGAGGTGAGGAAAGCTCAAACCTTCGATTTATTAATCCATTTGAAATTCTCGATCGAATAGAACTCGCGGCCTATAGACTCGCTTTTACCACCAAGTATGACGCGTGTTCATAACGCTTTTCACGTATCGATGTTACGTAAATATGTGACTCACCCGAACTACGCTATCGAGTTAGAACCCATTTAGATAAATTAAGACTTAACGTCGAGGAGGTACCACAAGATTTTGTAGAGAAAGAATACGACCTATGTAATTTGAGGTTATACCATAAGTTAAAGTTTTGTGGAGAAACCATGCTATTAAGAAATGACTGGGAGTTGGAAGCGAAAATGAAAGCGAGGTATCTTTACCTTTTTCAAACACCAGTATCGTACGCCAATTTCGAGATCGAAATTTCATAAGGAGGGAGGTTGTAAGACCAAAAATTTTTTTAAATAAAAGGAATTTCCTTTATTTATTATTTTGAAATAAGTAAGGGTTGATTTGATTAATGTGGATAGTAAAGGGTTAAATACGCAAATATTTCAAAATAAGCAAGTGGTTATAAAATATTCATTTTTGTCGGGGAATATTCGTTTGGTCGTGGAATATTCAGATCTCGCGGGAATATTCGTTTGGTCGTAGAATATTCGTCTTGTCGGGAATATTCGACGACTTGCCAGCACCGTATGTAGGGCCCCATAACGTAAAAGCGATTGGATGAGAAAACGACAAAGTTTGGGTGGTTATAAATAACGGCGTAGTTGTTATGAATTAAGATCGTAGTTATTACCAAGTAAGATCGTTGAATACCCGGTGGTTAAAATACGTGATTACATACGAGAAGACACCAGATTATTACATAAGTATTGTTGAATTATTGATCCTTACGTAAAGGCACTACTCAATAATTATTACAATGAATTCTCGCTCAATAGTTTATTTTATTGATTCAATAATAATTGCGTTGGTATTTTATATTATTCATTGTTTCAATAATTGTCACCGCACAAAGATTTCCCATTATCGGATCAATAATTCATATTATTTGAATAATATTATTAGATAACATTATTGGCATGTCTAGAAAGTTACGCTCTAAGGAGAGGTTTGGTCACCTAATCATTGCGCCAAGAAGAGAGATCCTTATTGAAAGCCCCTCTTCCCGGGAAAATGCCTTTAGTTATCATAAATGTGATTCTCAGAATATTATTTGTGAATAATTAATTATTGATTCATATGATAAGGAAATATTTATTTTATATGAATATAAATGATGGATTTATTTATGTGGTTATTAATGAAGGAATTAATGTTGAGGTGTTTTATCGGTATTTTATCTGGATTGGAGGTGTTAAAAATCAAATCGTGGTTTTGAGATATATTATGGGGTTATTATTTTTAATCCCACCGCTGGATTGTGGTAATTTTTGGGTATGTTATACATACATAAGTTGAGTATATGTCCACAAATTTTGAACCGAATTAAAATGCACGAATGATTTGTTGTGAATTTTAAGAGGTGTCGGATTCGGAAATTAGGGTTATAATTGATTTTGGTGGAAAATTCTAGAATTGAGTGGGCCCCCACTTGTGGTTGGTGAAAAATGTGCTGAATTTTATTTCAAATGTGGTGGGTGGCAATAGTAGCGGTAAAAAGCCATCAAAAAGTTGTCAAGTCTCCTTTCTACGGGCTAACATTTTCCTATAAATAGAGGGCTAAGTTAGAATTGAAAATCACACCGTAAATAAAGTTTTCTCTCTTTCTCTCTATATTATTGAGCATATTTTGTGAGTATTTAGATACTTTGAGAGTTGCTGTTCAGTACAAGTTTCATTCAGCATCACTTCCGACCTTTCCTTCCGAAGTACTGATTCTTTGAGGTAAGGGATATTATTTTTTCGTAATGATATTATTTCTTCAATATCATTATGCTGAAATGTTGATCTGAAGTTTTTATCAAATTTGGAACTTTTTCATGTTTGGTTATTATTCATGAATTACTATTCACGAGTTACTATTCATGAGTTACTATTCACGAGTTACTATTCACGAGTACTATTCACGTAAGCGTGAAGATGTTTTTGTGGAATTTCTATCTTTTGGTGTCTGAGTTACTATTCACGATACTTTAGACTATTCACGAATCACTAAGACTATTCAATCAGAAAATAAAAATTTTTCTTTTAAATACTAAAAATATCTATTCGGATACTAGTTTTGATTGTATCCATGTTTTGATCATTCTTGAATTTTACACCACTATGATTATTTTTGAGGTATTGTTGGACATGGATAAAAGCAAAAGTACTGAATCCTTAATCCTTAATCCTTGTCATTTTGTTTCACCGGATGGATTCGTTCTTTAAAAATATTTTTCATCATCCTCAATCTTAAATGATGATATTATTGAATATCTTTGGCCCAGTAGGTCTGCAGATGAATGATTTCAAGAATATCTTTGGCTTTGTAGTGCAAAGATGAGCAGTGTTTAAATGAACACGACCGATCGATGAATATCTTTGGCCGTAGTGCAAAGATGAACAGTGTTTAAATGAATACGACCGATCGATGAATATCTTTGGCTCGTAGTGCAGATGAACAGTGTTTAAATGAACATGACCGATCGATGAATATCTTTGGCCTTTAGCAAAAAGATGAACAGTGTTGAGATGAAATACGACCGATTGATGAATATCTTCGCCAGAAAGGTGCAGATGAATATTTGATTTGAGATGAATATCGATTGATGTTACGGGGATAAAATATTGATGATGGATCGTTAAATTCATAGATTATAGTAGATTTCATTCTCTACGTAACTCTTCTATGAATTATTATTTCCATTGCGAATATTGATCCAAACTTGTTGTTCATTGTATTCTATCGATTTTTTCCTCATTGGAGACTAACGATAATTTGTTGTATATTATCTTAGTCATAACATTCTTTATCGGGCTAGTTGAGCTCACCCTTTTCCTCGTTGTTCCATTTTTCTTCTCGGGAGGCGCGAATGTAGCGAAGTACTAATGGGTATGGAATGAAGGTTAGAGAGAGTTGTTTAGTAGTCCTCACCATTATTGTAAAATAATGTATCGATAAATGTGATGAGGATTTATTTGAGTATAAATATTATTTGTAAGATAATATTTGTATTTAAACTCACGCTTTATTGTTGTGATAATAAAGTTGTAGTTGTTTCTCGCATCACGATTTGGCTTACTTCGTAAATGGGTTGGATGGAATGGACCTATTTTGGGGTCGCCACAAGATTATTCTTTCTTATTCATGAAGAAACTTCATTATTCCATTATTTATTATTCTGCTGGAATAACTCTGTAAAAAATGGCATACCCTATACATAACTCAGATATATGCGGCATACCCTATACTTGGTGAAATCCTTATGTTATTTCATTCTTATTTATTCTGCTGGAATAACCTCGTATAATGTGGTTTACTTCCTATACTTGGTGACATTCTTCATTATTCTCGCTTTTATTATTACATTTGAAACATCCTATCTATCTGTGTGTTTTACACCCAACCGGTTTCGCCTTTTATTATTATTCTGTTGGAACATCCTCGCATGCGTTGTTTTACACCGCACACGGTTCCATTTTTATTATTCCGCCTTTTTATTCTCAGCTTCAATATCCCATGCATCATACGCTCTACTGGGTTCCATTATTTATTATTCCGCAGCATTTATTATTCTCATTTGGAACATCCTCGTCGATTGTGAATTTCACCTCGACCTAAGTTCCGTTATTATTATTCTGTTGGAATAACTCGCATGTATGCGATCTATCGCATTTACTATGATTTCTTTTATTCCATTCTTTATTATACCTAGTTGGTTAAAACTTTGACTTCTATACTCCATGAAATTTGTAGAATATCCTCGATATTTGCGTTTCATCCAAAGATCTTTCATGGAAATATTCTTCCGATCATTCTTGAATTTTACTCTACAAAACAAAGATCACGTTGACAATTTGGACGTTAATAATTCCCTGGATAAAATAATTCTTGAACTTGTTTTATCAATTCTTATATCATCATCATCATCCTCATGTTTATATTATGTTGAAAGTCATCTCGCATGGCTATATATAATGTAGATGAACTTGGTATGATTATAACTGAGGATTATTCGATTATGTCACGGCCGTAATGTTACAAATGATGTGATGAAAGTCATACGTGCTTAGAAGTGCAGTAGATGGACTTTGTATGATTATAACTGGATTATTCGATTATGTCATGGCGAATCGTAATGTTACAAATGATGTGATAAAAATCATCGATGGTAAGTAGATCGTTGATGGATGATTGTTGGCATGATCGTGACCATTAATGAATACACAACTATTCTTGGCCCGTAGTATGCATGAATAATTGTGGTCGTGATACTAAAGAATATCCTCGACCGTAGTGCGAGGGGTGATTCGATGATGTGGAATATTTATTAAAGTTCTAGCTCTCATTTATAACAATGATGAAAACCTTTTAAATCATAAAAGATAGTAGGTTTTATTTTCTACTCGACTCTTTTAATGGATTCTTTGTTCACCGCAGCTTAAACTTGATGTATTGTATTTTATCGGTTTAACATTGTTTGGAGCTAATGATAATTTATTCTGCACTATCTTGGTCGTAATATTTCATCGAAATTAGTTGAAATTTCACCCTTTTTCTTTCACCGTTTCTTCGTGAAATGAGAATATAGTTGGGACGAGTCGGGGAGCGGAGTAATGGTCCGGAGGATAAGATTAGTAGTCCTCACTATTCCGTGAAATAGTGTGATAATAATTGTAATGAGCGACTTTTTTGAGTTTGTATGATTTCTAAGAAAACAATATTTGTATTCAAATCGCATGTTTATGTCAGTAATGTCTACTGCAGCTTATGTTAGTAAACAGATTTAAATTACATCTACGATATCATTCTACTTCTCAATGGGTGATGATACCTAATTTTGGGGGTGTCACATATTACTCCGGAAGTGGTTAGTATGAAATTTATTTTGAGGTAAGTTGATTAATTGATCAATAAAATATTGACATATAGACGAAATTATGTGTATAGTGTTCTATTGATCAATTGATCAACTTATCCAAAAAAAATAACCGAATACTACTACTCCGATCCACTCCTGTTATTAAATAGAAGCTTCTAGAAAAGAAAAAGGATCTTTGAGTTTTCATAAACGCATCAACGGGTTTTTGGAAAATACTAAATATTTATTGTTTGTTTGTTTGTTTACTACATTTGTCTTGTGGACAACTAGAAAGGAAAGGAGGAATATGAATTAGTCCTACTCCCTCCCTACACACGCTACGCTGAGCTCTACGTCGTAGGTCCGGTCCACCATCTTTAATTTTAGATTAATTACTAATATTATCATCTTTATTAGTTCATGCGTGACAGACATCAATCAAAATATTATAATTGACAGCTGTGCTATTAACTTAACTACTCTACTCCCGAATATTATAATTGAAATCTAATTTATTATCATAAACAGTCTTTAAATAATTATAATTATTAAAGCCCTAATTCCATTTTCTGCACATAATATAATTAATTATTATGAAAAAACGTTAAAGATATAAACTAGTGAAAAATGTTAATTTCCTTTTCATGTGATGAGTAATTTTTGAACTAATATTTTTTTTTTTAAAATTATGTTATTTTCACAATATCTCGCTCACATATAAATGTGAGTATCATTCACTATTCTATAAAAATATTAATTTCATTTGTACAAATATTAATTTTATATTTTTATTGATATCACTTCCATTACTTTATTGGCTATTTTCCTCTCCCATTTATTTTTTAAGAATTCCCTACATTACCGCTTTGTACTTTATTCCGTTAAAAAGTTTAAAGCTTGAATGAAGGAGAATAAAATAGACGAGGTCTAACCCCAACAGTTGACGCAGTGGTTCAAATGACGTCTCGAGACGAACCATAAATTCAGACGTTTTGGGATCGAATACCACCAGTAACAATTTGTCAATGTCAAAAATGGTTCACGAGGCCACGGAGATGCAGGCGTAAACCAACCTTAATTCGTAGAGATTAATTTGACTGCGATTGAAAAATTCCTGATTATCAAAAAAAAAAAAAAAATAGACGAGGCCCATGGGAAGGACTGTGTGGAAATTTATTACTGTTAAGATTGAACAAATCCTAATCCGGTGCTCAAGCCCACCAACTAAAAGCAGACTATATAGTTGGATTAAGCTTGAACTTGGCTTGTATAAAAGTCTACAATCTCAAACAAAAAACTGTAAAATAGTACAACTTCCAATTACTCTGCCGGTTCTACAATTTGAACAACGGTATATTAAATTTTAAATTGATGTGAATGTATTTAATTTTAGTTGATACAATTATTATAATTGTATAGTATATATCAAAAATTATAAATCAAAAAAATTATTTCATTATAAACTTTTATAAGTTATATCAATTTTAAAATATAATATTACATATTTTTCTGAAAGAGGTTCATATGTAAACCAAAAGATAATTTTATTTTTTTTGGGACGACTATTTTCACAAGGTCATATTTCACATTTACGTGTGTGTATAGATTAAGTATTCATAGGAGAGGAGAGGAACTTTGTAGAACTAGTAAAAATTTATTTTAAAACTAAAATTTTAAGCTAACACTAAAATAATTATCTTATAATAAATGGATTCAAAAAAGTAAAAACAGTGAGATTAAACTATAGAAAAAGATAATTAAATAGGGAGTACATAAAGAGCATAACTTTGTTATTGTTATGTGATTAAAGGCGAACATTTCCATTCACAAACATCAATTAATTAGACGTTATATTGGGATTTCATATACAACAGTTGTGAGAATCCGAATTTTATGAAATAAAAGTATTTAATTTTTTTATTTTGGTAAATAGTTAAATTAATAAATATTTAAAATTAAGGGTAATATGTGAAATTTTTTAAAGTAAGCAAAGTTGATATAAAATATTAGATTTGTTAATAGAAATATTCGATTAGTGGAGAATATTCTTTTTGTCGAGAATATCCGTATGCGGCTCTGATCAATCAATTGGACCCTTACAACGGACTTATTGTCGGAGGATTGAGAAAGCGACAAAAATATTTTTATGAAAATAACGGTGAAAGTTTTACCGTTAAAACTATCGAACTACTCGGTAGTAAAAGTAAAGATGTCTGGCGTGGTTGCATAAGTAAGACACCGGTATTGATTATTAATGCTTACGTGAGAAGTCACTTCAGTTTTTGTTTTATTAGCATTATTAATGTAATAAAAGCGTAAAAGCTTTTTATATAAAAATGAATACTTTTATAAAGTTATTCGTTTTATTAAAGCTAATAAGTAAAATCTGCTTATATAAAAGCAGAATACTTTTATAAAGTTATTCGTTTTATTAGACAATAAATAGAATATATTATATTTTATTATGCATAGTGTTGAATAATGTTTCACGCGTGATTTAATTCCCAAAATAGGTCCATTCCATCCAACCCATTCTCGAGTCGCCAAATACACGGTAGATGTAAACAACTACAACTTTATTATCACAACAATAAAATCGTGAGTTTAAATACAAATATTATCTTCTGAGACAATATTTATATCAAATAAATCCTCATCACATTTATTGATACATTAGTTTACAATAATGGTGAGGACTACTAAACAACTCTCTCTGTAACCTTCATTCCATACCTCCACTAAGACTTCGCCACATTCTCGCCTCCCGAGAAGAAAAATGGAACAACAAGGAAAAGGGTGAGCTCAACTAGCCCAAAGAAAAGAATGTTATGACTAAGATAATATACAACAAATTATCGTTAGTCTCCAACAGGAAAAATCGATAGAATACAATAGATAACATGTTTCGGATCAATATTCGCATTGAAAATAATAATTCATGTAAGAGTTACGTAGAATGAAATCTACTATAATCTATGAATTTAATAAATTCATCATCAATATTTTATCCCCGTAACATCAATCAATATTCATCTCAAATCAAATATTCATCTTTGCACTACAGCGCCAAAGATATTCATCAATCGGCACGTGTTCATCTCAACACTGCTCATCTTTGCACTAAAGGCCAAAGATATTCATCGGTCGGTCATGTTCATTTAAACACCGCTTCATCTTTGCACTACGTGCCAAAGATATTCTTCGAAATCATTCATCTTTGCACTACAAAGCCAAAGATATTCAATAATATCATCATTTAAGACCGAGGATGATAAAAAATATTTTAAAGAAACGAATCCAAAGTGAAACAAAATGACAAGGATTAAGGATTCAGTACTTGGTTTTATCCACGTCCAAAAATACCTCAAAAATAATCATAGTGGTGTAAAATTCAAGAATGATCAAAACATGGATACAATCAAAGCTAGTATCTAGAATAGATATTTTAGATTTAAAAGAAAAATTTTCATTTTTCTATGAATAGTCTTGTCAGATTCGTGAATAGTCCGTATATCGTGAATAAGAATCTCAAACACCCAAAGATAGAAATTCCACAAAAAAACATCTTCACGCTTCATGAATAGTACTCGTGAATAGTAACTCGTGAATAAGAACTCATGAATAGTAACTCGTGAATAGTAACTTATGAATAAGAACCCCAGACATGAAAAAGTTTCAAATTTGATAAAAGTACCAACCAATATTTCAAAGATAATGATATTGAAGAATTAATATCATTTGAGAAGAAAATAACATCCCTTACCTCGAAGAATCAAGATTTGAAAGGAAAGGTCTCAAGTGATCTTTGAATGAAACTTGAATTTGACAAAGAACTCTCAAAGTATCTAAATACTCACAAAATACGCTCAATAATATAGAGAGAGAAAGAGAGAAAACTTTGTTTCGGTGTGATTTTCAATTCTAACTTAGCCCTCTATTTATAGGAAAATGTTAGCCAAAAGCAGACTTGACTCACAGCCACCGATGGCTTTACCTTCTACTATTGCCACCCACCACATTTGAAATAAAATTCAGCACATTTTTCACCAACCACAAGTGGGGCCCACTCAATTCTAGAATTTTCCACCAAAATCAATTATAACCCTAATTTCCTAATCGACACCTCTTAAAATTCACAACAAATCATTCGTGCATTTTTAACGGTTCAAAATTTGTGGACATATACTCAACTTATGTATGTATAACATACCCAAAAATTACCACAATCCAACGGTCGGATTAAAAATTATAACCCCTTAATATATCTCAAAACCCCGATTTGATTTTTAATACCTCCAATCCGATAAAATACGATAAAACACCTCAACATTAATTCCTTCATTAATAACCACATAAATAAATCCATCATTTATATTCATATAAAATAAATATTTCCTTATCATATGAATCAATAATTAATTATTCACAAATAATATTACGTAATCACATTTATAATGACCAGTTTGTTCCTCAGAAAGAGGGGCTTTCCAATAAGGATCTCTCCTTATCGGGCGCAATTAATTAGGTGACCAAACCTCTCCTTAGATGTAACTTTCTAGACATTGCCAATAATGTTATCTAATAATATTATTCAAATAATATGAATTATTGATCCGATAATGGGAAATATCATATGCGATGACAATTATTAAACAATAATAATATAAAATATCAACGCAACAATTATTGAATCAATAAAATAAAATATTGATAAAGAATTCACCGTGAAAATTATTGAGTAAAGCCTTCTTTACGTAAGGATCAATAATTCAATCTTATCATGCAATACCGTCTGAGTGTCTAACTTTGCCAGACATCAGATTTTAACCAACCGGGTATTCCAATGCCTTTTAATCAGAATAACTACGCCGTTATTTATAACCACCCAAACTTTGTCGTTTTCCTCATCCAATCGCTTTCCGTTATGGGCTCATTACACATCGGTACATACCCGTCAAATTTAATATTCCCATGATTTAATATTCCACGACCAAACGAATATTCCCAATAAAATGAATATTTTATAACCACTTGCTTATTTTGAAATATTTATGTATTTAACCCTTAACTATCCACATTAATCAAATCAACCCTTACTATTTCAAAATAATAAATAAAGGAAATTCCTTTTATTTAAAAAATTTCGGGGTCTTACAACCTCCCTCCTTATGAAATTTCGTCCTCGAAATCGACGTGACGTACTGGTGTTTCGAAAGGTAAAGATACCTCGCTTTCATTTTCGCTTTCCAACTCCCGTGTCATTTCCTCAATAAGCATGGTTTCTCCACAAAACTTTAACTTATGGTATAACCCTCGATACATAGTCATGTTCTTTCCTCTACAAAATCTTGACAGTACCTCCTCGTGCGTTAAGTCTTCTGCTATCTCGTCTGGTTCTAACTCAATGACGTGTTTCGGTCGTCCACATATTTACGTAACATCGATACGTGAAAACATTATGAACACGCATCATACTTGGTGGTAAAACGAGTCTATAGGCCACAGCCCTATTCGATCGAGAATTTCAAATGGATTAATAAATCGAAGGTTCGAGCTTTCCTCACCTCACCGATTCTCGCTTTTAAAATAACAACTTCTTACCTCCTTCTTCAAATTCATCACCTCGGTGTGTAGCTTGAATAGCTTTAACTTTATCGATTAAAGTCGATTATACTCGTATATCATCACGTGCTCAGATATCATCACGCGGGTACCTAGAGTTTTCATCTCCATCTCTATTATTTGTATATTATACTGAAATTAGTCTTTGACAATATCGTACTTCATGCTTAGATACGATCTTCTACTCAACACGCCGCCTACCACGTTCGCTTTTCGAGGATGGCATGGTCGAACATGTATTTGAAATGAGTCTCCTCGAAGTTCTTCAAGCTCTTCCCACATTCCTTGCTCCATTTGAATTTTGTATCTCTATGAGTCACCACATTAATGGAATAGCGATTCGAGAATATCCTTCAACGAATCTCCGATAATAACCAACTAAGCTTGAAAGCTACGTATTTCGATTACGGACTTAGGTTGTTCTCAATCGCGACTATATATCAACCTTGGATAAGACGTCACAACGACACCTATCGCTTTTACTATCGCATCGAATATGACGTCCCTACAGAGAGTTCGGCTTAGGTGAATTCCACAAAGGAAGTCACAAGATAAAGGCTCATGTACCAAATTTATAGTTGAATTTTTAACTCACGAAGTTCAATAGAGCCATTCGATATGAGATTTTAGAAATGAGTTTTGTCTTCGGGTTAATAGTCGAAACAAAATTTAATATCGGTCTTTGGGAGTAAGCCAATAAATTCTTGAGAAATACGCCGGGAAAAATCAATAACAACAAGAATATTATTCAAATCGACGTGTCTTTATTCAAATCCATAACATGGACTAAGAAAACTTGACATCCGTAATAAACGAATGACTTCATGGCTTGATATGAAAATGTTTGACTACAATGGTTTGATCGCTTGAGTTCGAATAACAAAGTTGCTTAGGAATATGAAAACTAACAACCTTACAAAAGCAATCAATTTGGCAATGATGAGTAGTTAACCTTAAAATCACATCAAAAGCAAATATCTCTATAGAAATAAGGTTAACAGTAATGTGATAGTGCCAACCTGAATCAAGCAAGATTTCTAAACAACGGATGCAATGAAAGTTTCTCCTAACGGAGTCTCCATAAATAGGTCAAAGTCTAATTTCTCCGTAGTCAAGTTCAAACGCTGAGCGCAAAGCAAGAGAGATAAAAGAATGGGTAGAACCCAGATTAGTAAGGTATAAACTTCGCAAGAATTTATAATTAACTAACTCGTGCTAACTTCGTTCGGGTTCCTCGATTCTCGACCCAGAATTCACGACAAACGCCTTCCAAGAACCGCTTGACTTTGACTTTTCTCGACATCCTTTTGAGTCACCATTCACGCTGACTCGGTTTCGATATCGTATAATCTCGAGCGATATGTCCTTCTTTTCCACAATTATAGCATACCTTGGAAGGCTTTGAACAGTTTGACCTTATATGTCCCTCTCTCTCCACATCTCAGAAGATCTAACCGGCGATCGTTCTCTTCCCTAGAATTTGTTGATGGTGCTTGATGTTGTCACCGACGCCTTCCGTCCGCCATCGTTAAATCTTCTCTTTAGATTGGACATCTCTTTCCATAATATCAACGCTGCGATGCAGCTTTTTACCCATGCATCACTCATTCTCACTGCTCGCTTATTTCTTCTTTCAAATTTCAGATTCCAAATTTTATCATCTTATACTCGCCAAAGAGTGCTTCATTCAAGATCACGTGTCGGGTAACACAAGCTTGAATCGTTGCATCCTTTTTGCTCCACGATTTGCGCTGCAATTCTTTAGCCTACTCTTCTAACTCATGAATACGATTTTGCAATTCTATATTTCGATCATAAAATACCTCTAATAAACTCTCTTCGTGTACCTCTTCTTCCTCTTCTTCCTCACTCTCAAATTACATCAAGCGATTATCTCGGTGCAACTATCAATTCTTCACTCACCACATGGATATCTCTAATTCCTTCTTCACCGACATCACATTATCCTCGGTTGGCATGATTAGAGGTGTCTCCACGATCTCATTCACTCCATTGTTAACGCTCGTGACCGCCCATTCTAAAAAAACTATCATAAAACAAGGGTTAATTAAATAAATTAACAAATCACATAATACCCTATAATATGACCAACCAACAAATAAGCTTAAGTAGGACACACTAACGAAGGATTTACTCTCCTCCCTCCTAGTTTTATTCCCCGATCTCCGCCAGAGATCATATCCTAAGCTCGATACCAACCGTGATTTACCCCAAAATAGGTCCATTCCATCCAACCCATTCTCGAGTCGCCAAATACATGGTACGTAAACAACTACAACTTTATTATCACAACAATAAAATCAGTGAGTTTAAATACAAATATTATCTTCTAGACAATATTTATACTCAAATAAATCCTCATCACATTTATTGATACATTATTTTACAATAATGGTGAGGACTACTAAACAACTCTCTCTAGAACCTTCATTCCATACCCCCGACTAGTACTTTCGCTACATTCTCGCCTCCCGAGAAGAAAAATGGAACAACAAGGAAAAGGGTGAGCTCAACTAGCCCAAAGAAGAATGTTATGACTAAGATAATATACAACAAATTATCGTTAGTCTCCAACAGGAAAAAATCGATAGAATACAATAGACAACATGTTTCGGATCAATATTCGCAGAATGAAATAATAATTCATAGAAGAGTTACGTAGAGAATGAAATCTACTATAATCTATGAATTTAACAATCCATCATCAATATTTTATCCTCAGTAACATCAATCAATATTCATCTCAAATCAAATATTCATCTTTGCACTACAGCCAAAGATATTCATCAATCGGTCATGTTCATCTCAACACTGCTCATCTTTGCACTAAAGGCCAAAGATATTCATCGATCGGTCATGTTCATTTAAACACCTTTCATCTTTGCTACGTGCCAAAGATATTCTTCGAAATCATTCATCTTTGACTACAGCCAAAGATATTCAATAATATCATCATTTAAGACCGAGGATGATAAAAATATTTTTAAAGAAACGAATCCAAAGTGAAACAAAATGACAAGGATTAAGGATTCGTACTTGGTTTTATCCACGCCCAAAATACCTCAAAAATAATCATAGTGGTGTAAAATTCAAGAATGATCAAAACATGGATACAATCAAAGCTAGTATCCGAATAGATATTTTAGACGAAAAGAAAAATTTTCATTTTTCTATTGAATAGTGTCGATGATTCGTGAATAGTGCCGATACGTGAATAAGAATCTCACACACCCAAAGATAGAAATTCCACAAAAAAAACATCTTCACGCTTATGAATAGTACTGTGAATAGTAACTCATGAATAAGAACTCGTGAATAAGTAACTCATGAATAAGAACCCCGATATGAAAAAAAGTTTCAAATTTGATAAAAAGTACCAACCAATATTTCAAAGATAATGATATCAAGAATTAATATCATTTGAGAAGAAAATAACATCCCTTACCTCAAAGAATCAAGATTTGAAAGGAAAGGCTCAAGTGATCTTTGAATGAAACTTATCTTAACAAAGAACTCTCAAAGTATCTAAATACTCACCAAATAAGCTCAATAATATAGAGAGAGAAAGAGAAAACTTTGTTTCTCGTGTAATTTTCAATTCTAACTTAGCCCTCTATTTATAGGAAAATGTTAGCCCACCAAGCAGATTTCGACTGCACACCGATGGCTTTACTCGCTACTATTGCCACCCACCATATTTGAAATAAAATTCAGCACATTTTTTCACCAACCACAAGTGGGGCCCACTCAATTCTAGAATTTTCCACCAAAATCAATTATAACCCTAATTTCCTAATCGTACACCTCTTAAAATTCACAACAAATCATTCGTGCATTTTTAACGCTTCAAAATTTGTGGACATATACTCAACTTATGTATGTATAACATACCCAAAATTACCACAATCCAACGGTCGGATTAAAATTATAACCCCGCAATATATCTCAAAACCCCGATTTGATTTTTAATACATCCAATCCGATAAAATACCGATAAAACACCTCAACATTAATTCCTTCATTAATAACCACATAAATAAATCCATCATTTATATCATATAAAATAAATATTTCCTTATCATATGAATCAATAATTAATTATTCACAAATAATATTACGTAATCACATTTATGACATAAAAGTCGCTCCCGGGAAAGAGGGGCTTTCCAATAAGGATCTCTCTTCATCGGCGCCGCAATTAGTGACCAAACCTCTCCTTAGACGTAACTTTCTAGACATTGCCAATAATGTTATCTAATAATATTATTCAAATAATATGAATTATTGATCCGATAATGGGAAATATCAAGCAAAGGACAATTATCAAACAATAATAATATAAAATATCAACGCAACAATTATTGAATCAATAAAATAAAATATCGAATAAGAATTCATCGTGAAAATTATTGAGTAGTGCCTTCTTACGTAAGGATCAATAATTCAACAATCATCATAACGTACTGGTGTCTACATCATGCAACCACGCCAGACATCAGTATTTTAACCAATTCCGGTATTCCAATGTCTTAATTGTGAATAACTATGCCGTTATTTATAACCACCCAAACTTTGTCGCTTTTCCTCATCCAATCGCTTTCATTATGGGCCCACACATGGTCAAGGCATTGTCGCATTTAATATTCCCAACGCGATGCGAATATTCCACGACCAAACGAATATTCCCAAATAAAAATGAATATTTTATAACCACTTGCTTATTTTGAAATATTTATGTATTTAACCCTTAACTATCCACATTAATCAAATCAACCCTTACTATTTCAAAATAATAAATAAAGGAAATTCCTTTTATTTAAAAAATTTGGGTCTTACACTGCATAGTATTTTGCATAGTAAAATCTTTTTATATAAAAATGAATACTTTTATAAAGTTATTCGTTTTATTAGATTATAAATAGAATATATTATATTTTATTTAAAAGATTTTGCTTTAAATATGGACCGTCTCTATTAAAAGTAAATCAATCTGGACGTTCATGAATTAATTACTATTCACCCATTCTTCTATAAATAAAGCTCATTCCTTCATTATTTCTTATGAATTCAAAGGAAACTCTGTAGAGAAACGTAAAGAGAATTATTCTTCTATCTTGGCGTATTTCTTTAGCGTTTAAGAAAGCTTTGGCGTAGTGCAAGTTTCTTCAAGTATATCACCGCCTCTACCGTTTGAGTAATCTTCTTTTTATAAGGTAAGGGTATTATTTCTTTCAGATTTATGAAGAGAACTTCTGTTATTCCATTCCTTATTATTATGTTGGAATAACCTGTATATGCGAAGTATCGCATACATGGTGATATTCTTCTGTTATTACATTCCTTATTATTATGTTGGAATAACCTGTATATGCGAAGTACCGTATACATGGTGAAATTCTTCTATTATTCTATAAGACCCCAACTTTTATGAATAAAAATGAATTTTCTATAAATATCATTTTTGAATATTATGGAATAAATTTGATATAATGTTATAGTTGTGGGTAATATTTATAAATTTTGCAAAAGTACGCAAGTTGTTATATAATATTCGATTGGTCGGGGAATATTCGTGACGACTGACACAATCATTGGTGGACCCCATAATAGAATTATTGTCGGATTGAGAAAACGACAAAAATATTTTTATGAAAATAACGGCGGAAGTTTTACTGGTTGATCTTGTTGAACTACTCGGTAGTAAAAGTACGATAATAAACGTGGTTGCATAAGTAAGACACCAGTATTGATTATTAATGCTTATGTGAGAAGTCACTCAGTTTGATTCAATTATTGTCGATATTTTATATGTTATTAAATCAATAATTGAGATGATGAAGTTGTTAATATTATTATTTACATTATTAACGATGTCTAGAAGTTCTACCAAAGAGAAGTTCTACCTAATTGCGCGCCAATAGAAAGAAATCCTTATTGGAAAGCCCCCTTTTTCCTGGGAATGACCTGGTCGATTAATAGTGTGAATAATAATAATGATGATGACGTTTTGTTTTATTCAGTATTATTAACGTAATAAAATGTAATTTTTTTTATATAAAATGTAATACTTTTATAAAGTTATTTATTTTATTAGGCTAAATAGTAAAATCTTTTTTATATAAAATGTAATACTTTTATAAAGTTATCTATTTTATTAGATAATAATTAGAATATATTATATTTTATTATGCATAGTGTTTACATAGTGTTTCAGCATAGTAAAATCTTTTAAAAGTTATTCGTTTTATTAGATTATAAATAGAATATATTATATTTTATTTAAAAGATTTTGCTTTAAATATGGATCATCCAATTAAAGTAAATTAATCTGACCGCTCATGGATTAATTACTTATTCATTCCATTCTTCTATAAATAGAAACTCATTCCTTCATTATTTCTTACGAATTCATCGAAACTCTGTAGAGAAAACTATAGAGAGAAAGAAGAAAAATATTCTCGCTACTTCATTATCTGATATCAAGTTTCTTTTTACTTGGTAAGGTATTATTTCTTTTGTATTCATGAAGAGAACTTCTATTATACCATCTTTATTATTCGTTGAATAACTCAGATATCATGCCCTACCCCTATACTTGGTGAAATTCTTCAGATTCCATTCTTTATTATTCATTGGAATATCCTGTTTGTACTTTACGCCGCACTGTTTCAGATTTATTATTCTGTTGGAATATCATGTTCAGGTTTTACTGCCGGACTGGTTCCGCTCTTTATTATTCTGCTGAACATCCTTGTTGGTGTGAATTTCACCGACCGGTTCCGCTATTTAGTATTCTCGTTGGAATAACATGTCTATGCTAAGTACCGTGCATGCATGGTAATTTCATTGTATTCCATTCTTTATTATTCTCATTGGAATATCCTCGCTTGCCAAGTATTACGCCTCGACCGGTTTCGTTATTTATTATTCGATGGAACTCGCACTATGCAAGCACCGCATGCACGGTGATTTGTTTTGTTATTCCATTCTTTATTATACTCAAATTGGTTAAAGTTTTGACTTCTACACTCCATGAAATTAGTGGAATATTCTTGATATTTGCGCTTCATCCAAAGATCTTTTCATGAAAATATTCTTCTAAGCATTCTTGAATTTTACTTTACAAAGAAGTATCATGTTAACAATTTGGACGTTATTAGTTCCTCGAATAAATTAATTCTTGAACTTATTTTATTGAATTCTTATATCATTGTCATCATCCTCATGTTTATATTATTTTTGAAAGTCATCTCATGGCTCAGAGGTGCATAGATGGACTTGGTATGATTATGACCGAGAGATTATTCTTGTAATCATGACCGTAATGTTACAAATGATGTGGTAAAGTCCTCATTAGCCCGGCGCATTGATGGATGATTGTTGGCATGATCATGACCATTAATGAATACACAAATATCCTCGCCCGTAGTGCATGGATAATTTGTGGTCGTGACCCTAATGAATATCCTTAGCCGTAGTGCGGTGGATGATGTGGATTATTTATTGTCGAGTCTCAACGATAAAAGTGATGAAAACCTTTTTAAATCATAAAAGATAGTAGATTTTATTCTCTACTTGACTCTTTTAATGGATCAGATGTTCCGCTAGCTTAAACTTGATGTCTATTGTATTTTATCAGTTTAACACTGTTGAAGACTAATGATAATTTATTCTGCATTATCTTAGTCATAATATTTCTTACTGGCTAGTTGAGCTCACCCTTTCTTTCACTCTTCTCTTCAGAAAATGAGAACGTAGCCGGGACTAGTCGGGGAACGGAGTGACGGTCCAAATGATAGTATTAATAGTCCTCACTATTCTGTTAAATAGTGTGATAATAAATATAATGAGAACTAAATTGAGTGTGGATATTGTCTAGATGACAATATTTGTATTAAAACTCACAGCATGTATTTTGTCATATTTTACACGACTATTGTATAATCAAGTTGTATTTGAATTTAGTACCATGTATTTGGCGACTCAAGATGGGTGATGTATACCTATTTTGGGGGCGTCACAGTTGGTATCAAAGTTTAGGGATATGATCCTTGGCTGAGATGTGAGATAAGAACTAGGAGGGGAGAGACGAGGAATTCCTTCACTAGTATGACCTACCTATGTTTATTTGGTATTTAATTGGTCGGTCAGAGTATAGGGATAATACATGATATGTTAACTAACCCTTGTTTTATGACAGTATTTGAAAATGGCATCCGAGAATGTTGAGAACATCAATAGAGCACATGAGACCGTTGAGTCTTCACAGATCAATAATCAGGATAATGTGCATCGTGAGGCGATAATCCTAATGCAAACAACAACACCGACTAAATGATGAAACGATGGAATGTTCCGAGGCTTCATGCAATTCATGTAACATCGTGAGAGCGCGGCTCATCCCCAAAATGCGGTGGAAACACTTGGCAACTCTCTGACGGTCACGCAAATGAAACAGTTCAAGGAGCTGGGACCACCGAGTTTTTTGGAGAGCCAAAACCACTTAAGGCGAGACGTGGATAAAGCGTATCAACAAGATATTTGATGTCTTGGGTTTGCTCGAGGAGCAAAGGTTCCTTTTGCCACTTTCATGTTATGCGCAGGCGAGGCATCATCGGGTGGGAATCAGAAAGCGTACTCAACCCGCCGCATCAAGATGTCTTGGGAGAAGTTCCAAGAATCGCTCAACGATAAGTACTTTCCCGAAAGTATTCGGCACATGAAAGAGGTAGAGTTCATTAAACTGAACAAAACAACATGACCATGTCATAAAGACGGGCCAAGTTTGTCGAGTTGTCCCCGTTAAGTCCCCATTTGGTTGATAATGAGGAGAGAATGACGCGGATATTTTTAAGAGGTTTGAAACCGTAGATATACGTCAATATCTTATCTCTCATAAATTGTGTTTTTATTCGATGTTGTTAATAGGGCTCGATTATTGAGCGCGATAATGAAGTTAACCCAACCAAAAGAAGAGAGCAAATTGACAAAATGATAATACTAAAGGATAAGCAATCATCGAAGCGGTGACAATAAGCGTGGAAGAAATCAACATGCCAGATATGGTAACCACTTCAGTGGTAATCATGGCCAAAATAATAAGAATGGACATTTCAAGAAAAGAAGATTCAACAATGATGGAAAGACGTCAAGATCAAAGACTGTCGTTAAGGAAAGAGAACGACCACCTATCATATGCTTCAAATGTGGAGGGAGGGACACATCACCAAACTGCATGCGATGCCTCCAAAGCATGTTACAATTGTGGAAGAGAAGGACACCGCCCGATTTTATCATGCAATCAAAGACAAGTCCAAATTGGGATGGAGGCAACAAAGGCCGTCTGCATAAAGACAAAAACCGGTTGTTCAAGGGAGAGCGTTTGTTGTGACCTCACAGAAAGCAAGGAACCCGAACGAGGTCATCACGGGTAAGCTTATCATAAATTCTAGTGAAGTATATACCTTATTTGATACCGGTTCTACCCATTCTTTTATTTCTCCTACTTGCGCTCAACGTTTAAATTTGACTCCGGAGAAATTAGATTTTGACTTATCTGTTGAAACTCCGTTGGGAGAAACTTTCATTATATCCACTGTTTATAAGTCTTGTTTGGTTCAAATCGGTATCCTCACATTACCTGTCGACCTTATTTCATTGAAAATACTTGCATTTGAAGTAATTCTAGGGATTGATTGGTTAACTACTCATCATGCAAAAATTGATTATTTTCGTAAGGTTGTTAGCTTTCATATTCCTAATCAACCTATTATGCGAATTCAAGCAACCAAACCATTAAAATCAATCACTGTCATCTCAAGCCATAAAGCTATTCGTTTATTGAAAAACGGATGTCAAGCTTTCTTAGCTCATGTCACGGATCTAAACAAAAATACGCCAGTTTTGAATGATATTTCTATTGTTAATGAATTTCCTGACGAATTCCCTGAAGAACTTCCCGCCTACCCCAGGCGTGAAATTAAATTTTGTATCGACCTTGAACCTAAGACAAAACCTATTTCCAAAGCCCCATATCGAATGACTCCTATTGAACTTCGTGAGTTAAAGACCCAACTGCAGGAATTGTTAGACATTGGCTTTATTCATCCTAGTACTTCTCCTCGGGGTGCTCCTGCTCTATTCGTGAAGAAAAAAGATGGGAGTATGCGACTTTGTATTGATTATCGGGAGTTGAATCATGTCACCATCAAAAATAGTACCCATTGCCACGTATTGATGACTGTTTGACCAACAGAAGCAGCGCCCAAATTCTTTTCAAAGATTGATCTTCGTTCCGGATATCACCAATTAAAGATTAGAACCGATGACATTCCAAAGACGGTTTTCAGAACTCGGTATGGGCATTATGAATTCCTAGTCATGTCTTTTGGATTGACTAATGCTCATGCTGCCTTCATGGATATGATGAACCGAGTATTCAAAGAATATTTGGATCACTTTGTGGTCGTCTTTATTAATGGCATCCTTATTTATTCCAAAAGCCGTGAAGATCATGAGCAACACTTGAGGCTGATACTCCAAAAGCTTCGTGAATATAAGCTTTATGCCAAGTTGAAAAAATACGAGTTATGGCTTGAGGAACTAGCATTCCTTCGGCACGTGGTATTAAGTCATGGAATATCTGTTGACCCTGCAAAGATTGAAGCCATTCAAAGCTGGGAGCAACCTAAATAAGTGACCGAAGTACGTAGCTTTCTCGGCTTAACTGGTTATTATTGGAGATTCGTAGAAGGGTTTTCTCGAATCGTTACTCCCTTAACTCAGCTGACTCGGAAAGATACAAAATTTGGTTGGAACGAGGAATGTGAGAAGAGTTTTCAAGAACTCAAAAGAAGACTCATTTCAAAGACTGCTCGACAATACCATCCGACTTTGGAGGATTTGTCATCTACAGTGATGCTTCAGGCAAAGGGTTAGGATGTGTTCTCATGCAACATAGGAAAGTCATGGCCTATGCCTCTCGACAACTCAAAGAATATGAGATTTATTATCCTACTCATGATCTAGAGTTGGCAGCTGTTGTCTTCGCACTTAAAATTTGGAGGCATTACTTGTATGGGGAGAAAGTGGATGTGACGCCCCCAAAATTAGGTATACGTCACCCATCTTGGGTCGCCACTTACATGGTACATAAATTCAAATACAACTTACTAACCTAACTGTCAGGTAGTAAATACGACATAAACCGTGAGTTTGAATACATATATTGTCTACTAGATATTATACAAACTCAAAAGGAGTCCTCATTACAACTATTATCACACTATTTCACGTAATAGTGAGGACTACTAATGCTATCCTCCGGACCATTACTCCGCTCCCCGACTCGTCTCCAAATTATGTTCTCATTTCAAGAGAATAAAGAAAGAAAGGGTGAGCTCAACTAGCCCAAGAAGAAATATTATGACTAAGATAATGCGTAATAAATTATCATTAGCCTTCAACAAAGTTAAAACCGATAAAATATAATTGACAACCAGCTTTAAATCATAGCGGAATATGCAATCCATTAAAAGAGTCAAGTAGAGAATAAAGTCTACTATCTTTTAGGTTTTAAAAGGTTTTCATCAATTTTTATCACGAGACTCGACCTTTAATAAATAAACCACCACATCTAATCATCCACTCGCACCACTTGGTCCAAGGATTTTCATCAAGTTATCAATGGTCATGACTATACCGAATCACCCCCGGTCATAATCATACCAAAAACTATCCATCAACGCATTACAAACCACCGAGGACTTTTGTCACATCATTTATATCAAGTCATGATTATACCGAATGATCCCTGGTCATAATCATACTAAGTTCATCTATGCACGTAAGCCAAAGATAACATAATATAACATGAGGATGATGACAATGACATAATAATTCAATAAAATCAGTTCAAGAATTATTTAATCCATGAATTATTAACGTCCAAATTGTCAACATAATATTGTTTCGTAGAGTAAAATTCAAGAATGATCAGAAGAATATTTCCGTGAAAAGATACTGGATGAAACGCAAATATCAAGGATATTCTACTAATTTCATGGAGTATAGAAGTCAAAGTTTTAACCAACTGGGTATAATAAAGAATGGAATAACAAAAGAAATCACCATGCATGCGGTACTTCAGATGTACAAAGTTATTCCAATGTAATAATAATAACGGAAACCAGTCGTGAAATTCACACCAAGCGTGATGTTCCAACAGTAATAATAAAGATGGAACTGCATCCTGTAAAACACACGAGATAGGATATTCCAATGTAGAATGATATAGATTTAACCAGTCCCGTAAAACACATGCATGTGATGTTCCAATGTATAATAATAAAAAAGATTTTAACCAGTCCTGTAAAACACACGCATGTGATGTTCCAATGTAATAATAGAAGAATGTCACCAAGTATAGGTTAAACCACAGATACAAAGTTATTCCAATGTAATAATAAGCAATGGAATAACATAAGGATTTCACCAAGTATAGGTATCTGCGTATACAAAGTTATGTATAGGGTATGCCACTTTTTACAAAAGTTATTCCAACGTAATAATAATGAATGGAATAATGAAGTTCTCTTCAAGAAAAAAAATAACACCCTTTTACCGTAAAAGAACCTAATATAGAAGTAAGAAGTAGAGAATACTCTTCTTCTTTCTATAATTTCTCTCTATAGCTTCTCTCTATAATTTCTCTCTCTGAGTTTCAATGAATTCGTAAGAAAATAATGAAGGAATGAGCTTCTATTTATAGGAAAATGGAATGCATAAGAATTAATCCATGAACGGTCCAGATTGATTTACTTTTAATCGACGGTCCATATTTAAAGAAAAATCTTTTAAATAAAATATAATATATTCTATTTATATAAAAACATTTTACTATGCAAACACTATGCAATACTATGCAAAACACTATGCAAAACACTATGCAACACTATGCATAATAAAATATAATATATTCTATTTATGTAATAACTTTAATAAAGTATTCTATTTTATATAAAAGATGTTTCGCTTTTATTACGCTAATAATACGAATAAAACAAAACGTCATTATCGCTATAATAATTCATATTATTAATCGACAATAATGGAATCAAACCGAGTGATTTCTCACATAAGCATCAATAATCAATACCGTATGCTACTATGCAACCACACGTATTCTCGTATTTTTACTAACGAGTAGTTCAACAAGAACTACGGTAAAACTTCCGCCGTTATTTCAATAAAATATTTTTGTCGCTTTCTCAATCCGACAATAATTACATTGCTAGGGGTCCACCAATGATTGAGTAGTTGTACGAATATTCCCTCGCTAAACCGAATATTCCCCACCAATCGAATATAATATAACCACTTGCATACTTTGCAAAATTTATAAATACTACCCACAACTATAATATTATCTCAAATTCACACCATAATATTAAAAATTATTTCGACAAAATTTAAATCTTTATTGATAAAATCTGGGTCTCACAATCTCCCTCCTTATGGAATTTCGCCCTCGAAAATTAGGTACGATACACGATATGATAAAGAGATGAGGATACCTTGAATACCTTTATCGTTAAAAATATTAAATTCATCTTCGTAATCCTACCAAAGATATTCATTAACAATTCATCTTTGCACTACAGCCAAATATATATAATCAGTAAAACCAATAATATCGAGACTCAAATTTTAATAGTATCACAACCATGAATTATCCATGCACTATCGCTAAGGATATTCGTGTTTTTCAATTACTACCATGATTATACCGAATAATCCGTGGTCATAATCATACCAAGTCTATCAATGCACTACTACCAAAGATGACTTTTACCACATCCATGAATTAATATTTCATTCTTGAGACTCACCAATAATTAATCCATATCATCGAATCATCCCCGCACTACGGTGCCAAGGATATTCATTAAGATCACGACCACGAATTATCCATGCACTACTACCAAAGATAATCGTATTCATTAAGATCACGACCACAAATTATCCATACACTACTATGGCCAAAGATAATTGTGTATTCATTAAGATTATCCGACCACAAATTATTCATGCACTACTACCAAAGATAATTGTGTATTCATTAAGATTAACGACCACAAATTATCCATGCACTACTACCAAAAGATAATCGTGTATTCATTAGTATCACGACCACAAATTATCCATGCACTACTACTACCAAAGATAATTGTGTATTCATTAAGATCACGACCACAAATTATCCATGCATTACGGCCAAAAGATAATCGTGTATTCATTAAGTATCACGACCACAAATTATCCATGCACTACTACCAAAGATAATTGTGTATTCATTAGTATCACGACCACAAATTATCCATGCACTACTACCAAAGATAATTGTGTATTCATTAAGATCACGACCACAAATTATCCATGCACTACTACCAAAAGATAATCGTGTATTCATTAGTATCACGACCACAAATTATCCATGCACTACTACCAAAGATAATTGTGTATTCATTAAGTATCACGACCACAAATTATCCATGCACTACTACCAAAGATAATTGTGTATTCATTAAGATATCCGACCACAAATTATCCATGCACTACTACCAAAGATAATTGTGTATTCATTAAGATCACGACCACAAATTATCCATGCACTACGGCCAAAGATAATTGTGTTTTCAATTACTACTATGATTATACCGAACAATCCCTCAATCATAATCATACCAAAGCCATCTATGCACCATATAGCCATGTATGACTTTCAACATAATATAAACATGAGGATAATGATATAAAGAATCAATCAAATGAGATAAAGGATAAATATTAAACATTTATAATATAATTTATCCAGATTCAAGAATATCCCCATGTTATTAATCACTTAATAATCTCATAATCTAATATCATTAATATTATAACAATATTTTAATCATTTCTTAAATTTATAAACAATTTATCTTAATTGTTTACGCTTTTACCATATAATGCATTTAATCATTCAAAATGTCATACTCATAAGATATCATCACCAATTATCAAATCCCCATCAAAAAAAATATGCATATACTCTATATAGGATTCTCTAGCCATAAAATCATATTTTCAACTTTGTTACTTCACATAACATATTTAACTCATATGTTCGTAACTAAACTATTTTCATGAAAAATACCAAATCAGTCCCAAAAATATTTCTTTTCTGGGATTTAGCATAATATAGTCCCATAATGAAAATATATTTTTCTCGGAATTTTTTAAAATTCATTTACTATTTTTCAAAAATCAATTTCTAATTAATTCCTTAAGAAATTTGCTACCTCAAGTTTAACTCCAAAAATTCCCAAATCTTGGCAGGACCTCACACATGTTAACGTGAGCTTCTAGTTTAAATTTCATGGTCATCGGAGTTATAGAACTCCGGTTATAGCATTTTTCGTCGGAAAAACCTAAATATTGAAAGAGTCATAACTTGCTCATTTTAAGTCAGAATGAGCTCATTTTTGGACAGGAGGTACTTTATACCATATACCTTCATGTCCCAAAAGGCCAGAATTTTTCTCATAATTTAAGTGGCCGAAACAGTTCCTTAAAGTTTCTGGGCATTAGCATTTTCGAAATTTACAGCTTTGACCTCCTTTGCTAAAATCAGTCCACACAAAAATTTACAACACCTTTTCCAGTAATTCCACTTGGATTAGTTAGGTAACTCATAGATCTAACTCTAGGACTTGACCACATTCAAAAATTCAAAATATAATAGGAGATATGGTCAATTGAATTTCATGTTACGTTTTTCACCAAAATCTGATTTTCAACTCTTTGTGATTTCTAAGAAACTTTCATGTTTTCACATAATAACCAACATAACTCATCATAAAACTTACTAATACCTCATATACCCATGATTTTCATTAGTCCTATGCTTTTATTATGACTTTCATCATAAACCACGAAACTGCTTCATTTTAGTTGAAGAAATATTTGAGGGTTTAAGAAATGGGTTTTTTGTCTTGGGGTCAATACAAAATTCGATTTCACGCCTAAGGTAGGCTAGGAAATCTTCAAGAATACGCCAGAAATTTATTAATAATAGAAATATCATTCAAAATCGTGACTCTCATCCAAGACTTGGATAAGACGTCACATTGATACCAACCGTGACTTCTATCCCTTAACCTGGATAAAGACCTCACAATGATACCTATCAACTTGCCATCTTCATTCACGCGATATGTCGCCTACTGAAAGTCCGGCTTTGCATTTCACACAAGGAAGTCAACAATGAAAGGATTGGGGCTCTTTACTTATGGCTTGATATGACAATGATTGACTTTAGTGGTTTGGTTACTTTGAATTCGATAACAGTTGGTTAAGAGTATGAAAGCTAACAACCTTACAAAAATCGGGATGATGATTTTTAACCAATCGATTTCTAAAGTCACATTAAAGACAAATATTTTCAAAGAGATAAGATCGACAGGTAACGCGAAAATGTTTATTTGAAACAACAAGATTAATAAACAGTGGAGGTAACGAAGGTTTCTCCCAACGAAGTTTCAATAGATAAATCAAAGTCTAATTTCTCCGGAGTCAAATTTAAACGTTGAACGCAAGCAAGAGAGATAAAATAATAGGTAGAACCGGTATCGAATACGATATAGACTTCGCAAGAGCTTATGATTAACTTACCCGTGATAATTTTATTCAGGTTCCTCGTCACGAGAAAAAAAAACGCTATCTCTTAAACTACCGACTTTGGCTTGTCTGGGACATCCTTTGGCGTCACTATCTCAACTGGACTTGACTTCACCATACGACAAAATCGAGCTAAGTGACCTTCTCTTCCGCAATTAAAACACGCTTTGGATTGTCACAGATAGTTTGAGACTCGATGTGTTCCTCCCCGTCGCATTTGAAACATACGACCGATGGTCGTTTCTTCTTCCTTTGAAACGGTGTCGATCTTGACGCCTTCACGCCATTGTTGAACCCTCTCTTCTTGAAATCTCCATTCTTATTATTTTGGCCATGATTACCACCGAAATGGTTACCATTCTTGACATGATAATTTCCCCCACGATAGTTATCATTGTTCGGCCTGACCGCCACCACTAGATGATTATTATCGTGTTGTTGCTCATTACCTTTTGGTTGAGCTGACTCAACGGTCTCATGTGCTTCATTGCTTATCTCAATATTTTCAGATGTCATTTTCAAATACTGCCACCAAACATGGGTTAAATAACATATCACATATTATCCCTATACTCTGACCGACCAAATAAATACCACATAAACTTAGGTAGGTCATACTAGCGAAGGAATTCCCGCCTCTCCCTCCTAGTACTATTCTCACATCTTAGCCAGGGATCATATCCCTAAGCTCGATACCAACCGGGACGCCCCCAAAATTAGGTATACGTCACCCATCTTGGGTCGCCACTTACATGGTACATAAATTCAAATACAACTTACTAACCTAACTGTCGTGTACAATACGACATAAACTGTGAGTTTGAATACATATATTGTCTACTAGATATTATACAAACTCAAAAGGAGTCCTCATTACAACTATTATCACACTATTTCACAGAATAGTGAGGACTACTAATGCTATCCTCTCGGACCATTACTCCGCTCCCCGACTCTCGTCTCAAACTATGTTCTCATTTCACGAAGAGAACGGTGAAAGAAAGGTGAGAGCTCAATCTAGCCCAAGAAGAAATATTATGACTAAGATAATGCGAATAAATTATCATTAGCCTTCAACAAAGTGTTAAACCGATAAAATATAATTGACAACCAGCTTAATCTGCAATGAATATGCAATCCATTAAAAGAGTCAAGTAGAGAATAAAGTCTACTATCTTTTAGGTTTTAAAAGGTTTTCATCAATTTTTATCATTTGAGACTCAAATTTAATAAATAAACCACCACATCTAATCATCCCTGCACCACGGCCAAGGATTTTCATCAAGTTATCAATGGTCATGACTATACCGAATCACCCCTCGTCATAATCATACCAAAAACTATCCATCGCATTACAGCCAATCGAGGACTTTTGTCACATCATTTATATCAAGTCATGATTATACCGAATGATCCTCGGTCATAATCATACTAAGTTCATCTATGCATCGTAAGCCAAAGATAACATAATATAACATGAGGATGATGACAATGACATAATAATTCAATAAAATCAGTTCAAGAATTATTTAATCCATGAATTATTAACGTCCAAATTGTCAACATAATATTGTTTAATGAGAGTAAAATTCAAGAATGATCGTAAGAATATTTCCGTGAAAAGATATCGGATGAAACGCAAATATCAAGGATATTCTACTAATTTCATGGAGTATAAAGTCAAAGTTTTAACCAACCGGGTATAATAAAGAATGGAATAACAAAAGAAATCACCATGCATGCGGTATTTCGATGCATAGGCGAGTTATTCCAATGTAATAATAATAATCTAACCAGTGTCGTGAAATTCACAAGCGGTGATGTTCCAACAGAATAATAAAGATGGAACCAGTGATCCGGTGTAAAACACACATGACAGATATTCCAATGTAATGATATAGATGGAACCGGTCCTGTAAAAACACACGTGTGTGATGTTCCAATGTAATAATAAAAAAGCGGAACCAATCCTGTAAAACACATGATGTGAGATATTCAATGTAATAATAGAAGAATGTCACCAAGTATAGGGTAAACTCACAGATACAAGTTATTCCAATGTAATAATAAGCAATGGAATAACATAAGGATTTCACCAAGTATAGGGTATGCCATGATACAAAGTTATGTATAGGGTATGCCACTTTTACAAAGTTATTCCAATGTAATAATAAAGAATGGAATAATGTGTTCTCTTCAAAAAAAATAACACCCCTTACCGTAAAAAGAACCTGAATATAGAAGTAGTGAAGTAGCGAATAATACTCTTCTTTCTATAATAATTTTCTCTATATTCTCTCTATAATTTCTCTCTAGAGTTTCAATGAATTCGTAAGAAAATAATGAAGGAATGAGCTTCTATTTATAGGAAAATGGAATGCATAAGTAATTAATCCATGAAACGGTCCAGATTGATTTACTTTAATCGGACGGTCCATATTTAAAGAAAAATCTTTTAAATAAAATATAATATATTCTATTTATATAAAAACATTTTACTATGCAAACACTATGCAATACTATGCAAAACACTATGCAAAACACTATGCAACACTATGCATAATAAAATATAATATATTCTATTTATAGAATAACTTTAATAAAGTATTCTATTTTATATAAAAGATGTTTCGCTTTTATTACGCTAATAATACGAATAAAACAAAACGTCATTATCGCTATAATAATTCATATTATTAATCGACATAATGGAATCAAACCGGTGATTTCTCACATAAGCATCGATAATCAATACAGGTATGCTACTATGCGACCACACGTATTCATTGTACTTTTACTAACGAGTAGTTCAACAAGAACCACAGTAAAAAACTTCCGTAGTTATTTCAATAAAATATTTTTTTGTTTTTTTCAATCCTATGATAATTACATTAATAGGGTCCACCAATGATTGAGTAGTTATTGCATTTAATATTCCTCGCTAAACCGAATATTCCCAGACCAATCGAATATAATATAACCACTTGCATACTTTGCAAAATTTATAAATACTACCCACAACTATAATATTATCTCAATTCACACCATAATATTAAAAATTATTTAAATTAAATTTAAATCTTTATTGATAAAATCTCAGGGTCTCACAATTGAGATCTCTTTACGGATCATAAATGTAAGACCCAAACTTTTATAAATAAAGATGAATTTTCTATAAATATTATTTTTGAATATTATGGAATAAATTTGATATAATGTTATAGTTGTGGGTAATATTTTTAAATTTTGCAAAATGTGATTAATGTTATTATAAAATATTCGTTTGGTTATAAAATATATTTGGAATATTCTTTTCGTCGGAGAATATTCGTGCGACGACTACCAATCATTGGTGGACCTCATAACTAAGTATTGTCGAAGTTAGAAAACGCAAAATTATCTTTCTATAAAATAACTCTACGGAGGTGTTACCGTTAAAACCGTTGAACTACCCTATAGTAAAAGTACGAATAATACGCTGGAGTCGATAAGAAGACACTCAGATTGATTATTGATGCTTACGTGAGAAAGTCACTTAGCTATACTCAATATTGATTATTGATGTTTACGTGAGAAGTCTAAGCTATACTCAATTATTGCTACAATAATTCTTTGCATCATATCTCTTATATTATTGATTCAATTATTGTCACAAAGATCATCTCAGATAATATGTTATATTATTAATTGAGATGACAAGTTATAAATGATTAATAATTGTTGAAAGATTAAAATGTGTTGATTAAAATAAAATGATTGTGGTAATATTTATTCAATCCTCGATGTATATAAATAATCATTATGAGACATTTGTGGTAAGTTTGATTATTTTATGGGGGCCCATATGTCATCATCTAAGAGTCTCTTCACAATAGTAATTACCTTTGTGAATAATAATTACCTTCACGATAGTATTTACCTTCGTCGATAGTAATTACCTTTGTGAATAGTAATTACATTCGTCATCGATAGTATTTACCTTCACGATAGTATTTACCTTCGTCAATAGTATTTATCTTCGCCAATAGTAATTACCTTGGTCAATAGTAATTACCCCTCTCGCAAATAGTAGTTATCCTTCAATATTACCAAGAGTTAATTACTTCTTGATTGTTCCAAAGGTTAATTACCCTTCGCAAATAGTAGTTGTCTCTTCATATTACCAAGAGTCATTTTGACCCTTCCTTAAGACCAAAAAGCCACCCTCGCTTTTTCTATAAATAGAAAGCTCATTCCTTCATTATTTCTTACGAATTCATTGAAACTCTGAGAGAAAACTATAGAGAAAGAAGAAAAGTATTCTACTACTTCACTTTTCCAATATTCAATCTTCTTCTAAGGTAGGGAATATTATTTGTTGTACTCGTAAGAGGTGTTATTCTTTCTTATTCATGAAGAGAACTGTTTTTATTCCATTTCTTATTATTCTATTGGAATAACCTCAGATATGCTGTGGTTTTATCCTATACTTGGTGACATTCTTCTATTATTCTCGCTGGAACATCCTGCTCATATGTTTTACACCTGACCGGTTCCGCTCTTTATTATTATTCTCGTTGGAACATCACATGCGTGTGTTTTACACGACCTGGTTCCGCCTTTATTATTATTCTCATTGAACATCCTGTCACATGCGCTTTTTCTGGCGGACTGGTTCCGTTATTTATTATTCTGTTGGAATAACTCGCATTATGCGGCCTATCGCATGCACGGTGATTTCTTTTGTTATTCCATTCTTTATTATACCCAATTGGTTAAAACTTTGACTTCTATACTCCATGAAATTAGTAGAATATCCTTGATATTTGCGTTTCATCCAAAGATCTTTTCATGAAAATATTCTTCTCGATCATTCTTAAATTTTACTCTACAAAACAAAGATCACGTTGACAATTTGGACGTTAATAATTCCTCGGATAAAATAATTCTTGAACTTGTTTTATTGAATTCTTATATCATTGTCATCATCCTCATGTTTATATTATGTTGAAAGTCATCTCGTGGCTCTGTAGTGCGTAGATGGACTTGGTATGATTATGACCTGAGAGATTCATTCAAATGTAATCACGACCGTAATGTTACAAATGATGTGATAAAAATCCTCGATGGTAGTAGTGCATTGATGGACAATTGTTGGCATGATCATGACCATTAATGAATACACAACTATTCTCGGCCCGTAGTGCATGAATAATTGTGGTCGTGATACTAAAGAATATCCTCGTCAGTAGTGCGGGGGTGATTCGATGATGTGGAATATTTATTAAAGTCGAGTCTCAAATATAACAAAGGATGAAAACCTTTTAAATCATAAAAGATAGTAGATTTTATTTTCTACTTGACTTTTTAATGGATTCTTTGGTTCCATTTGTAGTTAAACTTGATGTTCATTATATTTTATCGGTTTAACACTGCATTGAAGCTAATGATAATTTATTCTCGCATTATCTTAGTCATAATATTTCTTCTCGAGCTAGTTGAGCTCACCCTTTCTTTCACCGCTTTTCTTCGTGAAATGAGAATATAGCCGGACGAGTCTGGGAACTGAGTAAATGGTCCGTAGGATAGCATTAGTAGTCCTCACTATTCTCGTGAAATAGTGTGATAATAATTGTAATGAGGACTCCTTTCGAGTTTGTATAATATCTAGTAGACAATATTTGTATTCAAACTCACGCTTATGTCAGATTGCATACCTACCATAATTATATTAATAAGTTATATTTAAATTATGTACCATGTATCCGACTACCCAAGATGGGTGATGTATACCTAATTTTGGGGGCGCCACAATTGGTATCGTAGCTTAGGGATACGATCACCTGCTAAGATGTGAGAATAGTACTAGGAGGGGAGAGACGGGAATACCTTCGCTAGTATGACCTACCTAAGTTTATGTATATTTTATTGGTCTGGTAAAATATAGAGATAATTTGTTACATGTCAATTAACCTTTTATTTTGTGGCGATGATCTCAAAATGACATCCGAGAATGTTGAGAATAAGAATGGAGCACAAAGCGATCGTAGATTCACCACATATCAATAATCGTGGATAATGTGCATCGAAGGCGCATAATCCTCATGCAAACAACAACACCGACCAAATGATGAATGATCAAATATTCGAAGCTTTATGCAATTTATGCAACAAAGAAAGCGAGAGCGACTCTGCCCAAAACGTAGGTGGAAACACGAAAACTCTCGGGCGGTCACCGCTAAACAATTCAAGGAGCCGGGACCACCGGAGTTTTAAGGGAGAGTCAAAACCACTTCAAGCGGAAGCATGGATAAAGCAGATTACCAAGATATTTGATGTCTTGGGATGCTCCGAGAGCAAAGGTTCCTTTGCCACCTTTATATTCATGCAGAGAGGCGGATTCATCGGTGGAAATCCAGAAACGTACTCAACCCGTTGTCTCAAGATATCTTGGGTGAAGTTCCGTGAGTCGTTCAACGACAAATACTTTCCTGAAAGTATTCACCACACGAAGAAGGTGGAGTTTATCAAGTTGGAACAAAACAATATGACCGTGTCGCAATACGAGGCAAAATTTGCGGAGTTATCATGGTTCATATCCCCACTTGGTGGATAATGAAGAGAGAATGACGCGAATGTTTTTAAGTGGTTTGAAGTCGAGATACGCCAACATCTTATTTCTCATAAACCGTGTTTGTATCCGGATGTTGTAAATATGGCTCGCGATTAGTGGAGTAGCGATAACGAGTCAACGAACTAAAAGAGAGCGACAAAAATTATAATACCAAATGGTAGTAGTCATCGAAGCGGTGACAACAAGCGTGGAGGGAATCAACAAAGCGATATGGTAACCAATTCGGTGGTAATCGTACAAAACAATAAGAATGGACATTTCAAGAAAAGGAGATTCAACAATGATGGAAAGACGCCAAGACCAAAGACCCGTTGTTAAGGAAGGAGAAAGACCACCTATCATATGCTTCAAATGCGAGGAAAGGGACACATCGGTCCCGAATCATGCCCATGTCATTCAAAGCATGTTATAATTGTGGAAGAGAAGGTCACTTAGCTCGATTTTGTCGCCATCAAGACAAATTCAACTAGGATGGAGGCACCAAAGGCCGCTCCAAAAAAGTCAAACCCAGAAGCTGCAAGGGGAGAGCGTTTGTTTTGACCTCCCAGAGAGCAAGGAACCCGAATGAGGTCATCACGGGTAAGCTTATCATAAATTCTAATGAAGTCCATACTTTATTTGATACCGGTTCTACCCATTCTTTTATTTCTCCTATTTATGCTCATCGATTAAATTTGACTCCGGAGAAATTAGACTTTGACTTATCTGTGGAAACTCCGTTGGGAGAAACCTTCATTACATCCATCGCTTATAAGTCTTGTTTGGTTCAAATCGGCACCCTCACATTACCCGTCGATCTTATTTCATTAAAAATACTTGCATTTGACGTGATTCTGTGGATTGATTGTTAACTACTTATCATGTAAAAATTGATTGTTTTCGTAAGGTTGTTAGCTTTCATATTCCTAATCAACCTATTATGCGAATTCAAACAACCAAACCATTAAAATCAATCACGGCCATCTCAAGCCATAAAGCTATTCGCTTATTGAAAAACGGATGTCGCTTTCTTAGCTCATGTCACGATTTAAACAAAAATACGCCGGTTTTGAACGATATTTCTATTGTTAATAAATTTCCGACGATTCTCGAAGAACTTCCCGCCTACCCAGAGCGTGAAATTGAATTTTGTATCGACTTTTGAACCCCAGACAAAACCTATTTCCAAAGCCCCATATCGAATGGCTCCTATTGAACTTCGTGAGTTAAAGACCCAACCGCAGGAATTGTTAGACATCGGCTTTATTCGTCCCAAGATTTCTCCTCGGGGTGCTCCTCTTCTATTTGTGAAGAAGAAAGATGGGAGTATGCGACTTTGTATTGATTATCTGGAGTCAATCATGTCACCATCAAAAATAAGTATCCATTGCCACGTATTGATGACCTGTTTGACCAACAGTAAGGAGCCAAATTCTTTTCAAAGATCGATCTTCATTCCTGGATATCACCAATTGAAGATTAGAACCACCGACATTCCAAAGACGGCTTTGTAACTCCCCAGACGGGCATTATGAATTCCTAGTCATGTCCTTTGGATTGACTAATGCTCCCGCCGCCTTCATGGATATGATGAACCGAGTATTCAAGGAATATTTAGATCACTTTGTGGTCGCCTTTATTGATGACATCCTTATTTATTCCAAAAGCCGTGAAGATCATGAAAGAACACTTGAGGTCGACACTCCAAAAGCTTCGTGAATATAAGCTTTATGCCAAGTTGAAGAAATGCGAAGTTATGGCTTAAAGAAGTAGCATTCCTCGGGCACGTGGTATCAAGTCATGGAATATCCGCTGACCCAAAGAAAGATCAAGCTATTCAAAGTCGGGAACAACCTAAATCGAAAGACCAAGCACGTAGCTTTCTCGGTTTAATGGTTATTATCGGAGATTCGTGGAAGGATTTTCTCGAATCGCTACTCCATCGACTCAAATGACTCGAAAAGATACAAAGTTCTATTGGAGCGAAGAATGTGAGAAGAGTTTTCAAGAACTCAAGAGGAGACTTAAAATAATTCTTGAACTTGTTTTATTGAATTCTTATATCATTGTCATCATCCTCATGTTTATATTATGTTGAAAGTCATCTCGTGGGCTTCAGAAGTGCATAGATGGACTTGGTATGATTATGACCGAGAGACTATTCAAAGGTAATCATGACCGTAATGTTACAAATGATGTGATAAAAATCCTCGAAGGGTCAGAAGTATTGATGGACGATTGTTGGCATGATCATGACCATTAATGAATACACAACTATTCTTGGCCCGTAGTGCATGAATAATTGTGGTCGTGATACTAAAGAATATCCTCGGCCGAGTAGTGGGGTGATTCGATGATGTGGAATATTTATTAAAGTTTAGTCTCGCCTATAATGGATGAAAAAACCTTTTAAAACCTAAAAGATAGTAGATTTTATTTTTACTTGACTCTTTTAATAGATTGTTTGGTTCCAACAGAGTTAAACTTGATGTTCATTATATTTTATCGCTTTAACATCATTTGTGAGGCTAATGATAATTTATTCGCATTATCTTAGTCATAATATTTCTTCTTGAGCTAGTTGAGCTCACCCTTTCTTTCACCGTTTCTCTTCGTGAAATGAGAATATAGCCGACGCAGCCTCGGGGAACAGAGTAATGGTCCGTAGGATAGCATTAGTAGTCCTTACTATTCTCGTGAAATAAAGGTGATAATAATTATAATGAGGACTCCTTTTGGGTTTGTATAATATCTAGTAGACAATATTTGTATTCAAACTCACAGTTTATGTCGTATTGTACACGACAGTTATATTAGTAAGTTGTATTTAAATTATGTACCATGTATTTGATTACCCAAGATGGGTGATGTATACCTAATTTTGGGGGCGTCACAATAAAAGCCTCAAATATTTCTTCACTCAAAAGGAACTCAACATGGGAAAGCGACGTTGGCTTGAACTGTTGAAAGATTATGATCATACCATCCAATACCATCTTGGAAAAGCAAACGTGGTAGCTGACGCATTGAGTAGAAGATCATATGCGGGTACAAGTGCGATATTTTCAACTCAAAGGCCCATCTTGTATGACTTGCAGGATGGAGATTGAATTAAAGACTCCAGGGACCCATGTGATGATGGTGAATATACGAGTAGAACCGACTTTAATCGATAAAGTTAAAGCTGCTCAAGCTACAGACTTGGAGCTGATGCATATGAGGAAGAAAGTACAAGAATGTGCTATGCCGGAAGCAAGAATCGATGAAGAAGGAATACTTCGAGTCAAATCCAGACTTTGTGTTCCTAACGACCCTGATTTAAAGTATAAAATCATGATGGAGGCGCACAACACACCGTTTGCAATCCATCCTGGGAGTACCAAAATGTATCGTGATCTTCGTCATACATTTTGGTGGAGCAATATGAAGAAAGAGATATCGTTGTTTATCTCAAGGTTTCTAACTTGTCAACGAGTCAAAGCGGAGCATCAAGTACCAAAAGGTCCATTGCAACCGCTTAAAATTCCAGAATGGAAGTGGGAGCACATTACTATGAATTTCGTTACTGGTCTTCCCAAGGTTTCTCAAGGCATAGATGCAATTTGGGTCATTGTTGATGATTGACCAAGTTTGCTCATTTCTTACCAATATGAGAAACTTATACACTTGAACGCTCTTGCTTGTATGTACATAAACGAGATTGTAAGATCGCATGGTATGCCAAGATCCATAGTTTTCGATCGAGACCCAAGATTCACTTCATGATTTTGGGTTAGTTTGCAAAAAGTTATGGGCACAGTTTATGATTTAGTTCGACTTATCATCCTCGCACGGACGGACAATCGAGAGGACTATTCAAACTCTTAAAGATTTATTAAGACTCGTGTCCTTGACTTCAAGGGAAGTTGGGACAAGTTCTTACCATTGGTGGAGTTTTCCTACAACAACAGCTTATCGTTAAGTATTGGCATGGCTCTATTCGAGGCGTTGTATGGAAGAAAGTGTCATTCTCCAAGATCTTTGGGATGAGGTGGGTGAAGCAACGTTGTTGGGACCGAGTTGGTACGTATGACTACTTTTAAAAGATTCAAACGATCCGACAACGATAAAAACCTCACAAGACCGCCTAAAGAGTTATACCGATCTTCATCGAAAGGACGTGGAATTCGATATCGAGATCATGTGTTGTTACGTGTTGCTTTCTAAGGAAAGGAGTTACCAGATTTGAAAAGAGAGGAAAGCTCAATCCTCGATTCATTGGCCCATTTTAATCCTCGATCGAGTAGGATCGTGTCATTTTAGTATTCTCGCTAGAACCGTCGCCTATGCCAAGTACCGCATGCATGGTGATTTCTATTGTATTCCATTCTTTATTATTCTGTTGGAATATCCTGTCGGTGCGTATTACGCCTGACCTGGTTCCGTTATTTATTATTCTGATGGAATAACCTGTCTATGCGAAGTACCGTATGCATGTTGATTTCTTTTGTTATTCCATTCTTTATTATACTCAGTTAGTTAAAGTTTTGACTTCTACACTCCATGAAATTAGTGGAATATTCTTGATATTTAAGCGCTTCATCCAAAGATCTTTCATGAAAATATTCTTCCGAGCATTCTTGAATTTTACTTTACAAAGAAGTATCATGTTGACAATTTGGACATTATTAGTTCTCTAATAAATTAATTCTTGAACTTGTTTTATTGAATTCTTATATCATTGTCATCATCCTCATGTTTATATTATTTTGAAAGTCATCTGTGGCCTCAGAGTGCATAGATGGACTTGGTATGATTATGACCGAGGATTATTCTTGTAATCATGACCGTAATGTTACAAAATGATGTGGTAAAAGTCCTCATTGGCCCAAGTTCATTGATGGACAATTGTTGGCATGATCATGACCATCGATGAATACACAAATATCCTCGGCCCAGTAGTGCATGGATAATTTGTGGTTACGACCCTAATGAATATCCTCGTAGTAGTACGTGGATGATGTGGATTATTTATTGTCGAGTCTCAAATGATAAAAGTGATGAAAAAAAACCTTTTAAATCATAAAATATAGTAGATTTTATTCTCTACTTGACTCTTTTAATGGATCAGATGTTCCACCGCAGCTTAAACTTGATGTCTATTGTATTTTATCGCTTTTAACACCTTTGCTTGAGGACTAATGATAATTTATTTTGCATTATCTTAGTTATAATATTTTTTACTGGGCTAGTTGAGCTCACCCTTTCTTTCACTAATTTTTTTAGGAAATGAAAACGTAGCCGGGACTAGTCGGGGAACGGAGTGATGGTCCGAGATGGTGTCTTAGTAGTCCTCACTATTCTGTTAAATAGTGTGATAATAAATGTAATGAAGACTAAATTGAGTGTGGATATTGTTTAGATGACAATATTTTTATTAAAACTCACAGCATGTATTTTGTCGTATTTTACACGACTATTGTATAATCAAGTTGTATTTGAATTTAGTACCATGTATTTGGCGACTCAAGATGAGTGATGTATACCTATTTTGGGAGGGTCACATATTCCATTCTTTATTATTCGCTTTAATATCCTCGTACGTGCGCTTATGCTTTAACTGGTTCCATCATTTATTATTCGTTGGAATAACTCGCCATGTGAAGTACCGCATGCATGGTGATTTCGCTGTTATTCCATTCTTTATTATTCTGTTTAACATCCTCGCTGGGTGCTAATTTCACCGACCGGTTCCATTATTTATTATTCTATTGGAATAACCTGTCTATGCGAAGTACCGCATGCATGGTGATTTTTGTTGTTATTCCATTCTTTATTATTCTGTTGGAATATCCTGTCGGTGCGTATTACGCCTGACCTGGTTCCGTTATTTATTATTCTGTTGGAATAACCTGTCTATGCGAAGTACCGTTGCTGCCACGATTTTAAAAGGGCTGTTTCGGCCACTTAATTTGTGAGAAAAATTCCGGCCAATTGGGACATGAAAGTATATGGTATAAAGTACCTCCTATCCAAAAATGAGCCTATTCCGACTTAAAATGAGCAAGTTGTGACCATTTCAATATTTAGATTTTTCTGACGAAAAACGCTATAACCGGAGTTCTATAACTTTGATGACCATGAAATTTAAACCGAAGCTCACGCTAACATGTGTAAGATCCTCGCCAAGATTTGGAAATTTCGGAGTTAAACTTGAGGTAGCTAATTTCTTAAGGAATTAATTATAAATTAATTTTGAAAATAGTAAATGAATTCTAAAAATTCGAGAAAAATATATATTCATTATGGGACTATATTCTCGCTAAATCCTAAAAAAAAAATTATTTTTGGGACCGATTTGGTATTTTTATGAAAATGGTTTTAATTCTAAACATGTGAGTTAAATATGCATGTAAAGTAACAAAATGGAAAATATGATTTTATGGCTTGAAAATCCTATATAAGGTATATGCATATTTTTTATGAGGATTTAATCATCGGTGATGAAATCTTATGAGTATGGCATTTTGAATGATTAAATGCATTATTTGGTAAAGTGTAAACAATTGAAATAAATTGTTTATAAGTTTAAGAAGTGATTAAAATATTGTTATGATATTAATAATATTAGATTATGAGTGGTTGATAATATTTGGATAAATTTAAAGTCTTTAATATTTATCATTATTTTCGCTTGATTAATACTTATATCATTGTCATCATCCTCATGTATATATTATGTTGAAAGTCATCGTGGTCAGAAAGAAGATGATGGACTTGGTATGATTATGACTAGGGATTATTCTAAGATAATCATGACCGTAATGTTATAAATGATGTGGAAAAAAGTCCTCATCGATTCGTAGTGCATTGATGGACGCTTTTTGGTATGATTATGACTATGGATTCTCTTCTACCAAGGGTGCAAAGATGAATTATTTTATGGCACGATCGTGACCGCTGATGAAAACACGATTATCTTGCCTTCGTAGTGCATGGATAATTCGTGGTCGTGATACTAAAAGAATATCCTCGGCCTATAGTGCGGGGATGAATTGATGATGCGGATTAATTATTGAAATGAGTCTCAAAGAATGAAATATTAATTCATGGATGTGATAATAATAAATATCCTCGGTCGTAGTAAGCATTGGTGATTCAATGATGTGGATTATTTATTGTTCGAGTCTCAAATGATAAAATATTGATAATAAGCTTTTAAATTAGTAGAAGATAGTAGATATCATGCTCTACTTCGACTCTTCTAAAATACAACAGTATGTCTTTTTTGCCCGTAGTGCAAAGATGAATTGTTAATGAATATCTTTAACAGTAGTGCAAAGATGAATTTATTAGTATGATTATGAAAGCGAGGATTGTGATTTGGTATAACCATAATTTTTGATGTTTCGGTGAAAATAGGTGATGAAAAATATCTTCGTCACTGAGTGCGAAAAGGAATTCGTAATCACAATTATGATTATGAATTATTCATATGATTGTGGATGAAATTCGTTCATCGACGCTGAGGATAAAACATTATTGGTGGACTTTTAACATGGAGAAAATAATAGACCTGATGGTCTATTTGACTCTTTTAATGGATTGCTCGTTCCGCTGCAACTATGGTTGAAAAGTTTTATCATCTACCATATGTTCTAAATCTACGATTTATTATCGACAAAAGTTATTGATAATTTAATTATCTTTAGTTATGATATTTTTTTATCGGCTAGTTGTATTGTCACCCTTTGCTTCACAATTCTTTTCGCGTAATAAGAGTGTAGTTTGGATCGAAAGAGGATAATGAGGAATAGAATCGATTGGTCTATAATGCTGAGGTTCTCCCTAAATAGTATGAAAATAATTTTATCGAGAACTTTAGATAAGTATGTCGTTATTATATCGTCATTTGATATTTAATTTTGAGTAACCCGAATAGGGTGAAATAACCCAACTTTGGAAGGTGTTTTGTCACTATCATACAAGATGTCTAATGACATACAACCTCGTGTTATCATAAGACAGAAGTTGTGCACATCAAGACAGAGTTGTGCACATCCACTTTGAAAGATATCTACTTAACACTACCTATACGATCTTGGGGTTTATTTGAAATATAATTTTACTTGGAGACAGGTGGAGATAGTTATATGTCAAGAGAAGACTCACCATCGGGAAGAAACACGATAAGAACCTTCTCATTTTCTTTCGGAATTACATTAGGTCAACCAAGATAATTTCTCCTGACATATGATATCTATCATAACTTAGATTCATGGTGGCTCCTATGTATCGAAGGTTTCTTCTCGAAGACTTTCCAAAGATTTTAATTTCTAAAACAATTTTTGACCAGTACTTTTATGTAAAAAGTACCATTATAAGGTTAATAATTCACCACCACGAGAGTTACATACATTTGTATTAAAACTCACAAGATATCTGCGTCAATCAGATTCTCATGCGATAGTTCAAAGAACAGATAAATAAAGTTTGATTTGATTTTTATAGTGTGATATCCTATGACTCGAATGGCCGCACAGATACTATTTTGGAGCGTACCCACAACAAGAAAGTTCGTGAATTCCACCAATAAATTTAAAAGAAAGAAAGAAATCTCAAGTGTTCTCAAGAACATATCCCGTAGCTTCGATGTAATTGTTCCAGAAATCAATTAGTAGAGCTTGAAATGCTTTCTTTAAGATGATCAAGAAAAGCAGAGATGAGAGATTTTATCAGATCTAGTGCAAGCTTCAAGAAGTAGTCCAAGCATGCACCGATTAATCTCCTGAATGCACCATCCATGGCTTGGCCGGGAACTCTAATTATGTTATGTTTGGATTGAAGGAATGGAATGAGGAGTGGAATGATTCCGTTCTAATTAAAATGAGTTATTCTATTCTATCCCTCCTCCAAGTCCTCCAAGGAATAAAATTCATAAATTTGGGAGGAATACCAATAGTTCAATCAATTTCAATTGCAACTAAACACAATTTTTTTCATTCTATGAGAATGAATTATTCCATTCTCAACTTTATTACTCCAATCCAAACTTAGCATAAATGTTTGGATGATTAACACAAAAAGATGTGTAATTACATTGAAGATTATGTGCGATAACGCGCTCAAACTGAAGAAAATCATCTTTAGGAGAAGAACGACCATCGTTTGGGATATTCAAAATTTGTCATTGTTAGATGATTATATATTTATATAACTTGATCCTTGAAACTCGAATTAGTTATCTGTTTACGTGTAGCATAATACTAGCTAGTATATATCTAGTTGATGTCAACACATATTAGCAATCTAAAGTCATTAAGCAAAATCTAGGCGTATCCTTCAAAAGTTTAACTTTATCCTCAACAAGCCAAACCAAGACCACCATAACCATGTTAGTATATGCTTCTACCACAATAAATAAAGAGCATCAGATATCCAGAGATCATTTAACTATCAGAGCAACCGACACGACAATCAGAACGAGGAAAAAAAACACTAATCCAGCTGAGACTTACAAATATCCATATACACATTTCATTATATTTAAAGTCAGAAGAATTATCTTCTCAATGAAGTATAAAACTGTATACTTCATATTTTCAAATCTGGGGAAAAACAAAAAGCTCTCATATTCAAAAGCAACAACTATATACAGAAAGGCTCAACCAGCCATGAACTTCTTCCTATTCGCCAATCAGTCCTCTTTAAGTTTATATACAGTCTTCACATAGTCTTCGGAGTCCCAAAGAAATGAACCAAAAGCAACAGCTTCCAAAACAAATCTCTTCAGGCTTGCCAATGACGTAGATATCACCTCGTCAGATTCTAGTAGACTCCATTTCTCATCTCCAAAGAGTGCAAAACTGTGCCTCTCAATAAGATTCATAGCTTCCTTTGATTTTGGTTTTGCACACATCTGTAACACCTCAGGGTCGAACCCCATTACATAAGAACTCAGTTTCTCATGTCTCTTTCCCTGGCTACATGAAATTTGATCTGCAGACGTGGATTTTGTGCTGCGAACGTGACCAAAGGCAACATTTTTCAGTCCATAAGACCAAAATTCTGAAAGCGGAAGGTGGGTGCCAGTATTGGTAACAAGGTCATAGTTGGCATCAGCCAGACTCAGTTCAAGGTGGTACCTTGTGCAGGCAGACTTTAGAAAGTAACCATACAAGATGGAAGCAGCATAGATTCGGCAGAGCTGGAGCCTTTGTATCTGAGTTGCGGCCCAATTGTCTGTGACGTTGGAGTCTGCTTTCCACCCAACAACACTGCCCAGATGTTCCCTTATCATCTCCAAAACCTCAAAGCTGTGAATAGACTCTAGCTCCCAGTCTTTCGAAGGCCAGATTTCAAGTCTCCCTTTGTAAATGCATTTTGAAAGCCTCGGAACCAAATGGACTCTGATCTCAGAAAACTTGTAAAAGATTAACATATACATTACATCTTCAATTGCAATCTGGGACTCACGCTCTTTCAGTTCAGCTATCCTCCTGGAACTCAAACACATGTTTGAATTAGTAAAAGTATATGAGACACATGGATTTGTTTCAACGGAAAAGTATTAACAGATCAAACAATTCCAAGCATAGAATATTCAAGTCCTACCATGGTCATTTACCTATCACCACCACTTGGTCCACGATAATAATATTTTGTCAATAAGTTGCCACTCGTGCAACTAAATGCCCATCTGATATCTGTATCCGTACCAGAACAAGCATCCATATTAACATCATAGCTTACACACTTTGTCACCAATTACTTCTGTACCTACAAAGGCCCAATAGTGCAAGAATATGCACATGAGCATCCACTTTACAATCACAAAGTTCCACTGAATAATATACGAGCTGGAGAGGAAGAGATGACTTTGCTCATTGGTTTAATAATTAAACAATAAAGTGTGTCCAAGGCACCTCTAACTTCTTATATGACTCGGAGCTTATTATGTACCTGTTAGTTAATAGTATTTAACTATTACTTAGCATTTTTTTGTGTAGTAGGGACTGTAGTGAAACTTTGAGAGGCTTTTGGAGAGACAAGTGTAGCTCTTAGATCTTTGCAAGATTATATTGTTCACTAACAAGGCTCTAAATAGTCAAGTATTTCACTAGCTGTCATTCATGCAATTACGGCTCCTTAATTAACATAAAATGAGAATGTATAATCTTACCATATCATACATGTTGGCACAGCTATATTGTAACAAGAAACAATAGAAAAAGCTTATAAATATAGTGCATCACATATTAGTCAGCAAGGATCTTAACTAAATAGAGTAATTCCTCAACCAATTTTCTGCCTTATGTTACTATTTGATTAGCCCTTCTAATGGTAACCTTCTAAATTTCAGATTGCCATTTCCTGGAAATTATTGTAAATGAATTCTTTGATCAAGCACTAGAAAAATGCCAGGATGATCCAAAGTACTAATAACCACTCTTATGGAGTAGACAATTTAGCAATGAAGGCAATACATATCAGATGATTTATCTTCATTCATCTATCTAGTCTCAGTGAGCAGTTCCATGCTACCACAGAAATGAGTAATAGTCATAGAAATACAATCTTATTGCTGAAAATTAATCTTTGGATGGAAAATATTAAGTGAGTCAGTGATATGTTGATGGAACTAGGGAAAAGTGATCGAGTTATATAGGGCCAATGATGTGGATCGATGATTTAGTTGCTTTATTTATTTATTTATTTATTTTGTTTATTTCATTATTATGGACTTGTTTTAATTAGTTGAGGTATTTTAGTATCTTGTTTTAATTAGTTGGGATATTTTTGTCTTTTTGGTCTCCAAGTCTAATTTAGGGTTTGTTTTGTTTAAATACCGATGTAATTCTCCTTGGGAGGACATATTCTGAATATTACGATTATTATTGACTTTCTTATATCGTAGAGATATTTTCTAAAGTTAATAGACACGGAGTTGAAACTCTAAACCCTAGAATTTAAGCGTAGAGTTTAGATTCTAGTCTTATTCATATATTCATCAAATACAATTTATAAATTGTCCTACATCAGCCAAAATCCACATGGAATATACTCATTTAGTAGTTCCCCTTTATCCTTATACATCAGCTATGGTTGAGGCTAAAAGGCAGGGATAACAAATAATTGCGCACCAAATTACAAAGTGATGACCCTGAAATACAACTTGATGTGCATAACTACCTCAAGTCTAGTTGGCCCACTTAAGAGTTTAAATGGAGTTATTAGAAGACAAAAAGCAAACAATGGATAGATAACAAACCATATCAAGAGGTGAAAATACATACAAACAAGAAAAATGCAACAGTCACCTTATCGACCTTCCCCAAAAACAAATTTAAGTTTGACTCCAGCCCCTGATAATTCTAGCTCATTCCCGCAATGTCAACCTATTTCATCTTTCTGCTTAGCCTATAAAAACTTTGTAGGGATGCTTCAAAATACAATATTTACCTCTTATCTATTCATCTCTCTCTCTCCCTCTCTCTCTCTCTCTCTCTCTCTCTCTCTCTCTATATATATATATATATAAAGCAAAACACTCCCAATAGAAAAGGAACACCTCGGGTGCGTCTTAGTTCAGCTGCACAATTGACCAACTAAGGAAACAGCCATTAAATATATACACAACCTCCACTTAGTACAGCTTAATGTCAAATAAAAGAAATCTTTAAAAGATCATCCTAGAAAGGCAAAAAATTAAATTCCAATATCAAGAAAGAAACAGGAAGAAAAATAGGCCAAAAAAACAATAAAATCAGGCTTCAATAGTGCATACAGCTCAAAATCGTGTGTGTTTGCATATATATACAAAGAGAATTATATTATAAACATACAAAAAATTTAGTAATGAACAACCCTAATAGGGCGAGAACCTGTAAAGGCAAGCATCAGAAGTTCCGAAACTGAAACTCGCGCGAGCCAAAGCCTCATCACGATCAGAAACCAATTGCTCCAACTGCTTGGCAACTGCGTAATGAAAGTTTTTCCGGTCATTCTGCAAAACACCGGACAAATACTTACCAGCCGCTGACTTCGGCTCGAGCGGCGTGTTCAAACTACTAAACTCACAGTGACTATTGTTTATACTGCTTGCTATCAGCACCGGAATCCGATTAGACGGAAGAGAAACGGTAAATCGACGACGATTAAAGGCGATGGAATTTTTAGCAATTGGAGGAGTGAATGGAATCTTCACCGGGGAAGGTAAAGATTGGGAAAGGGAAGGATTATTGTAGGAGAGGCAGCAGTCCATTAACAGGGATATTTAGTCAACTATTGTAGAGAGCAGGCACGGGTAGAAGACTGAACGGAAGAGGAGTATTATTGAGGAGAGAGAAATAAAGGAAGGATAAGATTAAATCCAATGTTAATGTGAAACGATGGGCCAGGGCAGGGCTACCAATAGAATAGAATTCTGATAAGCCCACTATTCTCTCTCTTGATCACCCCGGGAGCTTATATAAGGATTAATTACATATATTAGTACATTTTTAAAAATAATTACAAAAATAAAACACACAAAACATAATTACAAAAATATTACACTTTTTTAATTTTATTTACAATATTATATTAATTATGAGTCCTTAATTAAAGGGATTAATAATTTTAATGGGGCATGTTTTTTTAAAATGCGTGATAATCGCCTTAATATCATTCTTCGCAGAGACTTTCTTCGTTTTCGTATAATTCCATTTACACGCTGAAACCTCTTTTCTCTGTCATTCCGTCTTTTCTGCCTCTTTCTCTTTCATTCGTGTTTCAGTATTCTTCATTGTTTGTTATCGAAGTTCATAGCCATTTCGTTTTCGATTACGTTTCGCTTCTGCGTTACGTGTTTTAGCTCTCTGCTTACGTGCCATTTCGCTCGTGTTCATAGCCATTTCGCTCATAGATTTCGCTTACGTGGTTCGTGTTCTCTTTCATTCCGGTGTGGGTTTGTGTTATTTTTATGTTCTCGATAAAATGGTCGATACAAAGAAGAAAGATGGAAGAGAAAGAGAATATCCGAGTGTGAGTCCCGCAATGACGAGAAGAAGTTTGTTGTGGATAGGAAGGGAAGGAAAAGGATGCATGTCAAAAATCGAGTAAGAATGAAAATAGTGGTGATACACAAAGTTGATATCAAGCATTCTCGTCATGAGCTAGATTCTCGAGCTCGACGTTCCTATAGTTAAGGCCAAAGGTCAAGTCTTTATCCGTAATATAATTCCAACACGTAGAAATTTAAAGGTGTGTTATTTTTAATTTACTTATGGTTACCATCATAGAATTATTTGGTTACTTATTAGTATATATTTGGTTATTGTGAATTATATTATCGTGTTACTTTTTATGGATTGGTTACTTATTAGTATGTATTTAGTTATCGTGATATTATTATATTATCAGTTACTTTTATGGGTTGGTTACTTATTAGTATGTATTTGGTTATCAGTAAATTTTTATTAGTATGATTTGGTTAATGTAAAATAATAATTATTTGGTTACTTTTTTTATGATTTGGTTCATCGTAAACTTTTTAATGTTTTGGTTACTTATTAAGATGCTTGTAGTTACCGTCATTTTATAGTTTGAATTACCGTTATATCGATTTTGGTTATTGTCATATTACGCTTTTGTTACTATTTTGTATTTTTATGCTTAATATGTTTTTGCCTCGGTATACATGTTTTAATAAATTGAGTTTAGTGTATAGGTTGTTTATGTATTGGTTACCATTAAAAGATGGTTCGAGTACCATCATAGAATTATTTGGTTACTTATTTGTATGTATTTAGTTCTCGTGATATTATATTATCGTGTTACTTTTATGGGTTTGTTACTTATTAGTATATATTTGGTTATCAGAATTTTTATTACCGTGTTACTTTTATGGGTCAAGTTACTTATTAGTATGTATTTGGTTCATCGTGAATTATTATTAGTATGTATTTGCTACTGTAAACTTTTAATGTTTTGGTTACTTATTAGTATGTTTGTGGTTATTGTGATTTTATAGTTTAGTTATTGTTATATCATATTTTGCTACTTGCTTATATTACAATTTTTTTACTATTTTGTATTTTTATGCTTAATATGTTTTTGCCTAGTATACATGTTTTAATAAATCGAGTTTAGTGTATAGGTTGTTTATGTATTGGTTACCATTAAAAGATGGTTTGGGTATCATCATAGAATTATTTGGTTACTTGTTAAGATGTATTTGGTTTCATCGTGATATTATATTAACGCAGTATTCTTGTTATGGGTTGGTTACTTATTAGTATGTATTTGTTATCGTGAATTTTTATTAGTATGTATTTGCTAACGTAAACTTTTAATGTTTTGTTACTTATTAAGTATGTTTGTGGTTATTGTGATTTTATAGTTTGTTATCATTGTTATATCATATTTTGGTACCGCTCATATTACAATTTTGTTACTATTTTGTATTTTTATGCTTAATATGTTTTTGCCTAGTATACATGTTTTAATAAATCGAGTTTAGTGTATAGGTTGTTTATGTATCGTTAGCATTAAAAGATGGTTTGGGTACCATCATAGAATTATTTGGTTACTTGTTAGTATATATTTGGTTTCATCGTGATATTATATTAATGTGTTAATGTTATGGGTTGGTTACTTATTAGTATGTATTTGGTTACTGTGATATTATATTACTGTGTTAATTTGATGGGTTGGTTACTTATTAGTATGTAATTGGTTACTGTGAATTTTTATTAGTGTGTATTTGTTACTTTGTAAAATAATAATTATTTGGTTACTTATTTTTATGTATTTGTTATCGTAAACTTTTAATGTTTTGGTTACTTATTAGTATGCTTGTGGTTACCGCTATTTTATAGTTTGTTATCAAGTATATTAGATTTTGGTTAATGTCATATTACGCTTTTGTTACTATTTTGTATTTTTATGCTTAATATGTTTTTTCCTAGTATACATGTTTTAATAAATTGAGTTTAGTGTATAGGTTGTTTATGTATTGTTACCATTAAAAGATGGTTCGGGTACCATCATGTAATTATTTGGTTACTTGTTAAGATGTATTTGGTTTATCGAATTTAGTGTATAACACTATTTTTCGTATAAATTTTGTTATATTGGTTACTAATATCTCGTTCAATTATGGTTTTGTGTATTTACAGTTATGAGATCTTTACTATGAGGAATGCAACCGAAAATTCATTGAAAAAGTAATATATTGGTGTGACATGGATGTCCCCATAATTATTGCCAAGAAATTGAATGAAAGTCAGCTGGAGAAGTTTAGGGCAACATGTTTTGGAAATTTTTTGGAGTTTGGTAAGCATCAAATGTATTCACGCATTATTCACCATGCTTCAGTAAGGGAGGTTCACCAAAGGGATGATGGTGAGATGTGGTTTTTGTTTGGGGAGAAAAGGGTTAGGTTTGGACTGCCTGAGTTTTGTTTGATTTCTGGGTTGAGATGGCAAGGCAATGATGATATAAGTGCATATAAAGGTATGAAAAATCTGATTATTGAAAAATATTTTGGGGCGTAAGTTGTTACTCGTAGTAAAGATAGGTAGGATATTCCGGAAGGTAGTTTTGATGACGATGATGAGGCTATTAGGATGTCATTGATTTTTTGGTGTTTAATTTTATTCTTTCAACAGCTTTAAAAATTTTGTTGATGGGGCAATGGTCAATTTTTATGTTACGGCGATGTTAGCGCTTTTCCTTGGGGAAAGTTGATTTGAAATGACAAAGTACTCTTTGTCAAATGCTTTGAAGGGCATATAAAGAAAGGAAGGAGTGGTGGTTCAACATATAATTTCTACAAAGACCATTATATTAAATTGTATAAGTTGAATGGTCTTCCATATGTATTTCAAGTATTTATGTTTGAAACCATTTCAACTTTCAAAGCTTGCGGTATATGCAACAACGAGCATCTGTCGGATGTCCGTTTATGTAGATGGAAGGAGCTAGTGAAGCCCCCTTTGTGACGCCCCCAAAATTAGGTATACGTCACCCATCTTGGGTCGCCACTTACATGGTACATAAATTCAAATACAACTTACTAATATAACTGTCGTGTACAATACGACATAAACTGTGAGTTTGAATACAAATATTGTCTACTAGATATTATATAAACTCAAAAGGAGTTCTCATTACAACTATTATCACACTATTTCACAGAATAGTGAGGATTACTAATGCTATCCTCCTGACCATTACTTCGCTCCCCGACTCGTCCAAATATGTTCTCATTTCCTCAAGAGAACAAAGAAAAGAAAGGGTGAGCTCAACTAGCCCAAAGAAGAAATATTATGACTAAGATAATGCGTAATAAATTATCATTAGCCTTCAACAAAGTTGTTAAACCGATAAAATACAATAGACAACCAGCTTTAATCATAATGAATTAGCAATCCATTAAAAGAGTCAAGTAGAGAATAAAGTCTACTATCTTTTAGGTTTTAAAAAGGTTTTCATCAATTTTTATCACCGAGACTCAAATTTTAATAAATAAACCACCACATCTAATCATCCCTCGCACTACTCTGGCCAAGGATTTTCATCAAATTATCAATGGTCATGACTATACCGAATCACCCCGGTCATAATCATACCAAAACTATCCATCATCGCATTACAGCCACCGAGGACTTTTGTCACATCATTTATATCAAGTCATGATTATACCGAATGATCCCCTCGTCATAATCATACTAAGTTCATCTACGCATGCGTAAGCCAAAGATAACATAATATAACATGAGGATGATGACAATGACATAATAATTCAATAAAACAAGTTCAAGAATTATTTAATCCATGAATTATTAACGCCCAAATTGTCAACATACGATATCGCTTTCAGAGAGTAAAATTCAAAAATGATCGTAAGAATATTTCCATGAAAGATATCGATGAAACGCAAATATCAAGGATATTCTACTAATTTCATGGAGTATGTAAGTCAAAGTTTTAACCAACCGGGTATAATAAAGAATGGAATAACAAAAGAAATCACCATGCATGCAGATTGCATGTATGCAAGTTATTCCAATGTAATAATAATAACGGAACCAAAGTCGTGAAATTCACACCGGCGGTGATGTTCCAATGTAATAATAAAGATGGAACTGCATCCGGTGTAAAACACACGATAGGATATTCCAACGTAATGATAAAGATTTTAACCAGTCCTGTAAAAACACACGCATGTGATGTTCCAATGTAATAATAAAAATCGGAACCAGTCCTGTAAAACACACAAATGTGATATTCCAATGTAATAATAAAGAATGTCACCAAGTATAGGTAAAACTCATGATACAAAGTTATTCCAATGTAATAATAAGCAATGGAATAACATAAGGATTTCACCAAGTATAGGGTATGCCATGAGATACAAAGTTATGTATAGGGGTATGCCACTTTTTACAAAGTTATTCCAATGTAATAATAATGAATGGAATAATGTAAGTTCTCTTCAAGAAGAAAGAATAACACCCTCACCGTAAAAGAACCTATATATATAGAAGTAGTGAAGTAGCAGTAATACTCTTCTTCTTTCTATAATTTTCTCTCTATAGCTTCTCTCTAATTTCTCTCTGTAGTTTCAATGAATTCGTAAGAAAATAATGAAGGAATGAGCTTCTATTTATAGGAAAATGGAATGCATAAGAATTAATCCATGAAACTATCTCAGATTGATTTACTTTAATCTCGACGATTATATTTAAAGAAAAATCTTTTAAATAAAATATAATATATTCTATTTATATAAAAACATTTTACTATGCAAACACTATGCAAAACACTACGCAAAAACACTACGCAACACTACGCATAATAAAATATAATATATTCTATTTATGTAATAACTTTAATAAAGTATTCTATTTTATATAAAAGATGTTTCGCTTTTATTACGCTAATAATACTAATAAAAAAAAAACGCCATTATCGCTATAATAATTCATATTATTAATCGACAATAATGGAATCAAACCGAGTGACTTCTCACATAAGATTCAATAATCAATACCGCATAGCGCTTACTATGCACCACACGACATCGTATTTTTACTACCGAAGTAGTTCAACAAAGAACTACACAGTAAAACTTCCACCGTTATTTCAATAAAATATTTTTGTCGCTTTTTCAATCCGACAATAATTTCGCTAGGGGTCCACCAATGATTGAGTCATTGCATTTAATATTCCCCGCTAAATCGAATATTCCCAACCAATCGAATATAATATAACCACTTGCATATACTTTGCAAAAATTTATAAATACTACCCACAACTATAATATTATCTCAAATTCACACCATAATATTAAAAATTATTTCACCAAATTTAAATCTTTATTGATAAAATCTGGGTCTCACAATCTCCCTCCTTATGGAATTTCGCTCAAAATTAGGGTACGATGACTGATATGATAAAGAGATGAGGATACCTTGAATACCTTTATCGCTTAAAATATTAAATTCATCTTTGAAATCGCCAAAGCTATTCATTAACAATTCATCTTTGCACTACAAAAGCAAAGATATACAACCAGAAAACCAATAATGCTAAGACGCAATTTTTAATAATATCACGACCACGAATTATCCATGCACCAATCGCCAAGGATATTCGTGTTTTCAATTACTATTATGATTATACCGAACAATCCTCTCGGTCATAATCATACCAAGTCCATCTATGCACGTAAGCCACGATTTACTTTGAACGCATCCATGAATTAATATTTCATTCTTTGAGACTCACCAATAATTAATCCACATCATCGAATCATCCCCGCACTACGTGCCAAGGATATTCATTAAGATCACGACCACAAATTATCCATGCTCTACTACCAAAGATAATTGTGTTTTCAATTACTTGCATGATTATACCAACAATCCTCGTCATAATCATACCAAGTCCATCTATGCACGTAAGCCACAGATGACTTTGAACACATCCATGAATTAATATTTCATCATTGAGACTCACCAATAATTAATCCACATCATCGAATCATCCCCGCACTACGTGCCAAGGATATTCATTAAGATTACGACCACAAATTATCCATGCACTACTACCAAAGATAATTGTGTATTCATTAAGATCACGACCACAAATTATCCATGCACTACTACCAAAGATAATTGTGTATTCATTTACTACATGATTATACCAATAATCTGTGGTCATAATCATACCAAGTCCATCTACGCACTACAGCCACGTATGACTTTCAACATAATATAAACACGAGGATAATGATACAAAGAATCAATCAAATGAGATAAAGGATAAATATTAAACATTTATAATATAATTTATCCAGATTCAAGAATATCCCCATGTTATCAATCACTTAATAATCTCATAATCTAATATCATTAATATTATAACAATATTTTAATCACTTCTAAATTTATAAACAATTTATCTTAATTGTTTACGCTTTACCATATAATGCATTTAATCATTCAAAATGTCATACTCATAAAATATCATCACCAATTATCAAATCCTCATCAAAAATATGCATATACTCTATATAGGATTCTCTAGCCATAAAATCCTATTTTCAACTTTCATATTACTTCACATAACATATTTAACTCATATGTTCAGTAATTAAACTATTTTCATGAAAATACCAAATCAGCCCCAAAAATATTTCTTTTCTGGGATTTAGCATAATATAGTCCCATAATGAAAATATATTTTTCTCGAATTTTAAAATTCATTTACTATTTTTAAAAATCAATTTCCACTTAATTCCTTAAGAAATTAGCTACCTCAAGTTTAACTCCAAAATTCCCAAATCTTGGCAGGACCTTACACATGTTAACGTGAGCTTCCAGTTTAAATTTCATGGTCATCGGAGTTATAGAACTCCGGTTATAGCGTTTTTTTTGAAAACCTAAATATTGAAATAGTCATAACTTGCTCATTTTAAGTCGAATGAGCTCATTTTTGGACAGGAGGTACTTTATACCATATACTTTCATTTCCCAAAAGGCCAGAATTTTTCTCATAATTTAAGTGGCCGAAACAGCCTCTCTAAAATCATGGCAGAAGCTTTTTCTTGCTTTTTGCAGCTTTGCACCTTTTGCTAAAATCAGTCCACACAAAAATCTACAACACCTTTTCCAGTAATTCCACTTGGATTAGTTAGGTAACTCATAGATCTAACTCTAGGACTTGACCACATTCAAAATTCAAAATATAACAGAGATATGGTCAATTGAATTTCATGTTACGCTTTTCACTAAAATCTGATTTTCAACTCTTTGTGATTTCTAAGAAACTTTCATGTTTTCACATACTAACCAACATAACTCATCATAAAACTTATTAATACTTCATATACCCATGATTTTTATTAGTTCTATACTTTTTATTATGACTTTCATCATAATCCACGTAAATGCATCCTTTTAGTTGAAGAAATATTTGAGGTTTAAGAAATGGGTTTTGTCTCGGGTCAATACAAAATTCGATTTCACGCCTAGGGTAGGCTAGGAAATTTCAAGAATACGTCAAGAAATTTATTAATGATAGAAATATCATTCAAAATCATTACTTTTATCCAAGACTTGGATAAGACGTCACATTGATACCAACTGCGACTTCTATCCCTTAACCTAGATAACACCTCACATTGATACCTATAAACTTGCCATCTTCATTCACGATGTCGCCACGTAAAAGTCCGCTTTTGCATTCCACACAAGGAAGTCAACAACGAAAAAGGATCGGGCTCTTTACTTATAGCTTGATATAACAATGATTAACTTTAGGATTTGGTTACTTTGAATTGCAGTGTAATGGGTTGTTATAAATATAAAAGCTAACAACTTTACGAAAAAGCATGATGAGTAGCTAACCAATTGACCAAAAATCACATCAAAGGCAAATATTTTCAAAAGATAAGATCGACAGTAACGTGAAAATGTTTATTTGAATTAAACAAGATTTAAAAAATAGTAGCGATAACGAAGGCTCCTACTAACGAAGTTTCAACCAATAAGTCAAAGTTTAACTTCTTCTTGAGTCAAATTCAAACGCTGAATGCAACTAGGTGAAATAAAAGAGTGGTAGAATCGGTATCTAACACTTCAGATAGACTTCGCAAGAGCTTACGATTAACTTACCCGTGATAATTTTATTCGTGTTCCTCGTCACGAGAAAAAAAACGCCTCTTAAACTACTGGCTTTGGTTTGTCTGGGACGACCTTTGGTGCCTCCATCCTAGTTGAATTTGTCTTCAGAAACGACAAAATCGAGCTAAGTGACCTTCTTTCCACAATTATAACATGCTTTGATCTACATGGCGCAATCCCCACCGATGTGTCCTCTCCTCCGCATTTGAAGCATACGACCGGTGGTCGCTTCTTCTTCCTTTGAAACGGTGTCTTTGGTCGACGCCTTTCCATCATTGTTGAATCTCCTTTCTTGAAATGTCCATTCTTATTATTTTGGCCCCGATTACCACCGGGTGGTTACCATATCCGCCTCGCTGATTTCCTCACGCTTGTTGTCACCGCTCACGATGACTACTCACCGGTATTATAATTTTGCTTACCGCTTCTTTTTAGTCATAGGCTGACTCGTTATCGCTACCCACTAATCGAGCCCTATATTTACAACATCCGAATAAAAACACGCTTTATGAGAAATAAGATGTCGACGATCTCCGCTTCAAACCTCTTAAAAACATTCGCGTCATTCTCTCTTCATTATCCACCAAGGGGACGAAATCGTGATAACTCCGCAAATTTTGCCTCGTATCATGACACTGGCCATATTGTTTTGTTCCAACTTGATAAACTCCACCTCCTTCATGTGGCGTAATACTTTCGTGAAAGTATTTGTCGCTGAATGCCTCCCCGAACTTCTCCCAAGATATCTTCAAGACAAAGAAGTCGAGTACGCTTTTACCGATTCCCACCAAAGAATCACCTCTCCGCCGCAACATAAAGGCGGTAAAGGAACTCTTTGCTCTTCTGAGCATCCCAAGACATCAAATATCTTGGTAATCTGCTTAATCCATGCTTCCGCCAAGTGGTTTTGGCTTCCCTTAAACTCCGGTGGTCCCAACTCCTTGAATTGTTTAATGCGACCGCCGAGAGTTTTCCGTGTTTCCACCTACGCTTTGAATGCAGAGTCGCTTTCACCGATGTCGCATGAATTCTAAAACCTTTTTAAACGCATCGTCGTTAGTCAATTGATCGTTGTTGTTATTTACAGGAGGATTATCGCCATCCCGTCAGACATTGTCCCGATTATCGATCCGTGGAGAATCAATACCTCTCTGTGCTCCATTGCTATTCTCAACATTCTCTGATGCCATTTTCAAATACCGCCATAAAATAAGGGTTAATTAACATATCATATATTATCCCTATACTCCGACCACCAATTAAATACCAAATAAATTTAGGTAGGTCATACTAACAAGGAATTCCCGCCTCTCCCTCCTAGTTCTTATCTCACATCTCAACCAGGATCATATCCTAAGCTCGATACTCAACCGTGACGCCCCCAAAATTAGGTATACGCCACCCATCTTGGGTCGCCACTTACATGGTACATAAATTCAAATACAACTTATTAATATAACTGTCGTATACAATACGACATAAACCGCGTGAGTTTGAATACAAATATTGTCTACTAGATATTATATAAACTCAAAAGGAGTTCTCATTACAACTATTATCACACTATTTCACGTAATAATAGTGAGGATTACTAATGCTATCCTCCTCGACCATTACTTCGCTCCCGACTCGTCCCCAAATATGTTCTCATTTCCTCAAGAGAACGGTGAAAGAAAGGGTGAGCTCAACTAGCCCAAGAAGAAATATTATGACTAAGATAATGCGTATAAATTATCATTAGCCTTCAACAAAGTTAAACCGATAAAATACAATAGATAAACCAGCTTTAATCAAGCAGCTGAATTAAGAATCCATTAAAAGAGTCAAGTAGAGAATAAAGTCTACTATCTTTTAGGTTTTAAAAAGGTTTTCATCAATTTTTATCACCGAGACTCACTTTTAATAAATAAACCACCACATCTAATCATCCCCGCATTACTACTTGGCCAAGGATTTTCATCAAATTATCAATGGTCATGACTATACCGAATCACCCCCGGGTCATAATCATACCAAAAACTATCCATCATCGCATTACGTGCCACCGAGGACTTTTGTCACATCATTTATATCAAGTCACGATTATACCGAATGATCCCCGTCATAATCATACTAAGTTCATCTATGCACGTAAGCCAAAGATAACATAATATAACATGAGGATGATGACAATGACATAATAATTCAATAAAACAAGTTCAAGAATTATTTAATCCATGAATTATTAACGTCCAAATTGTCAACACGATAATCGCTTTCAGAGAGTAAAATTCAAAAATGATCGTAAGAATATTTCCATGAAAAGATATCGGATGAAACGCAAATATCAAGGATATTCTACTAATTTCATGGAGTATAAGTCAAAGTTTTAACCAACCGGGTATAATAAAGAATGGAATAACAAAAGAAATCACCATGCGATGCGCAGATTGCAGATGTATGTGTTATTCCAATGTAATAATAATAATCTTAACCTGTGTCGTGAAAATTCACACCGGGCAGATGTTCCAATGTAATAATAAAGATGGAACTGCATCCTGTAAAACACATGTATAGATATTCCAACAATGATAAAGATTTTAACCAGTCCGTGTAAAAAACACATGCATGTGATGTTCCAATGTAATAATAAAAAAGCGGAACCAGTCCTGTGTAAAAACACATGCATGTGATATTCCAAATGTAATAATAAAGAATGTCACCAAGTATAGGTAAAATCACAGATACAAAGTTATTCCAATGTAATAATAAGCAATGGAATAACATAAGGATTTCACCAAGATAGGTACGCCATGATCACAAAAGTTATGTATAGGGTATGCCACTTTTACAAAAGTTATTCCAATGTAATAATAATGAATGGAATAATGTGTTCTCTCTCAAGAAGAAAGAATAACACCCTTACCGTAAAAAGAACCTAATATAGAAGTAGTGAAGTAAGTAGCATCACTCTTCTTCTTTCTATAATTTTCTCTATAGCTTCTCTCTATAATTTCTCTCTCTGTAGTTTCAATGAATTCGTAAGAAAATAATGAAGGAATGAGCTTCTATTTATAGGAAAATGGAATGCATAAGAATTAATCCATGAAACTATCTGTATTGATTTACTTTAATCTGACTATTCATATTTAAAGAAAAATCTTTAAATAAAATATAATATATTCTATTTATATAAAAACATTTTACTACGCAAACACTATGCAAAACACTACGCAAAACACTACGCAACACTATGCATAATAAAATATAATATATTCTATTTATGTAATAACTTTAATAAAGTATTCTATTTTATATAAAAGATGTTTCGCTTTTATTACGCTAATAATACTGAATAAAACAAAACGTCATTATCGCTATAATAATTCATATTATTAATCGACAATAATGGAATCAAACCGAAAGTGACTTCTCACATAAGCATCAATAATCAATACCGCGCTACTACGCAACCACACGTGACATCGTACTTTTACTACCGAGTAGTTCAACAAGAACTACTGTAAAACTTCCACCGTTATTTCAATAAAATATTTTTGTCGCTTTTTTCAATCCGACAATAATTTCGCTAGGGTCCACCAATGATTGAGCCATTGCATTAATATTCCCTCGCTAAATCGAATATTCCCGACCAATCGAATATAATATAACCACTGTGATACTTTGCAAAATTTATAAATACTACCCACAACTATAATATTATCTCAAATTCACACCATAATATTAAAAATTATTTCACCAAATTTAAATCTTTATTGATAAAATCTGGGGTCTCACACCCTTCAAATGACAAGTTGAATGATCTGGTATTTTGTTCTGGACAGGTATGCAGTGTATTACTAAGAATGCAATTGGTTACCTTTAGTTAATGATTTGTTATCGATTATTTTTGTGAAGTTTACTATTAACATAGTAGTTAGTTACCTTTATATACTAATTGAAAGCATCGATTATATTATGTGTATGTTAACAATAAAAATGTTGTGGTTACTAGAACATATAAATTTGGTTACCTTTATACATTTAGTTGGTTACCGATTTACATATATTTGGTTACCAGTATATATGTTTTTGTTTACTGATTATGTTTTATGATTATTTATTTTATCTTTTTGTTATTGTAATTTTATAATGTTTGTCAGATGTTATACTGAAGTGTACTTATTGTTTTTCAGTTGAGGGTAAAAAGTTTGATTCCCACGACTGAGGAGAATGAACGACTTGATTTGGGCGGGTTTCACTTTTTCAATGGGAAGGATGCTGACAAAAAGGTGAAGGATGACAACATTGGATTTGATATATCTACATTAAAGATGCAATTGATACACTACATTACCATTGGAGAAAAAAGTTTCTGAAATTAAGAAAGACGTTATAAAATTGCGGGCTGATATTAAGGATGAGATGCAGATTTTACACGTTCAGATATGCAGAGACTTTAGGTTAATTATTAGAGATGAGTTACGCGGGTTCAAAGATGGTGGGGTTAAAGAAGTTGATAGTGATTTTGATGATGATTCTGATTCTGATTCTGATTCTGATGAGGGTGGTGATGCTGATGATGATGATGAAGCCGATGATTCTGATGAAGCTGATGATGTTGTTGATCAGCATGCTGGTGAGGTTGGTGATGATGGTTTGAAAGCTGATGGGGTTGGTGATGATGGTTTGAAAGATGATGAGAAGAAGGATGAATTTGTAAATGAAGTTGGAAATGAAGGTGATGATGTTATGCTTGAAGACCGTCATGTTGTTGAGGATGTTATGGATGTTATGGTTGAAAACCGTCATGTTGTTGAGGATGTTGTTGAGGATGTTATGGTCAAGCCCGCCATTTTGTCAAGATGTTGTTGAGGATGTTGGTGATGTGTCGATTTTGTTAAGAAGAAGGATGGTAATGAATCTGATTATGGTAATGAAGTTGAACTTGATGGTATGGTTCAAGAAGAACATCATGAAATAATAAGTAATGTTGTTCAAGAAATTGTCAAGGTTGGACTTTTTTGTTTGTTTTGTTTTGTGTTAGATGTCTTTTTTTCATTTTTTAAAGATCAATTGATTGTTTTGTATTTTTAATGATCGTTAAGAATGATGTCGACATGCCAACTTTTGACATTTTAAGCCAATGTACGGGGAAAGAAATTGTTGTTTATGTTATCACCGAGGTTAGTGTTATTACGACATGCCTACTTTTTTTTTTTACACGCTTTAGGTTTTGGTTATCGCTTTACCATTACATGCTTAAGGTTTTGGTTATTGTTTCAATTTTACTCAAGATCCAACTCATAAATATATATAGTAACCATTATAATGTATCATAGTAACTAAAAGAGCATTAGTTAGTAATAACTATAATGTTTTATAAGAACTAATAATGCATTGTACAAAGAACTAATATAGCATTAGACAAAGATAATATTACCTATACATAATTAGTTAGTAACAAGTATAATGTTTCATAGTAACCATTACAACATTAGACAAAGAACTAATACAACAATGATTTTTATGTGAAAATATAATTGTTTTCTTTACATTTTCTCACATTTGTAAAAGGGAAAAGTTTGAGGCTAAAAGCAAATCAGATTGATGAGATGGTTTTGACTACCCGTGATATAGTCCAAAGGTGATGAATCGAGAAAAGTGTCAATAGAGTCAAGCCGGTACGCACTGCGCGTGAACATTTAAAGAGTCTCGTTTCTACGCCTCATATACGTGAAACATTTGGCCTACTGGTTATCGCCTAATGCATCGGTGCTAAGTCAAAGAGTTGTTTGCTTATTTCAGATTTCCCAAGGTTTGTATGAATATGCCATCCAAATTCAAGAGGCGCTTGTTTGAATAAAGGGTTTAAAATAGACTTAACAACAGTGAAAAGGTTTGTTTTTACCATAACAATGTTATAGTTTTTTATGAAACAAATAAATTTGCTTTTGGGTAGTGTGTATATTAACATGGTGATTGTTAATGTCAACGCAGTATACTAATATGTTTTTATATCAAGGACTCGACAAATTTCCGGGAAGAATGACATTATCGAACCTCGCTTTTGATTTGGGTCTATCCCAATTTCATCTAAAATGTGGTTTTATAAATTAAAGACTCTCGGCAAATTGTTAGACGATGATGTGAGTTCTTTTTTTTTTTTAAAATTATTTTCTATATTTATGGTTACATTATTTATTTGTTTATGTAAATAGCTTTAATAAAGGTTGGTTATCGTTATATCTGCTTTTGTTATCGCTATATGACTTTTTTTTGTTACTATTATATTACTATTTTTTGTTACTATCATACAACTATTTGGTTACTATTATATAATTGTTTGGTTACTATCATAAATATTTTATATATATGTTGGTTACCATCATATAAAATGATATGTTAATATTTAAGCATGTTTTGGTCATGCTATGATATATGAGTGGTCAAGTTAATGTCATATATATGTTTTGTTATTATTATATTACTGTTTGGTTACTAGTATACGACTATTTGTTTACTATTATATAATTGTCTGGTTACTATGATATATGTTTTATATATGTTTTGGTTGCCAACATATAAATTGATATGTTACTATATAAACATGTTTTTGGTCATTATGATATAAGTGGTCAAGTTACCGCTATATAACTGCTTTTGTTATCGCTATATAACCGCTTTTGTTATATTATATTTTTGTTTTGGTTACTATGTTACAATTGTTTGGTTACTATTATATAATTGTTTGGTTACTATCATGTATGCTCAATATATGTTTTTGTTACCATCATATAAACTGATATTTTGATATATAAACATGTTTTGGTTATTATGACAAAAATTGTTGGTTACTATTATATAACTGCTTTTGTTGATGTCATATAACCGCTTTTGTTACTATCATATTACTGTTTGGTTATTATATTACAACCGCTTGATTACTATTATATAATTGTTTGTTACTATCACATATATATATATATATATATATATATATGTGTGTGTTAAGTAGATCATACATGTTTATGTTTTTTTTTTAATTATGTTTTTATAGTTACTGCTACATTATTTAGATGTTTAATTAACTAGCGTAATAATGTTGTTGGTTACATTGATTACATAATGATATTTTTCAACACTATTAATATTTTTTTTTTGTTCAAAGATATCAATGTTGCATTATATTACTTCCGTAAATTGGCGTACATTCGACATCGCGTATATAAGGGCAACGACTACTTGATTGTTGGTTCCATTCCAAGACGACCTCTCTTTTTCAAGAGTATACAAATAAAATGCAGAGTAAAGCGTGTGTGTCAAGGGCAAGGTGGTGATGTCACCGAGTACATTCATGGATCTGCTTATGGATGTAAACACACCATGGAAAAATGTTGACTATGTTTTGTTCCCCATACATATGTCATCACCGACCATTGGTTTTTGTTAATGTTTGATGTGCATCGTAGACGCCTAACTGCTTATAATTCTCTCGCAAATTCAAAAGAAAATCCATGCAAACAAAAATCATGGATGTTTGTGAACCTTATATATTTATTCTTCCCACTTTATCAAGGCAAGATCGATTTTGGAGGATAGGAGTGATATCGACTTTAGCAAATGAACCGTATCGCAATAAGCGTGAAGATGACATAATTGAGTTAGAATTTGCAGAGTAGCCTGCCTCGAAACAAGTGGATGGGTAAGGTTACATTGTTTTCAATTTTTGAATTATTATATTTAATTATTTTGGTTATCGCTATATAATTTGTTTGGTTACTATGTTGTAAATGTTTGTTACCGTATAAACCGATGTGTTATATATAGGTTGTTTCTAGTATTGATTTTGGTTATCTTTTGTGCATTTGTATGTTGATCATGTTGTTTACAATTTGTTTTGCGAGCATGTCATTCATCGAAGATCGATGAAATCCCTATTCCATTCCCCATCATGCAATATCGGAAGAAGTTATGCACAAACCTATATATGCATGGAAGGAACAAACAATCGAGGGATATGAGACCGATGTAGAATTTCCGTGAAGATTTGTTCCAGATTTTGATTAGTTCGTATATCATTGGTGTTGTCGATGAATCAGGTTTTGTATTTTTATTTTTTAATATACACAAAGAATTTTGTATGGTTCATTAAGGATGATTACCGAATCTTATATAGATGGGATTTCATATGTTATTATAATATCATTTTTTGGAATTAATTTTGTGTGTTGTTGGTATTTGATTCGCTTTAGGTCGTGTTTGCTACATTATATCGAAATGTACAAATTGGTAACCAAATATATATAAAAGGGTAACCAAATAATGTTTTGATAAGAAATGTAGATGTACAATATTGTTTCAGACATATAAATGTTGTTAAATGTTTCAGTGACATATAATTATTGTTAAATGTATAGGTGAGATTATACATCGCTTAACAAAAAAATTGTTTTGGTGATTGTTATCTAAATATTTGGTTACCTATTTGTTATATTTTGTTTATTGTTATAACAAATAAGTAACCAAATAGTTTACTCTTACGGTCACCATATTATGTTTATACAAGTAAACAAATTGTAATAAAATTTGATAAAATCATTATATATCTCATAACATAAATATATGTTAACAATATTTGTTTTAGTTCAGATCAAAGCAAAGCTTATAAATTTGTATCACGTAATGTTATGAATTGTTAAATGTATGTGTTTTTTTTAAGTGTATCATCATGATGGAAACACATTAATTTTAATTAAGAGATTTCATTTTATATATGATCACATATTTGTATAACTATCATATTAAATTAAATATATTTTTGAGATGTTCAATTGGTATCCAAATTGTTATATAAGAGTAACCATTCGACTTTTATGTTAAGAACCAAATAATTTACAATTTATATTTGGAATAATTGTCAAGTAAATAAAGTAGTTTTTGTGGGCTCCCAATTCTATTGGTAACTCATAATGAATTCGTAAATCAAATGCTTTAATCAATAAAAATGTTTGATATCAGTACAAAATCAAAAATGTTACCATCTATGTGGTTTATGGTTAATGATAAGAAACAATTATATATACACGTATCTACACTCTTAATGTAAATGCATTATATCGTGGTTTTTTGGTCTTAAACCGGGGATTATTGCAGTTTTCCGTTGTGGTCCTTTCTCTCGCACCTCACGATTTGTTTTGAATTTTGATTTCGCATCCGTGTTTGTACTCTCCTACTTTTGGTCTTCCAAATTGGTCTTCTTGTGTTCTGGGTGGTTTTACAACCATATTTCTTACTTCTTCCGTACATCCCGCTTTTCTTTGTCATCTAACTACATGATCAAGTTTCTAATACGTGTCGACCAAAGTTGTTTTATAGTATTTTTTTGAGCAAAAATCATAATAAATTTCAAGTTTCGCTGCTTCATAATAATGAAGCAGAAGAAGATGCGACACGGCATCTCATGGTAATCGAAATTTTCCACACGCATATGTTCTTTGGTCGATGTCCACAATATATTGTTTGACGACATCGTAAATAAAGAAAAATCACCAAGTTTGATGTCTCAACCTACATCACAAATTAACTTTTGTTGTATAAAAGTACAACCGAATCATTTTCATTATCCTAAAAAAGAATACATATTAAATCAAACAACTCAATGTTATAATTACAAAACAAGTAACTAAGCATTAACCAACTTAGCAAAGAATATTATAATTATACAGAGTAACCAAATAAGCATCGCTTAGTAACCAATATAATGATACTATTAATAACCAACTTAGCAAAGAATATTTTTTAATTATTAAGAGTAACCAAACAAGTATCACTTAGTAACTAATATAATGATACATAAGAACCAACTCAACAAAGAGTTTCAGAACTATCAGAATGATATGTATTAAGCAATTAAGTATTAATTGACAACCAATATAATATTTCATAAGAACCAAGTTACCATTAGCCAAGACACAAAGTTATTATTAGTTAAGAATATTATAGTGTAAAGACAAGAACTAAATCAAAGATTAGACAAAGAAACAATTCAATATTAATTTGTAATATTATGCAAGAAGAAAGCAAAGATTAATAAGTAACCAAAGATAATGATACACAAGAACCAAATCAAAGTGTCAAGTAACCATTATAATGTTTTGCAATAAGCAATTAGGTATCGTTAAGAACCAATATAATATTACATAGCAACCAAGTTATCATTAATCAAGAACAAGTCAAGATTAGTCAAGAAACATTAAAGTTTAACAGAGTAACTAAGTCAAGATTAGTCAAGAAACAATTCAACATTAATTAGTAATATTATGCAAAGAATCAAGAAAGATTAGTCAAGAATAAATACAATATAAAAATTAATGTAATAAATTATAATTTGTATTTGTTACCTTAAGTTTCGATGATTTAATGATATTAGATTGCAATCTTTCTTCAAATTGCTGTGGAAAGTGTCATGAATGTCGATAGGTCGCTTTGTTTGTTTGTGAAATACCATCTTTGAACCAAGCAACGTAGGCATTCAATCATCGATGCAACCGAAGATCCCTAATCATATTAATCAATGCTTGTTAATAGATTCTACGGTGTTTCAAGTCATTGTTGAGTATCCGCCATAAATCCCACGGAGCTCGGTGCACTTTTCCAACTCGACCTCTTCCTCCAAATATGTCCTTATTCGAGGATCAATCAGATCAAGTTCAAATGTGTGTTTGTTGAATTGTTCAATGTCAGATGCTCTATACGCCCCGTTGTAGTTTGTTTAAGTTCTTCTCTCTCTTTTTGAATCTATTTTTATATTTTTAAGTATATGGTATGTAAGGTGAAGCATGCATGACATCCGAAACACATAATTCACCTCAGATTATTGCTTTCATGCCTATCTCAAACAATGCATCGGCCTTCCTTTACTCCACAAGCGCTTCTAAATTCATGAAAACCATCTCCAAGATAATTCATTTTCATTGTCAACCATCGCAAAAAGCAATCTAACAATGTTTCTGGTTTGATCTTGTGTGCTTCATATCGTGATTGTCCTCCGTAAAGTTGATTGTATGAATGTGCCATCGACATAATAATTGGAAAGCAATGATGCCATGCTTGAATGGATGCTCCAACGGCAAAGAACAAATATTTGAAACGAGCATTTGTTTCTAACTCAAGAGTCGCGACGGAACTCTCAGTTATGAAACATCAACATTATCAATAGAATTATAAGTAGTATAATGCTACAAAGTAACCAAGACAAAGATTAGACAAGAACTAAATTATTGTCATACAAGAACCAAGACAAAGATTGACAATATAATTTTATACAAGAACAAGACAAGAGAGACAGAACTAATGTATTTAATGTCAAGATCCAAGTCAACATTCACAAGAACCAATTATCCAAACATTAGGCAAGAACTAAAACAAGAAGGAATATATTGTTATACAAAGAACTAATCAAGAACTAATATATTGTTACACAATCAAGAATCAATATATCATTACATAAGAATTAATACAACATTAGTCAAGAATCAATAAAACATTAGACAAAGATAATGTTACAAAGTAACCAACATATTTGTTTACACAAGAAACTAATACAAGATTAGATAAATGATAATGTTTTTCAAGAACTAAGACAACATTATACAAGAAATGAAAGATTTTTCTATACAAAGAACCAAGAGTCATAGCAGATAAGAACTAAGATAAAGATTAGACAAGAACTCAACATATCATCTTTACATGTACCAAGACAAAGATTAGATAGTATAATGTTTTCAAGAATAAAGACAAAGATTATGCAAAGAAACAACATATCGATATACAAGAACTAAGATATCATTAGCAAGAATAAATAAAGCTATAAAGTAACCAAATATATTTGCTTACACAAAGAACTAATACAAGATTAGATAAGATAATGTTTTTCAAGAACTAAGACAACATTATACAAGAAACAACATTTTTCTATACAAGAACCAAGAGTCATAGCAGAGAGTAAACCAAGATAAGATTAGACAAGAACTCAACATATCATGTCTTACATGTACCAAGACAAAGATTAGATAGTATAATGTTTTCAAGAATAAAGACACAAAGATTACGCAAAGAAACAACATATTGATATACAAAGAACTAAGATATCATTAGCAAAAGAATAAACAAATGCAGATTACAAAGAACTAATGTATTTGCGAGTAAACATTAATATAAAAAAAATCAAGAGAACTCATTTAAAATTATAAATATGAGGTAGGTAAGCAATGCACATTATAGCAACCAAATCACTTGAATTGAGTAATCAACTAATCATGAAAAATAATAATGTATTTTAAATTGTTACCTCGATTTGTTTTCTTCGCAGACGTAAACCACGATGGGATCAATGAGTAGTCGTGTGGATTTCCTCTTACCTTTTCTAACGCTTTCTCCTTCGATCTCCATGCTTTTTGGTAAGAGATGTATACATTATATTCTCATCATCATGTCCTCGATAATATCTGGCCAGGTGTATATTTTCTTCAAATTTGTTAATTTACGACATTATGATTCACGAATTAACTCACTATTTGCCCGTCTCGTGGTCTCCCAAAGAATACGCCGATCAACACGCAGTGAATGTCATCAATTCCCTCACCTCAAACAGACCGGTTTTTCAATACTGATGCTCTCATCTTCCATTTGCAATTTTCATCATCTACGCACACTCAGCACAAAGTCTCTACGACCGCTCGCTCTTGAACTTTGTGTCATTTATTTTTTTCGATCAATGCAAATTTCACCGATCAGGATAGATTTTTTTGTCTTTGTAGTTTGATGTAATTTTACGCCACGCTCATTCGGATCCGTTATTACATCATCATATCGCTCTTCCGCAGTGATTTTCATGTCGTCATTCGCCTTTGTTGTTGTTCCATAATTTTCATTGCAAGTCGATCAAAGATATCGCGGCTCGATTTGGGAATCTTGTGTTGCTAATCAGAACTAGTGTTTCGAATTCCTTTCAGGTTGATCCGATCATGCTATATCAGTGAACAATGATTCTTCTATATTTGTCAAGTTACGCAAGATTGCCGTAGGCGCTTCCTTTCCAATATCTATAATCGGGAATTTTCCTTGTTCATCGATTTTTACCGACTTCAATAAAGAATCTCAATGTTGCTTCATCTGATATACAGATTGGTGGAATGTCGTTTTTGATGTGAGATTTGATAGATAATGTTGTTGTGTTTGTGTCCATCCGTAATGCAATGCATATCATGTTTTGCATTTCTCCGAACGTAACAAGTCGAGGGAACTAGTATGCCAAGAATTTCAAAGTTGGTGTAATCGTTACTATCACCCACGTACCGCTGAAATAAAGCAAAACAGAATCATTTCCATTGTTCTAAAACAAAATATGCATCAGATAGTAACAAAATCAATGTTAATCAAGAATCAAACTATATAATGTCAAGAACTATAAAATGAAATACATTTGTACTATCATTCTACAATCAAAACAACAAGTTTAATATTTTTGTTAGCAATTAAATTATAACAAATTGTATAAAGGTAACCAATGTAGCCAATTAATTTCCATTATAATAAAAAAACAACCAATATAAATTAATCAAATATTGCACATTAATAATATCAACATTATACAAGAATAAAATTTAATGTGAGACAAAGAACTCACACATGTTTATTTAGTAACCATAGATAAAAAACATTTTCAATTTACTTGTTATATTAAAAACAACCAAAGATAATGGGTTTGTGGGCATTTAAATGCTAATTGTTGTAAAGAATGTAAGCAATGTGGTTAACAAGTGACTATTAATATAAAAATATAATTATAAGCATAATTAGATTAATTCAAGAACTGCATCGTAATTAATAAGTATCCATTTTATTTGTATATAATATCTAAATAAGTATTATTCAAGAACTAATATAATGTTAATCAAGAACTCAACTCAAAGATTAGTTAGTAAACATATGCATATAAATGTTCATACATAGAAACTATATACATATAATTATTAGACGATACCAAGATATTGTTACATAGTAAACTATGAAGCATTAGATAAGAACTAATAAATCAAGATATAGTATGATGTCAGCAAAGTAACCAACATATTATTGTACAAAGAGCCAACATATATGTCATATAGTAACCAAGAAATCAATATGCAATATAATGTTACAAAGTAACCAAAACATCATAAGAACCATTTTAAGTGTGACTCAGTAACCATATGAACACCGTAGTAACCACAGGTAACTATATGCATACGAAATTGAAACACACATACCTCAAAGGTCGTAATTGTATCGATATTGTTTGTGATTGTTTTTGTTATCGCTTCAAGTAAATGATGATTTTGTATACTATTTCGCCTTCTTCGATCTTAGATGTTTGTCGCGATATCGTAGGTGAGTGGAAAGGCAATCGTCGATCAAGATTTGGCAATCGTCGAATCAAGATCTTAGATCTTAGATGTTTGTCGCGATCGAGTTGTTGTGATTGTTTATGGTTACCGATCTTGAAGTAGATGTTGATTTTGTATACAATTTCGCCTTCTCCTATTGATATTTTTGACGCGATCTCGATGTGAGTATAACAAAGAATCATCGATGTAAGATTTGGCCTTTTTCGATATCAAAGTCAATGTTGTTCTATTGCTTGATTTTAGGAGCTGTTATTGTTAGATAGGACATATTTGGTAACTTTATTATCAGTTGTTTTATTTTTGTAATTATGTTTTGTGTGTTTTTTATTTTTGTAATTATTTTATAATTGTATAAATTCCCAAAACTCAACACCCCTTGGCCCATACCCTAATACATGTGACTGAAGTGGACAACAAGTGGACCCCAGTATTCCATATCCAAATAACAGAGCAAGTCATTATCAGCTTCATCGGCCAAACCAGATAAAAGTAAGTGGCAAACAAACCTTAATTAAAGATAATCTTTGAATTAACAAGTGGTTAAGCATACTATTAAGAATTAATCTAAGCCAATTTTGATCAAAAAATTGAATTTTGTGACAAAAAAAACATGTGTACAAACATATATGAATTCTTTACACCAAACTCATTTATAAACATAATTTTTTATTTAGATTATCAAATCTTTACCTCTTACTGCTAAACTATTACTACTTGATCCGCTCAAATAATTTAAAAGATATTTTTAATATAATAATAATACATTAAATTTTATTATGATTTAATTTCGGGTCAAAATTTGACCTCATATATTAATAATATTACAATAATACTTTTAGCTTTTCTTTAACGCTCGTCAACTTACATTTTAGTCTTCAAAGGGTGTGGTGTGGGTCCAGTTTATTGAATATACAACTTGACAATTTTCTGTTTAATCAATCAAGTACGAAAAATTGAGGAGCTTAAATGTTCATCTTTACCAATCATGGATCCATCCAGATAACAAAATAAATAAAATTAAGAAAATTAATTTTAATTTGACCTTATAGACTAGTTAGTATATACATGGATTTAGAAGGGACTACATCTCAGTTCGAAACAGAGCAAAATACCCTGTTTTTCTGATCTGATAAATGAGAAATGAAAACAGAGTGATTTTTTTTTGATTTTTTTTGGTCAAAATGCAAATGA